>JAMWET010001531.1:195000-628178 GCA_024036415.1 Prochilodus magdalenae
ACAACACATTCTCCACATTCTTCAGCATGAAATGGTTATATATGGAACATATTGTGTGAATAAAATTACTAAAAACACAGAAGAATAAATTTTTGTTAATACACATATGTCTGCATGTTTGCACCTTGTACTCTGTTGTGCTATGTTGGACCTTGCTCCTGGAGAACAAACATATCTGCACTCCACTGTGTACTTGTACATGGATAGAACGACTAAAAAACCCTCTTGATTTGACGTGAACCATCTTTTTTTAAGAGGGTGCTTTCGTGTACAGCATGTTAGTATCTTTCATATTTTGGCTATATAGATAGTATGGTGACTCATTGGATTACTAATACAATACACAGCAACAGCTCTGAAATATACCACACATATTTCGCATATATAATAGGCACCTAAAACTGGATAACAGCTGATGTTGTGAGATATGAGAAGACAAACAGATGGCAGTGGTTTGTCAGACACATAACAATACACGCAGCACAATACATTCCACCTCCAAAAGGCGCAGTTTATGTTGTGATTTTAAAAAAGTAGACGCATATAAAAAAAAAGACTTGCAAAGCAATTCAAGCATTTAAACATGTTCAAAAGCGGTCGCATTGCAGGACTCTGGGGAGCGGGATGGTCTTATCGATGTAATGTGCACCATATCGATTGTGTGGATACTACAATAGCATGCTGTTCGCGGCAACTGATAGACGAAAGCATGCACCAGAGACAGGAAGGATCTTGGGGACCTACATGAATCACGGAGGGAGAGAAGCAACAAATTATCTGGCATGTGTGGACTGACCCAACAGCCAGTTTGTGTACCTTCAGTGAGCAGTGATGCCCCCCATGAGTCACCCTGTAATTGCCAGCACGATTGGCAGACGTCTGTATGACGCAGTACTACATGCACATAGGCCGTTACGAAGACTGCGCTTACCACCACGTCTGCAATGGTGTCATGTCAGACTGTCATGGAGTGACTCAGAATGGCAGTCATCTTCAGTGACGAGTCCCACTTTTGTCTTGGTGAAGACAACCAAAGAATCCATGTGTGGTGAAATAACATATTATATGAAACAACAACATACACATGCAAGGTTTCTAGTTTTTGCACTGCACAGCATGAAGAAAGATCTAAGAGAAGAACATGTACATCTTTAAAGAAGTGCACCTGTATTAATGTGACTGCGCCTTAGACCAACACAACGCTACTCCTGGTTGCTAAGAGCTCTGAGGCACTGGAGCCAATGGCATGGTGTCTCCAGCAGTGCCTAACAGCACTCTGAGAAAGACTATAACCAGTGTGCAATGCTGCATGTCTGTGTATGTGTACGCACCGACATGCCTGGGGTTGGCCACAGAAATAGATGTGTTACTGGGTAACCCTCGGAGATTTAAAGGAAGAGAAGATTTAATTAAAACACATATTTATGAGCACAATTAGGCTACATTACTCTCACAAGGCTATTAAATGTGCCGCCAGTTGTGCAAATTTCAGTGTGAATGGGTCAGTGTGTTAGCGAAGTAAACATTCTCCCCAGAGAGCCTCTAACTCGACTCCTGCTACCTATCTACATATTTTTCTAATAAATTAATATTTAATTAAAATTTAAGACTTCTCAACCAATCTTCTCGATCAATATCAACCAATCAGCGCTGACCACCTGGTGCCTAACACCTGGCTTCATGATCATAATTAGGGCTAACTATTGGCAGCCTTATATATATATATGACACAAACATCACAATACAGTGCCAATACAATCCTATGAGGTTTTAACCATTGTAATTAAAATATTTTAAATATTTCCTAAATAATAAATCCTAATGGTTTTGCTGGCTTATGATTCAGATGGCTCCCAATTACAAATATGCAGACACACAGAAACACACACAAATAATATATATACAAATATATACGCATCAAAACAAAACGAAACGCCACTGCTGCTCTAATTCTCCCAGCATGAAACAAGACTAGGTCAAGCACAGCACTGTTTATGACCTCCACCACGTCTCACATTCAAGACAGTAGTCGTCTTTGCACATCATTAGAAGCCCACAAGTAGTACTGAGAATGAGCTAAAGAGTAGTAGTTTTGAGTCCATTCAATAGCTTAGCTTAGGCAGGTGTAGCTCAAATCTGCAATTTGGCATTGCAGAAACAATGTGTAGCGACCACTAGTGACATATTGGATGGCAGATGTGACAAATGTTGGACATGTCTGGCTGTGATGGGATATTGCGCATTCCAGAGACATCCAAGGCCTAAAATTGGCAGCCATCTGGAGGCCTATGCTTTGTGCATGTGTGCAAAAATCCAACTGAGCAAAAAAGAATTTTATCATATTCCAGATAGCTCAGTAACATCAGTGAGAATGTGCTCAGTGCATTCAAGATGCCTACACTTGAGTCGCAGGCTACACTACAATTAAAAGCTCCAGTTCTATGTAACCTCCTCCCACTCTCTCATGCTGTGGTGTAAGAATTTGGTTCAAAATGATGGAGAAAAACACCATTTGGCTGCCTCCGCATTTTGCCCAGTTCTGAGCTTAGGCTTGGTGTGTGATCTGTTGTCAACAACAGAAATAGAAGCTTACAGGGTTGCCAGTTTCTACCTGAGTGATAACGTAATGGTTGGATCAAAAATCAGATATTTGCCTCGTACCTCTGGTGTCTGAAGTATTCTTGATGGAAGCTAACAAGTAATGGAAGTGTTAAGTTTTTTGTTAGCATCCTGGAAAACTGCATGTCCACATTATTACACACCTCGATCAAACCTCAAGTAACCTTGCCTCAATCGCCAATAGATTGCATACGTGCTTTTTGGCACTGTATAATGGACAGTTATCTGTGATCTGGATAAAACTATATTCCAAACTATATTTTACTATAGGTATAAATTGCACAGCTGAAACAGCATTTGGCAGCCATTTAATATGCCCAAATTTAATATGTCTGTTTAGGATTATTCAACATCAGAGCATTTTGAAGGTTTGAGGTAAGTGTGTGATGATTTAGAGGATGAGAATAAGCCCCTATTATTTGTTAGCTACATTAGCGATGAAGCATTAAATTCAGCTTTGGAACCACAGGGACATTTAGTGCTCATCAGCAAATTAGCTTATTAATAATAAATTCGTTCTGCAATGTAGAGGATTTCAGATGTTGGGATTTAGTCACACGTCTAGTACATTTGCTATGAGTTATAGGTCCACCTTTGGATAGTGTGGGACCAGCTAATTTACTGATTATCTGTTCCCATTAAGCTGAATGAACAGCATATGAGCTGCAGCTTACACCCACAGCCGAATGTTCCCTCAAAAACTGCCCTGCTGAGCTTTTGTCCAGTAGGTGGTTCTAGTGAACTGCACCTATAGAGAGCCTAAGTGTGCAGTTTTGTTTATTCCCACTGTTGAGGCTTCGGAACAAGGAGGTTAACATATAGCATGTTTTTCTCCTTCAAACAGGCTTTGTAAATTTGGCTATTTGGATTTTTACCACTTGTCTCTTGTTTAGTATCACTTTCATTTCAAGCCATACTAAAGGTCATTTTACTGGAGGAGTTTGAACAAAAACAAAAGCTCAATAATATGTTAGAAAACTTAACTTATGTATAGGCATTCGGGCTGTCACTACTGATTACATTAATTAAGCAATTTTAATCTTATTGACTATTTTGACACTGAATTGAGTAATCCGAACCAAATAAATAATATGATGACAATTAACTTATAATCACGCATAGCTTTTAAAAAATGACAAAACAGAATATGATAACTTTGAAAAGTCACTTTTACTCATTCACCAATTTGTTTTCTTAAATTTGGAGTTGAGAAAAGGTCTAGATCAGATTGTCAGATGGGTGTAAATTCTCCTCTAACCTAAATGCAAATAAGAACAAAGGAAAATATTGAATCTTTGTGAAAAGTTTATAAATAAATAAAATTTATAAGGATGGGTAATTAATGCAGTGCTCAATGTTATGTAAACCACCATTTGTTAATGGCAGCTCACTGAGGAGGAACATTTTAATTGATTTTTAATGTAATTTAATTAAGTAATTGAGTACGTTTCATCAAGTCGAGTTTAACCCATTAAATTGGTAATCTCTGAGACAGTTTAAAGCACGTGTGGCAACTCTTGTCCTGGAGGGTCAGATCAATGCAGTTTAGTGATTTTCGTCTTCGAGCACACCAGATTTAATTCTAGTTTAGTTTGTCTGCTAGAGCAGGGAAAACGCTAAACTGAACTGAACTCTGGCTCTCGGTCCTCCATCTCTGGGGTGAAGCATACTGAAGCTACTGTGGTGGCTGCTATGGGCTGCAAAGCCAACCAGAAGCTATTATACAGAGAGCCATTTGAAGGGACTCATGGGAGGCGAACACTGCCTCTGAGTTCTTAATGTAGTTGTGCATATTATACTGGTTGAGTGTTTATGTGGTTGTTATGTTTTATTGTGTTTGGCTATGGGCGTAGTGAATGTGGTTTGGGTTTGCATTAAGGGGGAGGTGTACTGCTTGAGGTGATCTCCCTGCTGTTGTTTCTGTCGTATTTGGTTCAGTAAAAGAGCATTTCAGCAAAATCATGCCCCATTTTCATGACTCATCACCCCTTTCACCATAATATGATGAAGAATGTTAATGATCAGAAAAGCTTAAGCAGCTGCACTTTGAGTCACCATGAACTCTGTTAGTGTGTCATTGATGGTGTGCTGGTTTGCTTTTTGGGTCAGACTAATTGCTCAGGAAAACGAGGCCTGCCTAACACAGGCACATACACACAAAGTGTAGGCTACAGGGTTTTCCGCATTTAGAATTCCTAACATTCCACACATTGTCCTGTCTTTGCCCCACATACTCCAGAGACTTTGGAATCTTCTGTGATTCCCGTGGAGGATTTCACGCATACACAAACACACTCTCTCTCTCTCTCACACACACACACACACACAAGCAGCTATTGAGACATTAACACCCTTCCCCCAGCTCAGCAATTCACTCCTCAACAAAACCACCTGCTCCATTATTTCAAACACACCCCTCTCCCTCTCCCCTCTCCCCCTCTTTTTCACACACACACACACACACACACACACACACACACACACACACGTTAGGCTTACTATATATTTGTATTACTATACCAAATTAACACTATACCTAGCCCTAAACCTAAGTGAAAACACCACATGATAGTGAGGCCCAGCAAACTGTCCTCACTGTACCAGAAAATGTCACACTGTCCCTACAAATACACCATTACAAGAACACACACACACACACACACACACACACACACACACAAACACAAACACTTCAGTTCTATCCAAACTGCAAATTGTAGACTCTTATGTTCAGCACAGGACAGAACTCAAGAGACTGTATGTTTAACCTTGACATGCACTCTGCAAAAGAGGCTCAGAGGAAGTAGAAACTAAATAAAGACATTTAGACATGTCCTTTAACTGGTTTAAGAGGGCCATGAGGAGATTTCAGACCCAAGTCCACAAAATGGAACAACGCAACATTCCATCCTTCCCACACTTTGGATTGCTTTCCTTATAATAATTGAACCCAACCCCCTTCCATTAACACGTCCCACTGGATGTACGAATCATGCAATAAATACAACACAGACAGAGCAAGTTTGTCACAAACTGTTTATAGTCACAGTATAATACGCTGTATATGATCTGATAACACAAACCCTAATTTGGGATTTATGATCATGATGTTTTTTTATCATCTAGAAGAAAAGGCTACAACCCAGAGCATGGTTAGACAAACTGTCAACAAGTGGAGAAAATTCAGGATTGTTGCTACTTTCACAAGGGCTAACCCAAGATCACAAACGGCAAACCTGAAAGATGTAAGGAAAAACCCAGGGGTAACATCAAAAGACCTACAGAAGACTCTACAGACAGCAAAAACCTTTGTTCATGTGTCCACTATTAGAAAACACTGAACAAGCACTTAACAAGAACAGTGTCCAAAGAAGAAACACACAAAGAAACACAAACAAAAGGTTTGTCTCAGCTTTGCCCAAGACCGCCTGGATGTTCCACATTGCCTCTGGGAAAAGGTTCTATAGGAGAACATATGAGAGACAAAAGTAGAACCTTTAGCACAAAGGCAAAACATGCAAACATGTGTTTGGTGGTAAAAGGACACTACAGACCACAACTGCACCCCTAACACTGAGGCATGGTGAGGGAGCATCATTGTCTGGGTCACTTTGCTGCCTCAGGGCCTGGACACCATTCGCTCACAGATGGAACCCGAAGGTGAATCAAAGCATTTAACAGGAGAACGTAAGAGCAGCAGTCCACTGCCTCGAGCTGAAGACACATAGTGGTGCATCAAGATAATGGCCCAAAGATAACGACACTGGTAAATCCACTAAACAAACTGTTGGAAAAAGAAGGTGCTTTGAGTTTTGGAATGACCAAGTCATGCCCTGAACCATATTGATATGCTGTGCTTGGTCCTAAAGAGGGTTATGCGTGCGAACCATCCCAGAAATATAAAGAAATTGGAGCAAAGTGAGGAATCATTCAAATTTATGTATGAAAATGTGTGTAAATCTTTTGTGCAACTACAGGAAATGTTTGGTGGAGGAGATGCTGCTAAATGGGAATCCGCAGGTTGTTAAATTAAGGGAGCATTGTGGATGCTACTCTATGTGCTCAATGATAAGAACATGAAAAGCTGGTGTGTTATTAATTAAGTTAGACTGTGTTTGTCCATAATTGTGATCTAGATGGTGATCAAATTTTGTTAGTAAACAAAGCAGAAATCCAGGTAATTTAAAACCTTCACTTATATTTTCTTTGTAACTGTACCTTAACATCTTTGACATGCAAAATTTAATCAATGGCACACCGGATGAACCTGACATGCAGCATACAAAGAGGCACTGGTGCTTAATGACTTTACAACTAGCCACCAAATCCAAGCATCGCCCGATGCCTATGACTTATAAAAGACTATTATTGACCAATACTAATATCCCAATTCAGCAATCATTGTGCATCACCAACATAAAAAAGTATGTATAGCTGCATTTGATTACAGCCCCAAATATCCCCCATGTCTTTTAAACTCACCACCCTTTACACCAGCACTATACGACTCCCTAGGCTGGATGAACCTTTCATCATCTAAAATAATTAAAGTAATTTGAGTTTGAATTACATGTAGTCTCATTTGGAAAGTGGAAAAAAAAAAGTTTAGCAAGTATTGAACTGTGAGGAAAAACTAGGATGCTGCACTATTTAAGCTGAAGTAGCAACAAAAGCACACAGTGACAATTACACACCCACACACACAGCAGCACAGCGCATTTTCACACACACAAAGCCATCGGTTCGCCTCTTTTACACACACACACACACACACACACACACACACACACACACACACACACACACACACACACACACACACACACAAATAGGCATCTTTACTTGTGTTAATACACAAGTTAAGGACTCAGTCTAAAAATAGAAGCTCTCCATGGTGGCTCTTTGTGTGTGATCGTGTGTGTGACCTGTGACTAAGGCCAGTTTTGTAGTCATCGCCACCAATGAAATTCACCCAACCAGACAAAGGCATCCTGGCAACTGTATCCTAGCAACCACAGCCACTGCAATTCCATGACCCCCAATGCTCCACATCTGTAGATCAGGAGCCAAAGAGAGGACACAGACACATAGACACATACAAACACATATACACACACGAGCACACACACGAGCACACACTATGTTTTGACTTTTTACTATTTTAACCTGTTGGCAGAAAGGCAATCAACTTGGGTGTTTTCAATATAATCAAATACGATAATTGTTTTACTTCAGCCTGAATCTCTGTTTCAGCTTAACTAGGACTGTGTAAAATGCTGTGACATGATGTACAGCCAGATATCAGATGCACATTTATTATAAATGTCATCTGTCATGTCATGTATTTGTAAGTACACACACACACACACACACACACACACACACACACACACACACACATACATACATACATATATATATATATATATATATATATATATATATATATATATATATATATATATATATATATATATATGTATATATAGTACATGCAGCACATATAATATGTGCCATCCATATATGAATACTCTCCATCACATATTGTCAAATATATGCAACTGTAAACGGCCAACATTGATTAAGCTGACATACGCCACATACATGTTAAGATGTAACTACTATAAGCTGCATATAAGGGAATTTTATTTATTTTATTTAAGGAAAATCCATAATGTATTCTTCTAGCCCTTTATTATTCTTTTTTTTTTACATTGTACTCACTATTTATTGTACCTTTTGTGTTTTACTATCCCTTTACTGCTATAACACTGCATTTCCCCACTGTGGGACAAATAAAGGATAATCTTTTTTATATACAGTATTTCTATATGGGTTGAGCCGCTAGGAAGCAATTAAGTGTCAAATAAGTTGGTTGAGGAATGTCCTTTTAAATACAGATAGAAATAGCTTTTTAGGCTTGTGAGAAACAGTTTTATGTGTCTTTATTACTGCATTATATTATTTTACTTCATTGGTACGGAAAAGAAATGCTGATTTCATCCTTGGAACTGAGCTTAGTCATGGTGTCCCTGCGTGTTACCAGTTTTCTCTCTGTTTGTCCGACACTCTCAATTTCACTTGCATGTCTGTCACTTTCTCTCTATTTCTCTGTCTCACTTTGCGTGCTCTCTCTCTCTCTCTCTCTCTCTCTCTTCCTCTCTATCCCTCTCTACCCCATCCCTCTGCTTTATTCCAGACTTTGCTTTCTGTCCCACAGGCCCTTGCTGCAAAGCGGGTTTGAAGCATTACTGCACACGTACGCCTCTGTAGTTCTCATCTAGGTGACAGGACTATAAATGTGAGACACTGAGATGGCTTATCTTAAGAAAATCTCAAAAATCCTTACACTGTAAAGTTTTCTGGCTTGCTGAGATTTAAAAATCTTACATCTGGAGAAACATGATTAATTATCTTGTTTTAAAAAAGTTATTTGCCATTATTTTAGAATTCATGGTAAATTCTTGAAGTCAGGAAATCTTAGAAATTAATAGAATTTAATGCCATTGGCCCAACATGCTTCACCAACCAGCAAATGAAAGAACACTTTGATGTTCAAAGTTCAAACTCACGTGACCCCAGACTTTTAGCTTCTTAGCTTAGCTTCTTAGCTTGCAAAGACAGAAATTTTACTAGCATTATGTCATTTTTCTTCTTAAATTAACAGAAACTCTTAAATGTTTATGTTTTACATCAAATTATTCGTCAAATATTTTTACATCAAGTTATTTGCCTGCACAAGTGCCTGCACAAAAAACAAGTGAATATGACTGGAAATAATTAAAAGCTTGGTGAAGCCTTACACTGCTAAATTTTCTTCAGGAGCAATAAAGCATCTATCTATCTATCTATCTATCTATCTATCTATCTATCTATCTATCTATCTATCTATCTATCTATCTATCTATCTATGAACTGAACTCTGGGGCAATGGAAAATGGTCATGTGATCTGATGATTCCAGATTTACCCTAGTTTAATCTGCTTGTCAGGGTATCAAGGAAAGCACATGAAGCATTGTATTCACGATGCATAGTGTCCAGTGAACAAGCCTCTGGATCTGGAAGCAATGTCAGGTCTAGGCTCAGCAACAGCATATGGCAATAACATGAACTCAGCTGACATCAGCTGATTTCTTCTTCCTTGACAGGAAGGGCATATTCTAGAATGGCAATGCAAAGATTCATTGAATTCAATATGTGAAAGACTTTTTTAAAAGAATTTTCACACAAGAACTGGCCAACAGTATGTAGTATGTAGATTACTGACCTTAACCCCAGTGAAAGTCTTTCAGATGTGCTGAAGAAGACTTTACACAGCAGTTTGACTCGCCTGTCATCAATACAAGATGTTGGTCAAAAAAAGCAAAAAATAAAAAAGAATCTTCCTTAAAATACTATATTAAAGAAATGTGTCATTTTAACTATATGCCTTTAGTAAACCAGGCCATCTTTTACTCACTTGACTTTACAGTATGACAGAATTATTTTAAATTTTTTGAAAATTTATCATGCCACTGTATAGAGCTGTACTATTCCAGAATGATTTTAAATGGCATGGAGTTGTAAAGGTTTCTAATGGTGTCCTGTGATAATCCATCCCATGCAGTTTGAATATTCTCACACAGTTTCTGCAGATGTTGTGGTAGGGGTGGAGTGGCAATAGGTCTGATGATGTGGCAGGCCATGGCATTGTCTCTGTGTTAACAGAAGATTTTGAGATAGCAGCAGCGTTCAGACGAGCGTTGTCCTGTTGTGCACCAGGTTATCTTGGGTCATACGAAATTGCACCCCACACAAAACGTGTCTTACAATGTCAAACCTACACACGAAGTTCCATTCCCTTTATTTGCTTACTTCTGGGTGCAGCTATTGTTTTGATGAGTGTATATACTGTATATGCAACTTGAATCTCTATTATGCAAGGAAAAGGTAATACATCTCTATCCAGAAACACCACAGAGCTCTCTGTGCTGAGCTCATCTCAGATTGTCTGAAAGTCAGTGGAAATTTGTGCTGTGGCCAGATGAGTCCATGTTTCAGCATGTTTTTGGGAAAAAAATCAGAAGCTCATCAGAAGCTCAGTGCCAAACAGAACATCCAAACTTGCAAGAGCCAGCATCTGTCATTGTATGGGGGGTGACCTGCTTATGTGTGAAGGTACTGTGTAAAGCTGTGATTTTAGAAAGACCTATGCTGCCATCAATATAATGTCTTTTGGTGAGTAAAATAAAAGTTTTAAGGCATCTCATATTCAGGAAGGTGAGGTGCTAATAAATAATTTGTGGGTTATACAAGGGATGTTCGATTTTTCTTTTGTGTGGATGCCTGCTCTGATGCCTGATAGGTATCCTGATATATCTGACATATGGTAACAGTGTACAGACAAAAACAATGTTGCACAAACTGCGCTGATCTAAATCCAATCATCCAATCAAAAATGCCTTATTCTGCTATATTGGCAATGCAACATGCAATACTGTATCTACAGTATACTCAGAAAAGTATGTTGTGACATCTGTGTTTTGATTGTCCCTGTGCATCAGCAGGATAGGGAAAACAGTGCTAACCGTGTCCCCTCTCACAACCCCAACCTACCATCATACAGAAGGTTAAACTGCTTCAGAGAGCCTTCCTGGTAATGTGTTTCACTTGGATATAAAGTACTAGTCCAAATTTGGCCACACTCATCTAAATGGAAGTTGATGGTGATCTTAAATACTCTACAGTCTTAAGACAAGATACCTTTAAGATAAGATACCTTTATTGTCATTGCACAGTGTACTAAAAAAGTGTGCAGCAATCCAGCGGGACTTTACACACAAAATAATTAAATACAGAGCTAAAATATATAAAGTGCAGGAGAGCTTCAAACTGCTGCATCTGTGCCGCCATCTTGAATAGTCTATTGTATATGAGAGTCTGAAACAGCACATATCCTGATATACCAAATATGCTATTGATGTACCCCAGTATTATATTCCTCCATGTCTCCACATCTAATATATATTTTTTAAAACTTGATCTCTTTTTCTGCACAGTATAAAAGCTCTAATTCCCCCTTTCAATTTAGTGAATGCTCATGAAGGACCAACCAATAGAGCTGCTCCAAAACTGCTTAGAAATAAACCTTGTTTTATAAGCCTCCACTGCAGGTTAGGAAAGCTGGTTCATCCTCCTGTAAAGGTCCATTTTGGAGGGTTTTAAGGTGGACTGTATAATTCCATGTGTGCTATTTTAGTTTTTTATAGTCTTCACTTTATTATACAGTAAAGCATGAAGATCAACAGAAGGGGAATCTGCGATGAGGAGCCGTTTCTTTGGAGGAAATGTGTTATGATACGTCATTCATATTCCTAAAACTTTTCAAAAAACTATTTAATACGCTCTTGCATAACACTCAGCAAACCAACACCATTCCCGATAATTATTACGTCTTTCACTCAAAGTGACTGCAGCTGTTCAGCTTAACTACTGTGTCAAAAGGACTCAAAATCCTATCATCAGCAGACTGCACTGCAATCAGAACTGCACAGCTGAGATTACAATTATAACATTTACAAGTTTGCTATTTGCCCGTCTTATCTTCCAGCTCTCAAACTGACAGTTTATGTATGAATGGCTGAATACGAATAACTCTGAAAACAGCTCTTCTACCAAAAGGAAACATTTTAAACGTTCATTTTGAGGCACACTGTGTTTGATTACCTAATGCTATACTTATATACCGTGTATGTGTATTTATAGCTCCTAAAAGACATTCCATATTTTACATGAAGCTTTTAACATACATTCTAGCATACATTAGACCTCTCTCAAAACAGAGGTGTAATACACAGCTGCCGCCACTGTTTTCCATTCATAACAACTCCCTCCATAGACGATCACTCCTATTCACAGTCAGCGACATCTTTAGGACGTCTAGAAGGCCTAGACTGACGTTTTGATTTCCCACCCACTGAAAAATAAAATGCTATTGGTTGATTTCTTTTCACTTCGTAATTATCATGAATAATGTAACTTATTAGGCCTTCTCTTCAGTGCCACAGAGACAAAAACATTCCTGATTGGTCCATTGTTCTCTGCCCATTTCAAGAATTTAACCCTGAATGAAATAAGAATGAAATAAGACAAACAATGTACAAGCACTTCCATGGCCACAGGGAAATAAAACCAAGCACCTAGGAATGGAGGCTGCTTCTACAGACATTACTAAAAGAATGGGTCGCTCTCAGGAGCGTATGGTACCATGATAGGATGTTACCTGTGCAACAAGTCCAGTTGTGAAATTTCCTCACTACTAAATATTACACAGTCAACTGTCAGTGTGATTATAACAAAGTGGAAGTGATTGGGAATGACAGCAACTGGCCACGTAAAATGACAGAGCGGGGTCAGAGAATGGTGAGGTGCATAGTGCACAGAGGTCACCAACTTTCTGCAGACCTCCAAACTTCATGTGAAGCAGCTGCATCCGAGCCTTACATCACCAAGCGCAATGCAAAGTGTGAATGCAGTGGTGTAAAGCGCTGCCACTGGAGCAGTGAGGATCTCTGGAGTGACCAGTCATGCTTATCATCTGGCAATCTGATGGACGAGTCTGGGTTTGACAGTTGCTAGGAGAATGTTACTTGTCTGACTGCATTGTACTGAGTGTAAAGATTGGTGAAGGTGGGATTATGGTGTGGGGTTGTTGTTCCGGAGCTTAGTTTTAGTAAAAGGAATGCTTAATGCTTCAGCAGGCCAAGAGATTCTGGACAATTTCATGATCCCAACTTTGTGGGAACAGTTTGGGGATGGCTCCTTCCTGTTCCAACATGACTGTTCACCAGCGCAAAAAGCAAGCTTCATAAAAGACATGCAATAATTCGTTTTTTTTTTAATCAATGGGTTTGGTTTAATTATTAATCAGAATGTATTTATGGTAAAGACTTGTTTGGCGTGGAGGAACCTGACTGGCCTGCACAGAGTCCTGACTTCAACCCGATAGAACACCTTTGGGATGAATTAGAGCAGAGACTGCGAGCCAGAACTTCCCATCCAACATCAGTGTCTGACCTCACAAATGTGGTTCAGAAAGAATGTTCAGAATTTCTTGTCAACACATTCCTAAACCTTGTGGAAAGCCTTCCCAGAAGAGTTGAAGGTCTTATAGCTGCAAAGGGTGGGTCGACATCATATTAAACCCTATGGATTTACGATAGGGTGTCACTCAAGTATCATATGCATGTGAAGGCAGACGAGTGAATCCTTTACGCAATATAGTGTACTTTATCATCCTGCAATAAACTACCTTAGAGAGCACCACAGGATGCTTTTCTAAACACATCAGTAATATCATTAGCACTTGAATGAGCATAGCATCATGAAGATGTCCTCATAACATTGTATGTTCTTGCGCCACTAGAAACTTCTACTTTATACAGCAGATCTACCATCCTAGAGGACAGTTAGGAGACCGGAGGTCATCTGGTGCCACAACTAGTGTGACACCCATTTCCATTCCATTACCATGTCAATATTATTGTTCTATTGAGAATGGTCAGCCACCCAAATAATATGTGGTCAAACTGTGGTCCTGTGGTCAGAAACTGACCATCGCTGAACTGTGTAGAGGGTGACCTATAAATTGATAAGCTACCGTCTGTAATTGTACTCTGTGATGGAACTAAGACCTCTTACTGTTACTTATTCAGTTTCACACAGGCACATATGGATATCAGATATTATGCTGCTGTAAAAACAACATGGATGGCTGTCATACTTTAAACAAACCTTCCATTAAATAAAATGACATCAGCTGCTCTGAGGTTATATCTTCTTTTACTAGACGAGCATTCAGAATGAAATGATATGAACAGACTTGATGCAATATTTAGCATGATTTATTAACAGGCCTGTATTTTGTGACATCATGGAGTAGCATGATAAATGGAATCAAATGGGACCTGAGAGCGTGCACATAGATCATGATCTAGTCTCATTCTTAGGCTTGCCGTATTCATAGTCTTATATTTTAGATAAAAATGAAAGCAAAATAGATATGTGGAAAAATATAAATATGCTCTTTTGTGAAACCAAAATCAAAGTTATGACCATACATGGTGTAAAATTATCATAATGTGATCATGCTAAAAAAAGGCCGGACCAGCAGTGCTACAACACGCAATGTCAATTCGTCGTTCAATTAAAGAAAGCAATCAGGTTGTCTTTGAAACAATTTCCTCTCATATTTTCAAAATGCCAGTCAAGACTAATTTGTACAAGGATACTGACATGAATATACACCATGTGGGTGTATGGTGAATCAAGCCTGATATAGCACTTACTCACCTGCCATGTTAAAGCTGGGCATTTCTTTCTGGGTGTACACTCTTAAAATGGTTCTTTAAAAGTTCTTTAGAAAAGGGAATGGTTCTAAGACCCCTAAAGAACAAACCCTTTAAGAAAGTAGTAGAGATATCAGTCTCTGCAGAGGCTAATACTCGCTGTTTTGATATTGGTATATGGGTTAGTTTTCATAGGCTCATGTCTGATCAACTATGGAGATCAGAAACCCAAAATAACGAAAACTGTAATTCAAAAGTATAAAACATAAGGTTTTGGTAAGACATTGTCTAATGGCTGGGTGGTCCTGAACTGCTGAGTGTGACGGGTGCAGTGTTATATAATGGATTCCAACAGGCTTTAGTTTTAAGGAGACCTCCTAAAACACCTCCTAACAGGCACAACTGAGCCTCACAGCCTGGGCAAAATCTGACCAGCCATTTGCCATCTATGACAGGAGGTCCAAAGGGATTGCGATTGGACTGTAGATGTCACTCGCTGCTTTGCAGTGTGACACTAATTCAGACACTCCATCCACACAGCCATGTAGAAATCTGAGTGGAAAGCATGTTCCTTTTGCAAGTGCACCCAAGCATTCAGCAGGGCTCAGTAAGGACAGACCCAGACACGAGTGTGCAAACGGTAATGTTCTGTGATGTAATAGCAAGTGAGATCAGAAACTGGGCATTAAACATTTAAAAAAATTTACACATCACCATAGTTACAAAACCCTTGCTTGATCAGTTGCTTGTCAGATTTATTATGTACTTATTTATACTTTTATAACAAAATACCATAAATACATTGTGATTAATAATTAAACCAAACCTATTGTTTAAAAAAAAAACCTAATTATTGCATTCCTTGGCTCTACACAGCTACTTGGATTATCCTGCACTTCTATATCCATAATTAATGATGTTATATAGGCATTTTCATACTATTAATACATTTGTGGTGACCCATTACTTTCAGATACAGTTTTAGATGTTGGTAGAGGTGATAAAACACATCATAATCAGCTTTTCTATTTGAAAAAATATTACATATTGCTTTACTATTTTGCTATTATCAGACCTCAGATAAAGAAAGAATAAACATATGCACTCATCATCAAAAGAATAGTTGCACAAGTAGCACCCAGAAAGAATTAACCCACAGGTATGAAACATGGTGTGTAGGTTTGGGATTCTGAGACATGCAAATGATTCAAGTTTCTCAGTCGTCCATGTGATGTAAGCAAGTACAGGCCTAATGAATGTACCTGACTGACACAAAAGCCACGATTACAGACATTCAGCGAGCAATGATGCCCTCCATAAATCATCCCTGTTAGTGCAGCACGCAGGACTACATGCACACAGACCATTACGGCAACTGCCCTTACCACCACGCCCGCTTCACCAAAGACTGCAATTGTGTCATGCCAGACTGTCATGGAGTGACTCAGACTGACAACGGGTCATCGACAGTGATGAGTATCGCTTTTGTCTTGGTGGAGATGACCAACGAATCCATGTGTGGAGGCACAGTGGTCAACGCCAAGATGAACGGTTCGTTGTTCGCGTCACACGTCCAGAAGACCTGGTGTCACTCCACCTTCACCCCTACTGCACCTTCTGTAGGAACTGTGTAAGAATATTCAAGCTGCATGGGATGGATTATCACAGGACACTGTTAGGAACCTCTACATCTCCATACCGAGACTTTGGGCATGTTGGGTCAACAAACACAGGGCCCCAACGCCATAATGAGAGACACTACTTCTGTATGTGTAGCTCAATAAATATTGATCATATCAGTCTAAATGTATTAAAATGTATTGTTCCTAGTAACCTTCATCTTCCTTCCCAATAGCACTGCAATTCCACACTTCCTTCTGGCAGCAGATATTGCTTTGATGACGAGTGGAGATTGTGTATATTTATACTGTAAAATTGTCTTCAAGTATTTTGATATTGTATAATCACCAAGTAGGTGGTAGAGGAAACCAATCTGTCTGTTACATTTAATGGAGCTAATAGAAAGCGAGACTGAAGAAACGCACTCGGGTTAACAAGCTGGTTTAAGAGAAGAGATCAATAGTACAGCCCGCTTTAATCTTCTCTAGATTGGACGGTCAAACTGAATGACAGCTAGACTTCACTCCACAGGTCTGTCCAGACTAGGAGAGAGGCTCTGGCTGATGCAGCCATCCATCACACAGTAGCTGAACATGGTCTATCCCCAACATGATGACTGAAGGCTTTGTGACAGGGGTGAGACAAGAAGGCTGGATTGGAGGGTGGGTAGTTTAGCCAGGCTTGTTAACACGCATGCTCCTTTAAAGCTCTTTATAACGAAGGCTGGTGGCCTTTTGGTATTGTATGACAGACTACATATGGCCTACCCCACCATGCGGCCTCTTTGATCCTAGTACACACCCAAAGCTCTGCTAACCATCAGCTTCAGCAGATGTTGGCCACACACTCACTACGGCACGTGATCAAAATGCGGTGAAAAAGCCAAATCCCTGCTACTACTAACTGCTACGGGTAACAGGCAACAAGGGCTGTGTCTTTTCCCATGAACCCATGTCCCACTAAAACCGGGAGCCACGGTGTAATATGCATAATCCAGGTCCCAGATGTGGGAGGTACCCCAGGAAGAGGCCACTACGAGACGTCTCGCCCGTTGGGCAACAACGCGCGCTGTTTGCTAAACACGCTCGCATGCGCTCAATAAAAACGACACTTCCGATTTGCACTCGGCTGACTGGCCACCCCAACATTTCGCAATCAATAATTCAAAACGAACCAAAAGCTCCATCGGTGGAGCCCGATTTCATTCACACCCTTTCTTTCTGTAAAAGCCGTCGAGACAAACAGCATCATTTGTTTCTCACCGACGTCGCCAGCGCGTGCCGCAGGTGTCTGCCTCTCTCTCGGTAATGACATTAGCGGCGGATAAGAGGCGAGGGATGCTTTTGCGCTCTGCTAGAGCCCTGTGTGCAAATCTACAGCAAGCCAGGGTCTCCTTGAGCAGCAGCAGCAGTGGGTGCTATGGGTGTGGAGGTTTGCGCGCAAAACGGGGGAGGAAAAAAAACACCCGTGCCGACAACCAGATCAAACAGACACATGTTAGTCTGATTCGTGTGAACTTGTATACCAGCGTTGAGATGCCACCGCTGATGCGAAAAGCTAGCGAACGACGGAACCATCGCGCTCAACGCGCAAGGCTGCTGCTGCGCCTGATAGTCCAGTCATCCCCAGCCTGCCCGTCCGCTTCAATGTCGTTATAACATAACTGCGCTCGCTGCTGCTGCTGCGTAGATGACCGTAGGGGATGCAGAATGCGACGGGTTTACCTCTCTGCCATGGTCCCTCTTCTTATTCTCCCCCGTTAAAATCCAGTGAGAGTAATCCACAGCGCGCCAGTCATGGTGGTAAGGGGCTCGGGCACCGCAGTACGGATCTGGAGCACGCGCTGTCTCTCCGCGTCGCCGTCACCACCGACAACCCTGACGTCATTTTGCGCTCGGCGGCGAGCACGCAGAGGAGGGGAGACGGCCGTTGCCATGGCAGCGGCGCAACGCCATCCTGGTTCGCCGCTTGCTTTATCGGCTTTTCGGTTGAAAGAGAGAAAAGTGCTTATAGTCCTTAAAACCACCTGCTGACCACTTTATTTGGCGGTTCCATCATTATACGCGAATCGAACCTTAAAATCCATTCATCTGGGCTTCGATACACCTCCACCTCAACAGAGCCTTAGAGCTTTCAAAAAGATTTCTCACTGTTAGCTGGCAAACAGCACCATCTAGTGGTATACAGCTGAATGTAGATTTTGTTTCCGCTGTAGAGGTTTATTTCCAGTACTAAATAAAACAGGCAGTTTTATTTAGAGTTAAATTTAAAAAAAAAAAATTAATAATAATAATAATACTAATAATAATCTCGTCGTTTTAAGCAGCACTGTCAAAACGCTATTTGCTTATGGCATTCTACATTTTGAAGCTTGTCCGAAGGGCGGAACTATTGTGCAGCGTCCTTAGAATCCGCCCGGTCAAGAAAACAGTGGGAACACACCGCTTAAAAACATTGAACTGCTTTTGTAAACAGACTTCGGTCATACCGCTCCCTCAGGCTATGGCTACATGGCATGTTGTAACTGACCTGTAAGTCGCGTTCTCGGATCCGGTTATGACTGTAGTCGGGCTGCTTTGTCAGGGGAGAAGGATCTCTAGATGGCTTCGGGTGCCCGCGCGCGTGCCCTCTGTGTTTTGGCGAGAACAGGCCTCATACACGCAAGGACAGAGTCCGGAGGCGCGCATCCGCGAGTATTTCTACTACATAGATCACCAAGGCCAGGTAGACAGCCTACATGACAAAGTGCATTCCTCAAAAAACAGTAAATAGCAATAGTAAAACAGTGAATAGCAAACATGAGCATGAAGTTGAAAGATTCTGTGTGTAATAAACAATGAACGTAAACAAAAAGAATTGAAGTAGACAGACTGATGATAAAACTGATTAATGTTTTTTAAATGCACTTTAGTATCTGGATTACATTCGACATAAATCGAATTGAAATGTATTTCGCATCTACTATGTTATAGGGACAGGTAGAAAAACCCAAACAAACAAAAAAAAAAACCCCAACATAATAAAGGTCGACTAAAAAATGCTAAGCAAAGTAATAGTTTCCAGATACTTTGTAAAAGAGTGTATAAGAGTGTGGCAGAGTGTACAACACTGCTCTTGAGCATATAGTGGGTGTTGGTTTGGTACACTCTGCCCTGCCCAGCCCTCACTTTCAGTACTCCTCAGGTCAGGAGGAGTAAATGCTAAGCTAAATAAAAAATTTTTCAGATATTTACTTTTGACTTTAACATTGCTCCACAAAAACATTATAAATGAGAGATCTTTTTGGTTTAAGACTATTTTACCATAATTGACATTAAATATAACATTTTAGAAGATGTTGATTCACTAGTTGTTTTGGATATTAAAACAATGGCTGTATTTGTGTTGTAGACATCATGATTACCATTGTAAGAGTCTCTACAATGAATTTCACACAGAACCACTGTATATAACTGTGAATTACAACAGCAATTTTGAAAAGGCACATAGTGCCATTCTTTTTTAAGACCGGATTATTAACTACCCTTTTTAAAAAGCTTACACAAAAACAGTAAAATTACTAAAATTCCTATACAATCAGTTATAAAAGAAAAAACAACAAGTGCGGTGATGCTAGACTTTTTAATGCTGTTTAGTTCTCTTTCTCTCTGTGTTTTTCTGGATGTAGTATTCTGAACAATTGTATACTGTGTATTGTTTATATTCATATCCTGATGGTCTTTATTTATGCCTGTAGGAACAAAAAGAAAAACAAATAATCAAGCAATTTTGTCTTTTTACCAGCTCTTCTTGGATGATACCAAAGTAAAGAACTTTATCACTTGCTTCAAAGGTATGAGCTCCTTTCTTAGCTTATTCATACACACATATGCACACAAAAACATGCCTGTGACTGTATGTCTGGATAGACTGTGAGCATGGCTTTGTCTTTCTAGGTTCACTCCATGTACGCATGTAGAGTTTTGTCTGAGACACGTGGCCTATTTATAAATTGTGAGATTTTCTGGTCTTCCAGATAGCACTCTCACAGTCGAGCACTAATTATTTAAATGGATATGAGATTTTTTACATTATAGTCCCAGTTTTCTTACTTGACTCTGTCAGCAGTGAAATGTGGGAAGCTTTAAAAATGAACTTAATTCTTTGTCTTCTGGGTGCAGCTATTTGTGCACCTATGCTTTTGACGATGAGTGTAGATCAGCCAGTGTGTAGATCCTTAAACAGGCAATAGCTCACTGTTACTTTTATTACTCTTACTTTTGCTTTTTTTTTATTTCTTCTCATCAGATCAGCAGTTTCTTGTTTTCTTCTTCAAACATCTGAAAATCAATCGGAGTGGCCGGTACCAGCAGCACTTTCCCTTCCTTTCACTGTGTGGGCGTGAGAGGAACTTCCTACGCTGTGATGATCTGCCAATCGTATACACTCACTTGTTGTCGCAGGCGGGCCACGAGGAGCACCTGTCATACTGCGGAGGCGGGTTTAAACTGACTGTTCCTTTCCAACCGCAGTCTCTGTTCATGCATCCAGGCAGTGGCAGGGTGTACCACCCTGCTCCTGAGCATATAGGGGGTGTTGGACTGGTACGCTCTGCACTGGCCATAGAGCTTAGCCCTCACTTTCAGTATTCCTCAGGTCAGGACAACACTGCCCAGCCTACCCATTTCTTGTGGGCCGGGCAGCAACACACACTGACCAATGAGCTGTCTAAACATTTTCATTTGGAGTAGAGAGAAAGATTCAGACACCTGAGGCAAACCTTTATCACAAACGAACAATCGCAGCACATTTTGGTTAACTACTGTAGATGCAGGGTCTGATGTGTGCGTCAAACACTGGATTGTGTACACTAACATACTACAAGAATGAATTCTCCATCAGGATGAGTTCCTACAAAATGGGTCAAAGCTTTGATACCACAGTCCATAATCTGAATAAAATGCAAAACATATGTTGCTGTGCTACAATGTGGATCTGGATTATTTTCATATTTATACTGTTATATAGTCTAGGCCAGCCTTTAAAAACAATAACTATGATGATTCTTGTTAACTAAAAGACTTATTCTACTAGATTAATTTAGTTTAGGATTAACCAAATGAGAAAAGTTTGTACATCTGTGTGTTATCAATAAACTTGCTGAAAACATTTGAGGGATGTTTTTTAACCTCCAGTTCTGTTCTAATAAAAATATACCTTTAATTAGGGCAATATACTTTTAATTACACTGTGTATGTGGCGTTTTGTGAGGACCAAGACTTTACGTGGACGCATTATCGTATAATTTGACAAGCTCACTCATAAAACCATTGTGCATTGTGTCATTGTGCAGTGTTTGAAATGTATGTTAAACCAGACAAGCTGTAGTCTTACTCTATAGCATACTTTCTTAGTGTGTGTTTGTGTGTGCACAAATGCTTCAGTAATAACAGCTCTGGGGTAAATGTGATGTAACTGGTTGTGTGACTATATTGGTATACTACACTGTAGATCAGAAATTGTTACTGCACTGTATACTACACAAAGGGTGTATACAGTATGCAATACATACGACTGTAGTATACAGTATAATGGTGTACTATTTCGAATACAGCCCATGAATAAGTTTGATATGTTTTTACGTACATGTAAGATGAAAGGAAAGGACAGATATTACCGTAACGTAGTGGAGTAAAAAGTTGTCCAAAATGGAAAACTTTACCTTTAGTAAAGATACACAAAAACTACTTTTACATTTACTTTGTTACTGTCCACCACTGCTCAAAACTCAGCTAGATGAGTAACACAGTAACTGAGTTAATGTATAACAGTAAGGGGCTACAAATATAATTGGAAGAGCCAATTCCCCTGCAGAACCGGGTGAAGGTCAGGAAGCCAGTGCTCGACGAGGCTGGGAGGAGGGGCGGGGGGACAGAAAAGGGGGCGGAGAGCTAGAGAACTTCATCTCCCAGTAGACCTGTCTGCACACATTACTGTACTGTCTGGAAAAGTGAATATGGCGACGCCGTGTGACGCTCTGGAGCGCTCTGTGCGCGAGCGGGTGCCGCCGTTGCTCACGGACCTGTACCAGCTTACCATGGCGTACGCGTACTGGCGCGCGGGCAGACACAACGAGCCCGCCGTGTTCGAGCTGTTCTTCAGGGATAATCCGTTTGGCGGCGGGTTCTCGCTTTTTGCAGGACTGAGCGACTGTTTGCTGTTCCTAAAGAACTTTCGATTCACTAATGAAGGTTAGTGTACGTGTGTGCTGGGCCGTGTGCGTAACCAAACATCTCTCTTTAAAAGCTGACAGCAGAGTTTGACAGGAGGGTTCAGGGTTCAACCTCGGGGGCTACTACTACTAGTTTCTGCAGCTGACATATTGCGCAATAGACGGTTACTCTCTCTCTCTCTCTCTCTCTCTCTCTCTCTCTCTCTCTCTCTCTCTCTCTCTCTCTCTCTCTCATGAATAACATGAAGCACACTTTGAACTGCAACTGCTTTGTTTCTGAAGCAGTTGGCTTTGAAGTGTAAAGACAAGTTTTCTCATTTGCCAGTCACGTTGTGACCTTTGAAATAACCATTCTCTTACGCCATAGAACAAAGTTCACTTGTTAAGTTAAAATGCAAATCCAAACAAACAACCAGAGTTACTTTAAGAAAGAGTCTAAAACGTACTTTCCGTTACACCACGTTAGTAAGGCTGGAATTTGTTTTGGTTGCTTTGGAATTCCTATTATTCTTTTAAATTTCCATTAACAAGTATTTTAGGCCTTGTCTCCTGAATAAACAGTTTCATGTGTTCACTGTTCAACAGAATTCCTGATCCACATGTAATTGAAATTCAGAATAATTCTGTTCAAGATATTTTTGGAAGAACATTTGGATGCTTCCCAAAAAGTATTTCCTGTGATCTTCTGATGATTGCACAGCTTAAACTGTGTTGCTAGAGGGTTGCTAAGGTATCCCAGGTGGTTGCTATATTGTTAGTAGGCGGATGCTGTGGTATCCCGGGTGGTTGCTAAGGTGTTGCCAAGCGGTTAGTATGGTGTCCCAGGTGGTTGCAAAGTTTTTTTAGGTGGTAGGATGATGTTCGGATAGTGCTGAGCTGGCATCATGCTAGCTAAGCTAATGCTAACAGCTACTTTTTACTGGTTAGAGGCACTACAGTGTGCAGTACATACTACTGTAGTGAGCAGTATAGTAGTGTACCATTTTGAATACAGCCTAAGATGGATTTTCAAAGGCAGAACTGAGTGGGTTTTTCGAAAGAATGGGTTCACAAACTGATATGTATTGTTCTGTCTAAAAAAGTCTTTACAGTAAACGTCTTTAAAGTCTTTACAGTATCTGAGAGTACTAAACTTTAGTCAGCTAACTGTTATGTCATTCCATCTAATGGTTTAGTGGCCCCAAGCACCATTGGCCAGCCATGTCAAAAACATGTTGAGCCCAGTGTTTAAGCGTACCATGTCTGTGTGGAAAAGCCACTGGAATGATTACCCTCTGCTCAAAACTGTTCAACCCTGCAGTGGAAAACAGGTCAGAATGTCCACTGTCCTGGTCAGCATGAGTACCAGTGAAAGCACACCCTGTGGTCCCGGTTGAGTCCAAGTTTTTCATGGAGCAAAGCCCCTAACATGATGGTTTCAACTCACCCCGTGTAGTCCTTTTGTCTTGTCTATATAAACTAAACCATTCCAATGCCCTGACCAGACCTGAGACACCGCCTAGCCCAGATGTTCTTTTACCACACAGCTGCCCTCCCTGGGAGACTTCAGCTTTAGACAGCTTCCCCTCCTGTGGTATGGATTGAACAGCCACAACCATGCCATGGCTGACAACACTTGCCCTTGATATCATATGCCTGTTTCTGGCTTCACCCTGATGGTCTCTGGGGAACTGGTGCACAGCATGGAGACAATGGTGGTAGTTCTCCTCTGCATGCTCTGCTGTAATTCTCCTAACACCAGTGATCAGAACTGATAAATATGTATATAAAGTATTACTTAATATCACACAAGTTTCAAAACGTGTGTGTGTGTGTTTTTTTTTTATACAGATGTAGAGTATTTGCGATCAGTGCTTCCCTCAGAAACAGACCCAGACTTCTTCACCTACCTAAAAGGATTAGACTGCTCTGCTGTCTCCGTGAGTGCTGTACCTGAGGGCACTGTCGTCTTTGCCAGGGTACGTACAGTCCTAACAGTACTTCTCCATCACCTCATAAGATGAGGTATAGAGCCAGAGGAAGATTATGTGTTATGTCTTGTATTTAGGCCCCTCTTTTGGAGGTTTCTGGCCCTCTTGCCATTGTTCAGTTGCTTGAAACCAGCCTGCTCTGCCTGGTCAATTACGCAAGGTATGCTTTGCACAGTTGTTTCGCTGAATTTATGTACACCGCTAATTTATTATTGCTTTATTTATTGGTAATATAGAATCAAATCCACCGGGTTAATTCACTGGACAGTTGTAATGTACCAGTCAGACCTGTTTGGTGTCTAAAGTTAGCTATAAAAGTCTTCAGGGTGGTATTTCTGATGGTTTTAGCTATTCAGTGTTGTTTTATTAAATTTTATAGATAACCATACAGTGTCAAACAACATCTCAGTTTGGTTCGAGGCAGGTGTGTGATAATTTAGTGGTGTAGCTGAGATGCCAGTAATTGGTGTGGTACAAACATTAGTTATTAGCTACATTAAGCTTGCAGGGGCAGTGCAACAATCAGTGTCTCTCCATTCTATGTCTTCAGCCTGGTGTGCACAAATGCTGCACGGTTTCGTCTAGCTGCAGGCCCCAGACGCCGGCTCCTTGAAATGGGCCTGAGGAGAGCTCAGGGACCAGATGGAGGACTGACTGCTTCTCGCTATACATATGTGGGAGGTAAAGACACTTGCTGCTATAAGATGCTATAATGTTTTGTGCTTTGTAGACGAGCATAAAGTGGGCCTTCAGGGATTATTAAACTCTTATGAATTGAAGGATGAAATGAAGGATGAAGAGGAATGTAGTCCCTGTGGTGTTGTTCCAGATGTTAGAGTGTTTAGAGCTAATCATGGGTGGATATTAGAGTTACACTACATAGCCAAAATAAAATCCCTACATTTTTTAACAATTTGTCTGTAATTATCTGCTAAAATGTCATGCCAGTGTTTTAGGAACTGCTTCACCGTGTCCACATGATGTACTCTTCTCTATTATGATTAATTATAACTGTAAGATTGTATTATGAAAAAAAGTGCGTTAAATAAACATTTAATTAACTACACCACTGTTCCGAGATCTGTCTGCATGACCACGTCCCATCCCATCCTCATTGCTGCATGGGTATGTGGAAGCATATGCACTTTTCAGTTGTCTTTCTGGCCTTAGGTTTTGATTTGACGAGTAATGCTCTGGCTGGGCGTCTCTTTGGGATTCCAGTGGCAGGCACTATGGCACACTCTTTTGTCACATCCTTTTCCTCTCTGGAGGAGGTGTGGCCACAGGTGTGTTATGATCTCATCTCCTGTTACTAACCCATAAGAAATATCTACAGGGAAAAGTAGGTAAACCAATAACACCATATTGTTCAGTTTTGACACCAAGCCAGGAATGATACCTTACCTTAAGACCAAGCCAGGAATGATACCTTACCTTAAGACCAAGCCAGGAATGATACCTTACCTTAAGACCAAGCCAGGAATGATACCTTACCTTAAGACCAAGCCAGGAGTGATGCCTTGTCCATGTCCATCGAAGTTACATTGGCCATAATAGCTTTAAAGAAACTGCAAACAGCATAATATTTATTATTTATTATAAATGTATTTGCTGTATTTTGGAAAGGAACTTTCTGTAAAGCAGTTGCTTTCAGAATGGTTCTTTTTGAGTTGATGCGTTTATACTCACTAGTGTTGGATTGAGGCTAAAACCAAAGAAGACTGCAGACTTTATTTAATTTGCAGGCAGTAATGCTACTGCTATACTAACCTAAACTAACTTTCCCTTAGCTAATCAGTGCAGGCGTGGGCGATATGGCATAACCTTTTACATTATTAAATTTAAATTTAAATTGCTTATTAAACTGCTGCGATTGAAACAGACAAAAAAGCACCTGGAGCTACGCTAAAAACTATGAATACAAAGCCACATACATAGCCAATGTAAGCTCCAATTAAACAGGCCTGGTTCTGCTCTTTTTGTAATTTAAATTTTTTTAATTTTTTTGTGTTTCAAGACTGACTCCTCAAAGCACTGCATGATCAGAGTGAGCACTAAGGGTCGATGGCAAGATTTGGATGACCACCTGTGGCACCTCCTGGCTCTGGGAAATATTAAAAGCATCTGTTAGGGTAGCACTAAACTGTTCAGCTTATCCTTTCAATCACCAAAACAGAGGAGGAGAAAAACAGGGGAAACATCTTATTTTATTCTAGGACCAAGGCTGTAATGACATACACTTTCAGGACACCAAAAAACAGCAAGGTAGGAGTGTCTAACAGGGTGGACAATGAGTGGACACAGTGTTTAAACAATCCAGCAGCACTGCTGTGTGTGATCCACTCACATCCGCTCAACACACAACAAACACCCCACCACCACATCAGTGTCACTGCAGTGCTGAGAATGATCTACCACCTACATAATACAAGCAGGGTGAAAGTCTACAAAACAGATGATCTACAGTCTGTTATTGTAGAACTACAAGTGCACTCATGTGGTAAGTGGAGCTGTTACAATGGACACTGAGTACAGAAACAAGAAAGTTGTTTTATTTTTATGGCTGGTCGTTGGAAATACAGTACTGTGGTGGGCCTGTCCTCTCAGTATAGGGAACTGTTACCTACACTAACTAGATGGCTGTATCTTTAATGCAGTCACCAAGCCCCAGAGTTCACCAAGCTGTGGTCTGAGGAGATCCAGTTTATTGTCTAGTGAGCGAATCTTGGAGAGGCGAAGTGATGGCAGGGTCAGGTGGGTAGAGCTAGCGCAAATGCTTGTAACAGTCCATCATTTATTGCAGCTAAACTTTGTTTTCCATTGTCAAGCAGGGTCTCACCAATGGTTCTGAGGCAAAACTGTTTCAGAGATCTGTCTACAATAAACAGAGTACCTTGTTTCTGTACCTGACATTTGGCATTGGTTCCTAAACGCTCTGAATGAGTTTAATTGTAGAAGGAAACAGCTTGTAAGAGACATTAAATGGGTGTTCATGTGAAACCAGCAGCTAGAGGATTGATCAACAACTAAAATTAAGAAAACAACAGCTAATTTAATTAAGGCTATTAGCAGTCAATGGAGGTATTTATCAGATTAACGTCACAGTTGAATGAACCGTCCCAGTGGTTGTTTACCTAGAAGGGGAGTTCAGGAAAATAAAGAGACCTTCTGTGCTTATGCTTAAGTGTACAGAAGAAGAACTGTTTAGAACTTGTAATTGGGAATAACACTCTATAGGCTGGATCTTTAGTTAAACTTACATTAGCTTAGCTGGACTTGCCACTTAAATGTTATGTTGCGTTCTCACTGCAGACTCTGGTGCCCTCCGGGGGCGGTGACCCCGTTGACCTCATCTCTGTGGTGAAGGGCTGGTTGGGACGTGTGTTTCAGTTACTGGGAGCTAAGGCTCAGGGTGTGCGAGAAGGAGAGCTGGCTGCCTTCCTGTCCTATGCCATCGCATATCCCCGCAACTTCCTACCTGTGATCGACAGCTACAGCGTCAGCTGGTAACACACTGCTTGGTTTCTCTGAGTAACACGGATTAACAGGACGAGATACCAGAAATACGAAATGTGGGCATGTGTTTTAATTGCAGCAGTGGGGTGCTGTGTTTCTGTGCTGTGGCCCTGGCTCTGTGTGAGCTGCAGTATCAGCCTCTTGGTGTAAGGCTGGACAGTGGAGACCTCTGCAGCCAGTCTCTGGAAGTGCGCAGAATCTTCAGAGAGTGCAGCAACCAGTCAGTAACAATCTTGCACCATCTGCTCAGTTAAAATACTTTAGTTATTCAGAGATTTGTGCTCATTAATGCATTCTGTATGCTTTCTTGTAGTTTTGCAGTCCCTGCATTTGAATCTTTTATCATTGTTGGTACTAACAGTGTGTCTGAACAAAGCCTTATTGAGCTCAACAAAAGAGTAAGTGATTTTAAGGCTTTCTTGTAAAGTGTTAGTGTTAATTTATAGCTCAGTGCATGCTCAGTCATAAGTTTATGGGGCTACACTTATGAATGTTAACGCTTCTCTCTCTCCCTCTCAGGATAATGAGATTGATGTAGTTGGAGTTGGAACTCACCTTGTTACCTGCACAAGCCAGCCCTCTCTTGGCTGTGTATATAAGGTAGCCAAATGAAATAGCTAAATGTCAGCTACATATGAGATTATTCCAGACCCAGTTTTGAAGGCTCATAAATACATTAACTTTTATTTTCATAGCTGGTAGAAGTCAGGGGTTGGCCTAGGATGAAGCTGAGTGAGGATCCAGAGAAAAGCACACTGCCAGGCAGAAAGGCTATCTACAGACTGCTAGACACTGAAGGTAACTTCCTTCACGTATACCCTGGCCGATTTAAAGACTCCGGGAACCTAAATTGGTTCATCTTGTGAATATGCACTCAGTATACCTTTTGCAAAAAATGCCGGTGACCAATTAATGATCAGTATATTTCACCATACCTCTTTTCACTCAGTGTAAACAGGGTGGTCTTAATATTGGGTAACATTTTCAGAGCAAGCTAATGCTAACGCAGCATAACCACAAGTAAGTAGGCAAGACCATCTGTCTTTAGCTGTTTTCATCCATTCATTCATTTATCTATACCTAAATGTTGATTGTTCGTCTATTCCTTCATTCAGACGTTGCTATCCATCATCTGCACGTCTGGTCATCTGTCCATTCGCGTGTTGCTTTGACTGCCGATTTGTTCCATCCACCTCTTGGCATTTCTGTTTGTCTGGGTTGTTTTACAACCCGTCACATCAAAGCTGGATAATGATTTTTCTGTTGAGTTGGCAGAGTGGGCAAGGAGTGTTGGACAGAAAGCTGTCAATCAAGCTGCCCAATAAGCACACACATAGTAGTGCTGGTGTAGGTCCGATCAGTGGTTTTTAAGCTGTATTTATGTATTAAGTTTTCATTTAAACTTTACAGGATATTTGAAATAAGTCTAGTATCATACAAACATGTTTTATAATTTTTTAATTCTCTGTTCTCTGGGACATTGACACTGCAAAGGTATTGTCCTCAATAGGCATTCAGACATATTCATCAATAATAAGTTTAGTGACTATTTATGGCGTTAACTTAAGATTGAATGAATTAATTTTAGTTTTTTCAGTTATTATCTGTTTTGAGGTTTTGCCAAGTGTTGTTGGACATAATCATGGAAAATATTTTTTTTTATGAACACATTTATGTCACATTGCTAATGTTAGCACTTAGCACTATTTGCTGCTGTTGTGATTGCAGTATGATAACCAACTAGGCTTATCTAATGTGTTTGAGTGGTGTAGTTACAAACCCATGATCTTGCATTTTGCCATCATTTCTGCTGGGAAGTGAAATGTACCATTGTGAATCTCCATGCTGAATTTAGTTATCCTCCTTGCTAGCATGCCAGTCCGAGGTGTATGAGAGGAGCTACAAATAGTGCAGCTCACTAAATGGACAAATGTTGTTGTCATAGAGTCATCATACCTCTCAGTCAATGGCAGCCACTTTTTAATAAAAACAAAAATTCTTAATTGTAGGTAAATTAGAGTTTGTTGTTAAAACGAATTCCTAATGATTAATATATTTTAAGGCTTCCTGACAAGTTATTATCTTAACATAGTAAATCTAATTACATTTACAAACATCACTTTCATTTATTTAATACAAAAACAATGACCAGAATGCACACACATTTTTGTATCACTGTGGGTCAGTCTCACCCATTCTCTTCTCCTCTTTGTGCTGCCATTCACAGGTCATCCTCAAATGGATCTTATTTGCCTGTCAGAGGAATCTGCTCCTAAAGTGGGAGTGTCATTGAATTGTTACCATTTAGGGCTGAACAAGGGAGTCCAATCAATCACACCTGCTCAGGTGACAAGACTGCGATCAGATGTCTTCTCTCATGGTGAGGTAAACAGTCATCACTGATTATATGTCAAACCAGAAATGTCTAGTCTTGTGTAAAGTGCGAGTGTGACTGTGGGAGTACTACTGATTCTACTGGTTAAATCAGTTGGTTTAAATTACAGTTAATAATATGAGCTCCTGCTCATATTATTGACCCACAGTCCCAATCGTCATAAGTGGACAAGACTGGGCGCCCCTGGTTTTAGTATGCTGAGTAAGGATGGGCAATGGCAAAAAAAATTCTTTTTGTTTTGTTACCAAGTAACACCAAGGTAAATAACCCATTTCCAGTTCTTTTAAAAAGTTAAGAGAGAAAAGATAAGATTGATCCAAAGGGGAAATTACAGTGTTACAGCAGCTGTATAATTCTGTGTAGTGGTATACTATTGAGTGACAATAGTGGCTAGTTAGTGCCGATAGGTCTTGTGGTGAATGAACACCTAAACTCTGCCCTCTAGTTATATAACACTGAGTACATCTTGTTTTGTATGCTGTATTTTCAGATAACACTCCCTCTAAGCAACGCATTTGAGAGTCGAGTATGTGCCCAGACCTCCCTTCAGGCCTTGTGCCCCCACCACAAAAAACTGCAGGAGCCTGAGAAATACACAGTGAGTGTTTCATTTTTCACATATTGCCTTAATTATTTACCTCACAGTTAAAAGCAAATTCATTTTGCTTACTGATGTTTTATTAAATACATCTGTGTCTGTGTTCCTCATAGGTCGCTATTTCAGAGAAAATTCATTCTCTTGTGTCTGACATCAGACAAGGAAACAGCAAAGGCAGCAATTTTCTGCTGTCCAACTGAAGCAAACTGAGACAGTTCTCCAATTGAAGCAAACTGATTTTCATATGATTTCACTGCAGAAGTTTTAGAGCATCACTTCTACGCACAGTTATACTCTGCTGTTGATCTCATGAGCCTGTGTGCTAATATGTATATGCATAAAATGTGGAATGCCTTTGTACCTTAATAAAAAATTAAACCAGAATTCTGCAGTCCTGCTTTATTTACACCAGAAAGCATGTTTTCTACTGAGCTGTTAAAACTTTTAGGTGTTCTATTGGGTGGAGGTCAGGACTCTGCGCAAGCCAGTTCTTCCACACCAAAATTGCTCATCAATGTCTTTATGGATCTTGCTTTGAACACTGGTGTGCAGTCATCTTGGAACAGGAAGGGGCCATCCCCAACTGTTCCCAAAAAATTTTCCAAAATCTGTTGGTCTGCTGAAACATAAGGAGTTCCTTCCTGAAAATATCCCCACACCATAATCTACCCTCTACCAAACGTTACACAGAGCACGATGCTGTCAGACAAGTACTGTTGTCCTGGTAACCGCCAAACCCAGACTCATCCCAGACTCTGCAGAAAGTTGGTGACCTCTGTTCACTATGCACCTCAGTGTCCGCTGACTCTGCTTTGTCATTATACGTGGTTGCTGTCATTTCCAGTCGCTTCCACTATTATAATCCTACTGACAACTGACTTTGGAATATTTAGTAGTGAGGAAATTTCATGATGGACTTCTTGCACAGGTGGCATCCTATCACTGTACCACACTGGAATTTACTGAGCTCCTGAGAGCGACCAAAACTTTCACTAATGTGTGTAGAACAGTCTGCATGCCTAGGTGCTTGGTTCTATACCCCTGTGGCCATGAAAGAGAGTGGAACACCTGAATTAAATTATATGGATGGGTGAGGGAATCCTGTTGGCAATATAAGGCATACAGAGCCAAATGGTCCCAATGCAACACCATGCAAACATTTCTTAAACATGTTACGCTACTGCTTTTTTCTCTGTAGCCTGTGTACTAATTAATGATAATTACATATAAGCTTTATGCCGCAATGCCCCACAAAATTTTTTAGGCTAATGGAAATTCTATACTCTGTGTTTTTTCCCCCAGTGATCATACTTAATAGGTATACAGTGCTTTATTTAGATTTAACTTGGTTACCTATGACAAGCTAAGAGAACTCTTAGAACCTGAAAATGAACTGGATGTTGTTAAAGCTTTATTGTTGTTCTTCAGTCGGGAACGCCATGTAATAGCTGGGCTAGCTGTAAAAAGGCTAACTCTGCTTCAACGTGCTTTAGAAACAGACAAAAAGTATCTTAGTCAGCTTAATACTGAATATACAGGGTGAATATGAACACAGGGAAAACCAGTAGGTGGAATATGTCAGGGCAAAGAAGAGCGGGTGAAGTGAAGGGCCTCAGCAAAGCGCCTTTGTCTCAGCTATCGACTCCTCCCGACTGGCGATGCCTCAGTGTTGCCATGGACAACGGGTGTTCTTCCGCTCCAAATCACCTTTAACCACGCCCACCTACTGCGCATTCGTCAGCTTCGCTATCATTCAAAGCTGTCCTACAAGTTACGATTCGGTTATTTACGTGTCAATTATCAGTGGCGCACTTCTATTGGCTTTACACGTGAGTGGGCTGGTCTTGGGAGTTAAACCAATGCAGCGAGAGAGAGGGAGATCAGCTGCAGCCCTTGCACGTATGCAACAAGTGGATTTTGTTATGTACGATAGTTCTGACTTTATGTGGTTTTGGATCGCTATATGAGGAAAGATCAGCGTCAGATTACCCTTTTGGTGTTTGGTGGGGCGGTTTGGTGAGAGCTGTAGTCCGAGTTGGGTCCTGCTCGCGAATGTTCCATGTGTTGAGGGGATTATGGTGAAACTCACGGATTTGCCAAAGTTTGATATGCACGCAATCTGGGGTGTCGCGTGACCTGTCGTCTAAACAGGGGCGCGCACTCGCTAGGTGTTTGAGGTGCTGTTGTTGTAACAGGTGACCGTTGGTATATAGTGGACAGGTAAGTGACCCCGTGGACGGAGATGTCTGACACTGGCTCTGAAGACGATACAGCTCTGAGGGAAGAAGGAGTCTCAGGGGGATCCGTGCGGAAGGTGGGTGAACTGTCAGGAAGGCATTTCAGTGACGAGGCTCTGCATCCAGTTATTAACGAGGAGGTTTATTATGCAGTAGCTGTGGGTTATACAGCAAAACAACTTCGAAACCAGGGCTGCGCTGATTATCGTTTATTAATCGTTATCGCGATATTTGTATTCGCAAAACTGATTTGAAAAAAAAAAATGCAGCTAATAACTTTTAATGTGTAATAGGAGAAGTACCACAAAAGCCCTGGGTGTTTGGTGAATCAAGGCATTTTATGAAAGCCATTTCATACTACACTCCTCATCAAAATAATAGTTTCCCCCAAAAGTAAGTGTGTGAATGCAGTGCTATTAAGAAGGAAGAAAGGTTACCACTAAATGGTGATAAATTTAGACAGTTATGGGCAATATCTTTTGAGTTACACATACAGAAGTAGTGTCTCTCAGTATGGCGTCAGGCTGCCATGTTTGCTAACACAAAATACCAGACGTCTCGGCATGGAGTTGTAAAAGTTCCTAATGGTGTCCTGTGATAATCCATCCCATGCAGCTTGAATATTCTCACACAGTTCCTGCAGATGGTGCGGTAGAGGTGGAGGTGGAGTGACACCAGGACGCGTGAAGCGTGACAACAAACCGTTTATCTTGCCATTCTGAGTCACTCCATGACAGTCTGGCACGACACCATTGCCGTCTTTTTAACACTGACGTGGTGTCAACGACAGTTGTCATAATGGTCTGCATACGTGTAGTCCTGCGTGGTGCTGCGATCTGCCAAAGGTGTTGGCACTAACAGGATGACTTATGGAGGGCATCACTCCTCACTGAATGTCTGCAATCATGGCTGTTGGGTCAGTCAGATACAGCGATAAGGCCCGTCCTTGTTACTATCACATGTGTGGTTGAGTGTGAAACTTGTCTCGTGTTGGTGTACCCACCAAGTTTCATTTCTGCCGGTAGATTCCTTCTGGGTGCAGATATTTGGAAACATGTTGTTTGATGATGAGTGTAGATTCTGTTAATTCATATTGGTTAATTCCAGACAGAACAGTGTAGTAATAGTGGCACAATTAAATGTTATCACTGCCCACTTATGATTCAGGTTGGTGCAGTTACAGAAGACTAGCCTATGTGATTTTTGGTGCTTGCATGGCGCAGGTGCTTGCATTAGAGAAGACGTCTCCAGAATTTAAACAAAAACGTATTCAGTCAGACAGTGTGTAGAGCGCTGTGGTAACCTTCCATTCATTATAAATTATACATTTTTCTGAACTGAGGGAAGTGAATGATCCTCACATTATATAACCTGCTGTGTGATCTAATAATGTAAATGTGTATAGGTGTGTAAAATGTGTATGTGTGTGCATCTTTGTGTATCTGTGTGTGTGTTGTAGGGATGTGATCCTCTTGTGCTAACTCAGCGTAGCAAACTTCAGCAGCGGAGGGCCAAACTCAATCAGCAGATCAACCGTGAGCTCCGTTTGCGGACGGGAGCGGAAAATCTTTACAGGTGTGGGTTAATGTGTGGCTTTGTTTTAGTGCAGCAGCAGGGAGTCTGCACTGCATGCTCCACTCAAATGCCAAATATAGCTGCACAAACACACATAGTTTTTCTTTGCTCCAGTTCTCATAACGGCCCATCACACACCCTTGTTTATGTCCCATTATTTTCACCACATTTTTGTTTCATAGTAGTGCACAAATAATAGGTGTGTCATAGCCACATGATCAGAAGTTTGCGTTCATCTGTGTTTCTCAGGGCTACAACCAATCAGAAAGTTAAAGAGACTGTGTCGCTGGAGTTGAGCTTCGTTAACTCAAACCTTCAGCTACTCAAAGAAGAACTGGAGGAGCTGAATAGCAGTATGGAGGTTTACCAGACTGATAGGTAAAAACAAATGGCTCATGATCCAATTAAATCAATTGCGTACAGTAAAGATGATTTTTAATGAGCAATTTCTTATTTATGCAGTGTTGAATGTTGTTCCTACTTATTAAATATAAAACATTTGAAACTTATATAATACATTGCTTTTTTCTGTTTCTGACAGTGAGAGGGTGAATGTTCCTATGATTCCACTCGGACTGAAAGAGACTAAGGAAATTGACATGGCTATCCCCCTTCAGGTATGATAATTAATGTGATAATTCATAAATGTGAATGATCACAACGGAAATCGCAGTTCATCTTTCTGTAGTACTCTTTCATATTTCTTAGTGAAACATCTGGTTTATGGAGGGTCTCTAAGCTGTCTGAGTGTCTTTGCTTTTTAAAAGGTTGGAATAAACGTGTATTTTATGTGTGTTTTGGACAAATGTGTCCATTAATTTAATGTTTTTCTGTGTCAGAACTTGTAATTGTTCATGTGGCAGTAGCATTGCTTGTGTGGTATACTAATCCAAAATGTGTAGACAGATAATTAATAAAACTAATAAATATAGACTATAAACATAGATTTTTTTTCAGGACTTCATCAGTGAACATTATGGGGAAGATGCTTCTCTTTATGTGACAGAGATGAAAGAGTTTATGGATCTCAGACAGGTACAAGGAGAGCATCTACACGCACATACACAGTTAGTAGTTCACTTGCACTCTCCCAAGTTTTCTCCAAGTTCTTGATAGTTTGTTTGACTGATTTGGTTCTAAATGAACCAAAATATTTGGGGCTTTACTGAAATGCACTTTGGTTGTTTTGAGAATGTGTTGTCTATATTACTAACTGTTTATTTGGTTGTTAAAGTATTTATTTGTCCTAAGCACTATTTCACATGTATACACATATGTCGTTTACTCTTCTCAGGCCATGCGGACACCGAGCCGTAATAGTGCGGGACTTGAGCTGCTCATGGAGTATTACAACCAGCTCTACTTCCTAGACCAGCGTTTCTTTGCACCACACAAAACACTGGGAGTTCATTTCCACTGGTAAGAGAATACACCACATGTACGTATGGTATAGTGCATATCTTATAGCATGTGTGTAATGGAAATATAGATAGTCATGTAACACGACGTATTCTTCTTCCAGGTATGACTCCCTGACTGGAGTTCCGTCCTGCCAGAGAGCGCTGGCTTTTGAGAAGGGAAGTGTGTTGTTTAATATTGGGGCACTTTACACACAAATCGGTGCGAGACAAGACCGCTCCACGCTGCCTGGAATCCATAATGCAGTTGATGCTTTCCAGAGAGCTGCTGGTATTGGCTTGTGTTTGGAAAATCTATATGTGAATCGACATGTGATAAAACTCAGATTCAGTCATTCAATCTTTTGAAGTCTTTTGCTGAATCTTTAAACCTTCATCAACATTTATAGATATACAGATGTTCTCTGTGTTAGAATTAAAGCCAGATATTTACATGAAAGGATTGTTATTTTAGGTATTGTTACATGAGTGGACAGAATTTTAAATGATGCAGTATATTAAAATTGTATTTCTTTTTGCTATATGTGGAACTTCTTATGTATATCATGTGTGCTTTTGTTGAACAGGTGCATTTTTATACTTGCAAGAGAATTTCTCTCACGCTCCCAGCCTAGATATGAGTAGCCCTGCATTGAGCATGTTGGTTCGCCTCATGGTTGCTCAGGTAATAAAAATGTTTGTACAGTTAATTATTTTGTTGATCATTTTATTTATGTATTTAGTATATAGCATATAGATATGTACATGTCATCTTTATACATTGTATGTAAAATAGATCAACAAGAAATACAACTAATACAAATAACTGTATTATTATTTTTATGTTTTAACAGTTATACAAATTTAGTTCAACACAAGGTGTTGTTTTGTTGAGGTTACAAAAATTTATTTACATAAATTATTTTGAGACAATTTTTTTTAAATTTTGTGACAATAATAAAAAAAAATACTCAAAATTAGGTTTGGAAGATGAAATATTGCACAATATGACCTAATAAGTGCATCCTCGGATATGTTTACTTGCTGATGGCATTTAACTTTACAAAACTAGTTGATTTACAGTAATATGTTATTGTTGTCAGTTTAACTAATTTGTGTGTACTACAGGTTCAGGAATGTGTTTATGAGAGAGTAACGCTTAGTATGGAAGAGAACGACCTCATGGCAAACCTGCAGGCAGCTCAGGAGGCAGCACGGGTAAACACACGCAAACATAAACACAAATATCTATAAATCAACTTTAATCAGAGTTTAAATTCTCTTTGAGCTTTGGTAGTGTTGAGTTATCTGTGTTTGTTTTAGGTTTCAGATGTGTATTCCCTGGTACTGCAGGCCATGTCCGTGCCTTTACTGAAGGATTACGTTCCATTCTCCTGGCTCTCTGTGGTTCAGGTCAAAACTCAGCATTTTAGAGCTTTGGCCCACTATTTCACTGCTACTGCACTATGCGATTGCTCAGGTGAGCACACCAGGTTCAAACTAATTATTACTATTTAACAGTTTAAACATATTGAACAACAGGTAAACAATTACACTGATATACTTAGCCCTCGTGTGTGTGTACATAAATTCACATATACAGTATATATATATATATATATGTATATATATATATATATTTCTAAATAAGGTACATATGGTATATACATGTGTGTGTGTGTAGCAATGTTAGCAAACACAGCTTTGAACACTTGGAATGTAGCCCTTTAATTTTAATATTTTAATAATATTTGTGCCAATGACTGGGACCTACAAGGTGCTGCATTATGTCAATACCATTATATGGTTTTGGTTTATCTATGTTGTGGCGCCGTAGATATGATCGACAGGGATGAGGATGATGGTTCGGTAGTGAAGGCCCTAATGCAGGTTCACGCCAGACATCCGGACAGACTGTGTCTGCGAGAGCTGGAGGACAGAGTCAGGCTGGGTAAGCATGCTACTACTCTGCTGTGTGCAAGTTGTATAAACATATAATGTATAGTTATATAATATGTAGGGAAAAAATACTTAAATTATAGTAATAGCATTGTTATAATATAACAACAGAAATAATACGTAGGTATAGTTAACCTAGCTGCAAAAATCCAGGAAGTAACTATTGCATAAACAGGTTCCCTTACTCCGTATTACATTCAGCACATATCAGCACATGTAGCTGACATTCGTGGGGCCCATTTGCCTCATGACGTTTTGTCATTTTAGGATGTAAATTATAAATGTGCACTTATTACTTTTACTAGTTAGACAGTGTGTTAAAAGTCCTGATGAAGTCCTGATAGATATCACTGTAGCGTGCAATACCAAAGTAAGCATATTCAACACTCTGTAAAACAATCATTTAATGATTATTTAATGAGAATTACATATATCATTTCGGAGTGTGTCACCCTACGCAGATATGATTAAACAGATCAAATGGTCAATCAAATTCAGTATTAAAGATACTATTAAATACTCATTGCAGAATAATAGTCCACAAACATGTAATTCATATATACAACCGTGTAAATACATCAGAAATCTATATAAATATAAAAATGAAAAAACCCTGTATGGTTGCAATTAATATCCAAATGTTTATTTAAAAGGAACGGTGATATAACACAGGGGTAAACATGCTCCTGCACTAACATTGCACAAACATTTTGGAATGAGCATGTATTTACAAAAATCGCTAATAAGGTATAATGTCAAATATTGTGCACTCTTTCCGGCTCACGCAGAGGTCACTTTCTGCTGCTTTCTGTCCTTATTACCATTTCACACCTGTTCCAACTGTTTGGGATTTGGTTTGCTTATGTTATTTATGTGGAAATGTATATATATATATATATATATATATATATATATATATATATATATATATATATATATACAGTGAGTCCAAGAAGTATTTGATCCCTTGCTGATTTTCTTCGTTGGCCCACTAATAAAGACATGATCATTCTATACTTTTAATGGTAGATGTATTCTTACATGGAGAGACAGAATATTAAAAAGAAAATCCAGAAAATAAATCTAAGGAATATATATTAATTGATTTGTATTTCATGGAGTGAAATAAGTATTTGATCCCTCTTGCCAAACACACTCAATACTTAGTGGCAAAGCCTTTGTTTGCAAGCACAGCGGTGAGACGTTTGTTGTAGTTAACCACAAGTTTAGCACACACACCAGGGGGAATTTTGGCCCACTCTTCTTTGCAGATCCTCTCTAAATCATGAAGGTTGGTGGGCTGTCGCTTGGCAACTCTGACCTTCAGCTCCCTCCATAGATTTTCGATCGGATTGAGGTCTGGCGACTGGCTGGGCCACTCCATGACCTTAATGTGATTCTTCTTGAGCCAATCCTTTGTTGCCTTTGCTGTATGTTTAGGGTCGTTATCATGTTGGAAGACCCAACCACGGCCCATTTTCAGATCCCTGGCAGAGGGGAGGAGGTTGTCCCTCAGGATTGTGCGGTACATGGCTCCATCCATCTTCCCAGTGATGCGGTGAAGTAGCCCTGTACCCTTGGCAGAGAAACACCCCCAAAACATTATGCTTCCACCTCCATGCTTGACGGTGGGCACAGTGTTCTTGGGGTCATAGGCAGCATTTTTCTTCCTCCACACATGGCGGGTGGAGTTGAGGCCAAAAAGTTCAATTTTGGTCTCGTCTGACCACAAAACCTTCTCCCAATAACTTGGTTCATCTTTCAAATGATCATTGGCATACTTGAGGCGCGCCTCCACATGTGCTCTCTTCAGCAGGGGTACCTTTCGGGCACTGCAGGATGTGAATCCATTGTTGCGCAAAGTGTTGCCAATTGTTTCCTTGCAAACTGTGGTCCCAGCTGCCTTCAGGTCATTTGCTAACTCCTGCCGAGTGGTTGCAGGACGATTTCTGACCGTTCTCAGCATCATTGCCACCCCACGAGGCGAAATCTTCTTTGGAGCACCGGGCCGAGGTCTGTTGATTGTCATGTTATACTCTTTAAACTTTCTGATAATTGCACCAATAGTTGTTACTTTCACATCCAACACCTTACTAATCTTTTTGTAGCCCATTCCAGCTTTGTGAAGGTCAACAATTCTGACTCTGAGGTCCTGTGACAGCTCTTTGGTTTTACCCATGTTGGAGACTTGAAATCTGTGTGATCTGTCTGATTCTGTGGACAGGTGTTTTTCACACAAGTGATTAGTGAGAACAGGTGGCTTCAGGTCAGGTAACAAGTTGATTGGGAGTGTCTAACTGGTCTGTAAAAGCCAGAACTGCTAATGAATACTAAGGGATCAAATACTTATTTCACTCCATGAAATACAAATCAATTAATATATATTCCTTAGATTTATTTTCTGGATTTTCTTTTTAATATTCTGTCTCTCCATGTAAGAATACATCTACCATTAAAAGTATAGAATGATCATGTCTTTATTAGTGGGCCAACGAAGAAAATCAGCAAGGGATCAAATACTTCTTGGACTCACTGTATATATGTTTATATATGTATTATATTAAATTAGACACTTACATTGACATTTTTTACAAAATATTGCAATATATATTTTGTTTGTCAAAGTTTCGTGAATAGTTAATATCAAAACTTGGATCAGCAAAAAAATACTTAACATCCCCACTAGTTATTACCAACCATATACAGTTTTACATAGGCTGTAATAGGCGCTGCTCATGCAAAACATTTTTCAAACAGCTTAAAATTGTGATGGGTACTATCAGGTCAGGAGCGCTTGTTCCATCTTGTAAATGTTGCGTTGCTTATTCATTATTAACGGTATTGACAAGAGATAGTCTATTGAATAGTTAGAGCAGTTTTACAGGCCCTCATGTAGTTTGTAGTAGCCACACATATCCATCTCTCCCTGTTTTGATCATCATATGAACTGTTGGTTTAACCAAAATCCGTATTTGTTTTGTTTAGGTAAAGCTCATTTACGTAAAGCAATTATAAGACACGAGGAGGCATTGCGTCTCCATGGTGTGTGCAAGATGCTACGCAAGATGGATATATTGCAGGAAGTTCTGTCATATGCACATGGACGTTCACTGGAAAAATACTCTGACATCGATCAAGAGGATGATTTTTGTGAAATTGCAGAAGCTCCCGAGATTCAATGTAAGTGAAGAAGGCAACATGGAAATAATTCAGTGTAAAAATTGTGCTGTTATTTTTTCACCAGTTGGATTGGGTTATTGTAGCACTGGCAAGAAAAAAGGTTACTAACAAAATCTGAGGATTTTTATTGTGTCATAGTTCAAATAAAACACTACACGTATTACTAGTACGCTGGGAAATATAAATAAGACATACATTACTGGGTGCATGTCTGCATTGTTGCAGAAACTAGTATATAATTTCATTAATCATGGGTGGTGATTTTAACAGTTATTCATGAAATCTGACATTTCTCTTACAGCTCACACTCATCAAAAGCCTGATATTAAAACGCCTGACTTCAGCTCAGTCAGAGTAACGGACATCTTTCACCGACTGGTAATATAGGCAGCACTTTTGTCTTAATATTTAAATTGTGCAAAGATAAATACAGAATTAGACTTTTTAATTATTAACAATTTAAATGACATTAATACATACATAATATGTATTAGTAATTAATACTGAGTAACGTTAGGACCCATACTTGTTGACTCATCACATTTGTAGAGTTTCAATGTTTTATTAATAATGCTTTGGCAGCTGACATATATTCTGACTGAAAAGCAAAGAGGAGCCTGAAACTATATTAAGGGTTGAAATAAGCGTTAAAACATCAGTGGGAAGGACTGTTGAACACTCCCAAAAGTAATGTTCACATTTCAAAGGTGCCAGACAAGCTTTGTGTTTTAAAAATTCCCAATGAATAATCAGATTTGGTTTTTGTAAGCCATGTCTGTAATTTTCCATATCTGGTTAGAAATATATTCTACAGTGTCTGGACTAATATCTTTAATCCATAGCTGTATTTTTCCAAGTGGACTGTCAAAGGATGTTGGTAGACAGGAGTAGATAAATAGGAAAGTAGATGGAATATGAAATTATGGGGTCATAACTTGAGTCTAGCGTCTAATAAAAATACCTCCAGCTAAGATCAGTGTGCCCCAGTAACCAGTAGATGGAGACATCTGAACCATCTAACTTCAACATACAAGGTGTGGAGATTTATGTATTAAAACTCCAGAGCCTATAATGTTTTAGTGTTTAATGATTACATTTAAACTGTTTTTACTAGATTGATGTATTTTTAAATGACATATGCCAATATTTTAAAATATTTGTACATAAAATGTGTGTTTTCAGGGTCCTCTCTCTGTATTCTCTGCTCGTAATCGATGGGTGAGGCGCCACTTGTGTCTGGTACGGGAAGAGGAGGGGCTTGGCCTGACACTGCGAGGTGATTCGCCGGTTCTGGTCGCCGGTGTGTTGCCCGGGGGTTCTGCTGCAGTAAGAAGATCTACATCATACATGCTGTTTACAGTGCAAAGACTTTTTAAAAAGTCGCTTAATTACACTTAATCTTAATGCAGCTAAAAATGCTTGACCTGTCTAGGCTCTGCCGACAATTGCCTTTCTTCAGAGGCCGGACCTCATTAATTTGTATGTATCTTAGTAAATATGCTTCTCTATTTGAATGCTTCTCTGCATCCAAAAAATCCAAAAAAAAAATTCAGGGATGTTGAGGTCTAGGTTTGTGTTGTCTTCTTACAGTGGTAGGAAGGACAGAACACCTGTCGGGAGTTCCAAATTCCAAGGAGTGAAGCTTGCTTTTTTAATTTCCCTCTAAAAAATCGCTGTCAGTGAAAATCTGATGGGAATATTTATTGTGGTCTAACATTTATTCCAGGTGGTTATTATGAGTCTCATTTTATCTGTTGTATTTAACCTTTTTTAAAACTTTTTTAAAACTCTAAAAAAGCGCAAATTTTTCATGTTGTGTTTTTCTTCATTTTGTTGAAACTCTGTGTTGAGGTCTCTCACTTTTGCACCTTTGTTTTGTATATCAGTGAAGTCAAGCCACCAGGTAACAGCAGTGGGGGGAAAAGTAGTATAAGGAATCTTTGGATCCCAAAAGTTGTGAACCTCTATAAAGAAGGTTAGAAGGTGGTTACAGGTGCTTGCTTTAGCTGTAAGATAGGGTGAGATGACAACACAGAAGCATTCTGCCCTTATCCTAGCAGTGCGACTTTTTCACACAGATTTAAAATGTATAGAATAGCTAATTAAGTTAATAGTTTGGCTGAACAACATTGTGTACAGCAACAAGTCAGCATGATAGTGTTTATACAATGCTTTTTTCCTTCAGTCATTAACAGTTACTATGTATATAATATTGAATGTATTTAAGATTAAATGATGTGTTTAAGATTTAACAGCATAATAAAAGCTCTGTACTGTGATTTAATTGAAGAGATCACCTAAAAAGGCTGAACTGTTTATGTTGCAGGAAGCAGGATTGCGTGAAGGTGATTATATAGTGACTGTAAATGGTTCAGACTGCAAGTGGGCCGAGCATGCAGAGGTAGTGCACGCTCTGAAGAGTTGCTCAGAGGGAGGAGTGGAGCTCGACGTTATAACCTTCCATACTCATGAGGTACATATTGTATCATAAATATCACTTTACTGCCGGCTACCGTTTATAAGGCTATATGACACCTATATGAACTTCTTATGACAGTTGACATAACTACTAATTCCTTTAGGTGTTATTTGCTATAAAGGTTACATTTGGCATTGATACACATTTATGTAGGGTTATGTCAGTTGTCATGACAAGCTTATGTAGGTGTCATGTACCCTTTCTGAACAATACCCTAAAGTAAAGTGTTACCTAGATCTTTATTTTGTCTGTTAATCACATTATTTAAAGGTAATGTAATGCTGTAATGAGGATCTTGAACATACATGGTTTCACATAAGTGTTCCAATGGGTATTTACATTTTAACAAATGTAAGTATTCCTGTAATAATAATTTAATTATATTAATAATATTGACCTTTTTATAGCATCTTTCATACATAGGGATTATACACTACCTTGCCAAAAGTCACACAAATCTAATATATCCTTGGACCACCTTTAGCTTTGTTTCCAAAATCAGCTCATTCTTTGGGCACATAACGTTGCCGAACCTAGACCTGATCAACTGCAGCAACCCCAGATCATAGCACTGCCCTCACAAGCTTGTATGGTAGGCCCTAGGCATGAACAGGGAACAGGGTAAATCTGGACTCATCAGACCACATGACCTTCTTCCATTGCTCCAGAGTCCAATCTTTATGCTCCCTAGCAAGTTGAAGCTGTTTTTGCTGGTTAGTTTCACAAGTGGTTTTCTTAAGGCTACACAGCTGTTTGGTCCCAGTCCCTTGAGTTCCCTTCGCATTGTGCGTGTGGAAATGCACTTACTTCCACTATTAAACACATCCCTGAGTTCTACTGTTGTCTTTTTACCATTTGATTTTACCAAACATTTAAGTGATTGCCCATCACCATTATTAAAGATTTTTTTCCGACCACATTCCTTTGTGGAAGATGATGTTTCCCCACTGTCCACTTTTTAATAATGTGTTGGAAAGTTCTCAACCCGATTTTAATAGTTTAAGCAATCTTTCTAGATGTTTTCTCTGCTTGATGCATGCCAATAATTTGACTCTTCTAAAACAGATTTACATCTTTTCCATGACCACAGGATGTGTCTTTCCACATGGCTGTTTAACAAATGAGAAGCTACTTACTGCATCAGTTAGGGTTAAATAACTTGTTGCCAGCTGAAACATAATCACCCATGCAGTAATTATCCAATGGGAAGTTCTTACCTATTTGCTTAGTTAAATCCAGGTGGTTACCCTTTTTTTTTGGCCGGGCAGTGTATGTGCTTTATAGTAGCATTAAATAAAACAGTAAGAAAGTATACATAAATCAGCTAATAAAATTCATAATATTCATTACAATTAATTTTATGTTATATAGGATAATATAGGAATAACATTCCTAATATAAAAATAAAGTGTGGGGGGGGCATTACATTGGAAACCAAATGGAATTAAAATGAGAATTGAAATATTTAAAATTTAATCTACAACAACAAAATTATACAAAAATATTCTAAATAAAAACAAAACGAACGATATATGACAAATAGTAAAATGCTAAACTAATTTTCAGCTTTTTTTAAATTTGCATAGGTGACTGAACATAAATAAATAAATCTGTTTTTGTATTTGCGTAACAAGTCTTGTTGTTATTATTGTTACTCTGAATATTTAATAAAAGCAACACTTAATGATCTTAAGACTCTGTAACAAAGTCTGTCAGAATTTCTAAAATGTATGGAGATGCTAAATTCCAAATGAAGCAGGCCACCAGAATAACCTTGCTGAAACAGGTGTTATGTGTGTTTTTTGTGTGAAAATAGATTTTGCAGTCTGTCAGATGTTTTAGGTAGTTCTGTCAAAATGCTTTACAATAGTTTAGTCATAAATAACAAAATCTTTTTTTTTTTAAATCAGACCAGTATCAGCAGTAACAGCAGTGCTACACAACATGTTACAGCATCTGTGTTTAGTTGTGTGTCCAATACATATACATGGTTATACATATACATTATACATATACATCTATACATGGTTAACATGCTTCACATTAGATTTAGTTTCTCCATTTAAAAACATTTAGACAGTGTTGATAGTGTAGGTATAATTTACAGTAATTTACATAAAATGATTCATGTTTCAGCCCTACTTGCTGTCAATCCTAGATTTAGCATGTGTGGTTTATATGTAATGCATTTGGCTCAGGTGGAGAGGAGGGTGGCCCCACTTTCACCCAGCAGCGACCAGGAGACACAGTCTGCCAGTCAGAGGAGACAGGGCAATGAGAATGACAGAAGCTCTACTTCTTTACTGAACTGGAGCTGGAGGAGTAGAGGTGGAGGAGGCGGAGTTACAAAAAGACTTAGCAGCACTTTTGGCCTCCCTTTTGGCAGCTTGCGTGAGAGTGAGTCCATGTACTGACAGAAAACAAGGACACATTTAAGCAAAAGAAAAGCACTATTTTTCTTTCCTAGTATTGTCCATTTGTCACCAGCAGTTATATGAATGCGGTATATGAACTTAAATTCTGTACATAAATTACACAAGCTTTTAATGATGGTGTTATGTAGTCTTCCACAAAGTTTCTAGGATTGTTTTCATTAGATAGCTTTTATATAGGTCATGTCATTTCCCTTGATGTTGATCACCGATCATGCATGCCGTGCGGAGGATGTTGCAGTGACGAATAGCTTGTTCCTAGGAGAACTGTTAAACCATGTACTTTTGGTAGCTTCGTTATTTAGAACTTTTGTAAATTGAAGTGCAAATCAGTGACTAAAAACTGACAAATCATTTCTTATGTTGAACTTTGAAGAACAAATGATGAATGTAGATTTGCACTGACCAAGAAATGTTATTGTAGTGTCGTCTTACAGAATGGTGTGATATTTCTGCATGTGTTTTGTAGAGTCACAATGTGCTTTGCATGTGTTAATGTTGTCCTCACTGAAACATGTGCATATTTCTAGCTGTGTAGTCTGCCTTGTTTATTTGGTGCCCTGACTCCTTGTGCAGCATACCGAGAAAACTGTGCACATTGCTTTTTAAAAATATTGTAATGTATTTTGTACAATGTATTTTGCAAACTGTAATTCAAGTTGCACAATCCTTGTAAATCTCCATCCCTATCTTCTGTATCCTGTGGCAAAGTTTCCACAGTCCCATCTCCAACCCATTCCCTTCCGTTAAGACAGTCCTGTCAGACCTACCACAGTTAAAAAGGTAGGGGCTCCGGCCTTCTAGCTGACAGAAGCTGCCCAAAACTCCAGCATACGTTCTCAGAGTTCTGTCACCTTCCTTAATTGGTCTACCTCCATACTACTATGAAGGTATGGTCCAAACTCGGTCTAGTGAAGGCTAGTTATTCATGAACATTGCAAACATCAAAGTGACCAGTCATTATGCAATCTTGTGTTATTTAGGGACAAAATGATAGCGATACAGAATGCACCAGTGTTACATGATCAAAATGCACCAGTATTATTTTTGTAACAATGTCTTTTTGTCATTTGTATTGTTATTGTAGCATGTGTACTGGATTTGCAAGGGCCTCATGAATGGAAACTTATAACTACTGGAGGTCCAGCAACCTCACTGGACATCTATTTTGGAAGGCTCCCAGTCTTTTTCGCAATGAACTTTAGAATGACTAGAGAATGGAATGTTACAGCATTAAATTCTGATTGTATTGTGTGCGTGTTTGGATGTAGTCTTTCTTTGAGGCCTGCCTGACCTAGCAATGCTTTTTAGCAAATTTCATTGCGTATCAGATACAAGCACTTGCACGATAACAGTCCTATGTGATATATTTTTATTTATACATATATTAACAATTGAATTTCTGTTTATATTACAAAGAAAACATTGCTGCCTACTCTAAGGCACCCCCATCACAAAGGTTTTATTTATTGCCACAAAATAAAAGGTCAAATAACTTGTTTGGGCCCTGACAGTGATTTAAATATTAGTAGGCTGGAGAAGTAAGAAAGATTGCATTTTAAATGTAAGTTGAATTATTGACTTTTTTTCAAAAAGACATATTAATGGAGCTATGTATTTTACCAGCTGCATCTTGCAGCTTTAGGGACTACAGGCATGAGTCCAATAAACATTGTATTCCCATCTGTCATAAATTCAAGTGCATCTGACAAAGCTACGCAGAATTATGGGAATATTGCTGTGCAAATGTGTTTGGATCTCAGCACTGAATTGCTCCCCAGACATGTCTTCGTATTGGGAATTAGGTCAGGGTCATTTTCTGGACTGTCTCACAGTCACACTCTCCCGCAGAATTTTTCAATTTATAATTCACATCGAGCTTCTTGCATAAAGCATTAAAGGGTTTATCCCGACTCTTCTTGGCTATTTAACTGAATGGCAAACTTTTTAATACATCATTTATGTGGCCTGTAATCACTGTAGACAGAACTTTTGGCGTGGTAATGACAACAGCTTCTTTTTAGCCGTGCCGTGTGATTTTGTCACAAGAGGGCAGCGTTGCACTACTCTAACTGAGACGGTGCTTCTGCAGAAATACAGGGGACTTATTAGGTGGTTGTTCTTAGGATTTCATAAATCAGTTGTGCATGTCTGTGTTTGTGTAGTTTACAGGCAGTTATTAGTCTGAAAATAAGTTCAATGAGCTCAATGGCAGAAACTCACCAATATGTACAACAGTTCTTTAAGGTAAAGGCAGTGGTTCTATTTACAACCATGAACACTCAGAACTAACTAAGATGTTTTTCACTTTGTGAAATGGTTCTGCAGATTGAGAGAGGAAATGTGCTGAATATGGTTATATACATATACACACATCAAAAGAACAATAAAAGGAACAATAAACAAGCTGTATAAAAATTGTTTTATTCATAAATCATTTAAACAGTTCTATCAGTATACAAAATGGTCAAACATTTTATTGTATATTATATGGTCAAGCATTACATATATTTGTAGTGTTTTATGCAAATACAAAAATAATAAATTACTGCTTTCTGTCATTCGTGTTCTTTGTAAGGACAGGATGTTATACACTAGACTGATTCTTCACATTATATTTTGTATGATTTTAGCCATATGATACTACATACAGATATAGTATATAGTCCATAGAGACATATTGCACTTTTTTTATTCTATAAGAGTTCTTTATCAAAGACACATGGTTCTTTATAAAACTATTAGCATGCTTAAATTGTTTGATGGGGGAATGTGTTGAAAATGGTTCTAGATAGCATCAAAAGAGTTCTGCTATTAAAAAATACCTTATTTGGTGCTATATAGAATTGTTATTTTCTATAAAGAACATAAACATTAAAAATGTTTTGTGCATGTAACTGTATACATCACATTTTCCATCAATGTAAAGAACCATCTCACCATGAAAAGAACCATTTAGGCATGTAATGATGATGGTTCTATTTAGAAGCATGTATCTTTAATACAGAACCTTTAAATAATCATCTTTTTAAAGAGTGTAATATCTCTCAATGAACTATATACTGTATCTGTAGGTAATATCATTTGGCTAAAATAATAATACATGAAGTTACTTCTTTGCTCTTTGTAACTGCTTTGCTTTCTGCCTCAACTTAGTAGAAGGTACAAACCCAAATCCAAAAAGTTTGGGTGTTACATAAGAAAGAGAGAAGTAAGCATTTTGTATCTGAACAAAAACACTACAAAGACAAAAATGTTTAACCATATTAACGTAATTGTTTTTTTAGACATATTCTAAATCTACAGAACCTGCAATTCATTCCAAAATAAACTGAGCTACAATTTCAAGCTGGGAATAAACTGAAATATAAACAAATAAAATAATAATAAAAAAACAACATAAACAGGTTATGTAATTGTGTTAATATTGTTATTTATTGTTTTGATACTCAAGAGTATAGTCAAACCTATAGTTCTTTGAGAAATGCCAAATTGAGGCTCACCACTTTGCCAAAAACGTATCGGCAATACAACAATTCAAAAATAATGTTCTTCAGCATGACTGCAAGGAGTTTAGGTATTTCACCCTCTACAGTGCATGATATTACCAATAGACTCTGGGAGTCCAGAGGAATCTCTGTGCATAAAGGAATAGGCCAAAAAACACAAATGAAGGCCTGAACGTCGACATCTCAGGTAGTACTGCATTAAAACCCAACATGCTTCTGTGAAGTTCACCTTGGGGACACTTTGAAAAACGGTTGGCAATAAGTGCTGTTTGTTGCTGCATTCACAAATACAACTGGATGGATGGATGCACCAAGTGAACATGTTTTGTGGCCTGATGAGTCTAGTTCATTTATGGAACGTTGTGATGTCCAGGTCAAAGAAGAAAAGAACTATCCAGATTGTTAGTAGAATATAGTTCCAAAGCCAGTGTTTGTCATGAAGCACATATGCTGCCTTTTAAACACTGTCTTTTTCAGGGAAGTCCATGTTTATTTCATTATGCTGCATAAGCAAAAGGCCTGAGTGGTAAACTGACCTGTCTGCAGGGCAGACCCGTGTCCCACTTAAAAGGTCTGTCTTGATCAGCTTGAAACATGAGAACACAACATGCCAGACCTCTTGGCATGGAGTTGTAAGGGTTCCTAATGATGTCCTGTGATAATCCATCCCATGCAGCTTGAATATCCTCACACAGTTCCTGCAGATGGTGCAGTAGGGGTGAAGGTGGAGTAGATGAAGACACGCTGCCTTTCCTAGTCACTCCATGACAGTCTGGCACGACACCAATGCAGACTATGGTGACGTTGACATGGTGTTAAGGACAGTCATTGTAGCGGTCTGCCTGCGTGTAGTCCTCTGTGATGCAGCCGTTTCCCAGTGGTGCTGCACTACCAGGATGGCTCATGGCGGGCACCACTGCTCGCTGAATGTCTGTGATCGTGGCTGTTGGGTCAGTCAGGTACAGCGGTACGGCCTGTACTTGCTTACGTCACATGTCCACGTGTGGAATTTTGATCTTTTGCATGTCTCACGATGTCAAACCTACACACCAACTTTCATTCCTCTTTGTTGATTCCTTCTGGGTGCAGCTATTTATGTGCAGTATAAATTGTTCTCCATGAAATAAAACAAGATTAAATGCCACATGCTCAACTTTTTAAATCTTTGACTCATTCATTATCTGTTATCTGTTTTTTAAGAGCTGTTGGCCTAATGGACACGATTTCAGTTGGATTAACTGTTCTTTATTAAACACTCGAAGATGAACTCTTGACACAGCTCCAGCTAAAATGTTTTGGTGTCGTGTTTTATCCTCTCCTTAACTTGTGCGCTTTGCTTCCTTCCTTAAGGTCGTCTTATTGCACCAATTAATAATGGGCTCGCCTACTTGAGTCGCAGCTAATGCTTCCAGAGCTCCAAGCCGACTCTGCTTTGCTTCACCGCTGATGGCTTGCAGTAAACAAGTGCGCGATCGATCATGGCGCGCTCCCAGAGAGGAGCCCGAGGAGCCTGGCCTTAACGAGGCAAGCCCGAGCGTGAGCGCGCCTGTAGCTCCGCGGGAGCGGGCCCACTGCCAGAACACTGCGAGCAGAAACACTAATGGTTTGTTATTATGACCTTTTCGCGTTTCCATTAGTCCTGCTCTTATTTAGCTCGCTTAGGCTTCCATTTAACCCCGTGTACGCTGACCCGCTAAGACCGGCTGTGTCCAAACCTACTCTGCTTACACTACTTAGTGCACTATTTTGGAAAACTGTCCTTCTGTAGGGCTCTCTGAAAAGATACCCCTGTCTGAATTCGACCCCGCAGTAATCGCTTATGTTGTAGATTATGTATTTGACCATGCAGTGCCCGAGTTGTCGTGGGGTTGTATCCAATCAAACCCTAACGGTTTCCACCAAACGGAAATAGCGCATTTCTCGCAGCAGGCTACGACCCCCTGAGTGCAAATCCATTGTTCGGTGTTTCTAGTGCATAATCTGAGCATTACAGATGCCATAGAACATGTTGGCACAGCTGTGAAATGGGAGTTTTGTTAATGGAGCTGACACACAGCCTACCTTCAAACTCAGCAAAACAAGCCATTTCAAAACTGTTACGCAACAGTCTTGACTGATTAATATTTACAGCCCCACATGAAATGAATTTACTCTGGAATTTACACATGCAAGTGAAGCTACTGTAACAGACTTAAAAAGTACCTAATGTACCTTTTTGTGAATTTTATCCGAATTATTTGCTATAAAAATTCATTTGTTGTATTATATTCCTTGTTAAAAGCCAATTTATTTTGGTATTTCTTATTTTTCTTTAAATATTGCATACAGTTCATTGAGTTCTTTTGGACTACCATTCCTTGCTATACACATGCGCAACAGCAAAGCTTAGGTCTCTTTACTATTTTGTCCCTCAGTACTTGCTTAGCCTGCAAGGCATGTTGGGACAGCTCTGCACATAGCCATATATTTTAATGAGACATATGGACTGCTGCAGGTATTGTCTGCAATATCAATCCCAACATCTAATTGTTGTATTTGTCAAGTATTAGTTCATTTATTAGATAAAATAGCTAATTTAAGTCGTTACGGATGATGGAATATTCTCTTAGCTAAAACTGTAAGAGAATTATAATTTATATGCTATATATTTTCTCGCTTTATAGTTTTTATTTTCTTAGTTCTAAATCAGATGTGTACCAGTAGCACTATACACTTTGTGGGAGACCTTGTGCAGTTGCAGAACACAATCTGAGAAAGGGATTGCCCGAGAAAGGGATTGTGTATGTGTGTATGCAGGCACAATAAAAGACCAGCAGAGAGAGGAGGAATTCTGTGTTGGCCATTTTCATTGCATCCACCCCCTGACCACAAGCACTTGAGTAGACAAGAGTGCTACACTGATGCTGTGGCTCAGCACACTGTGCTGGGACTAGAGTGGCCACTTTCATAACCCCAAAAAAGAGGACCTCCCACCCCACATAGGAAGGACATCCCACCCCCAAAAATAGGACCTCATAAAGGGCTGGGTAAGCTAGGAAACAATATTAGACCAGAATTAAAATCATATGCTATGCTGCAAAGTCAAAATGTCACATGACATTGTGAAATTTAATCCAATGAAATGCAAAGATTTTAAATAATTTATTCCGAAAAGAGGACTAATAGGGGTCTGTCCGGGTCAATAGGCATGGTTGGTGTTTATCTTCAAACAAGGCTGAAATTGGCTTCAACAGTTCTTAACCCAATGTTCAGTTCCATGTTAAATGCTACAGCCACAATGTAACACCATTCAAAGTGGGACTGAAAATTTGCAAAACAAGTGAAAACGAGCCAAAGAAAAACAATCATCCATCTTTAACAAGATCTTGGACAATTTCAATACACAGGTGTAAGTTAGCTCCTCAGATTTCACTCTATACAAGTAGCAGTCCTTCTGTAGGGTTTATCCATTTTTTGACAGATCTTCTTAAATTAAAATTTTTATAGTGAGTTTAACTAGAGAAGTTTTTTTATAGTGAGTTTAACTAGAGAAGTGCATTTCCTGAAGGAAACGCGGGATGGTTGCGCAGTGTGCTAAGTGAAGAACAAGGGATGAGTAAATGAGTGCAGGTTGCTATGACTGTGGATTAACGTTTGGGGACCTGCCCCTAGTGAGTACGTGAAGTTTGGTGGCTCTCGGTCGAATGAAAGCATTACTGCTTGGTTTAGATCGAAAATGACTGGGACTCTATGGGAGGAACGAGGGTTGAATAAACGTCAGATAGACGAGTGCGGGTCAGTATGGCTGTGGGTTAGTGATTGGGGACCTCCCCTTAGTGAGCATGTGAAGTTTGGTGGCTCTTGGGCGAAGGAAACATCCGCGCTTGGGTGGGTCAAAAAATTACTGGGACTCTATGGGAGGAACGAGGGATGAATCAACGACAGATAGAAGAGTGCGGGTCAGTATGGCTGTGGATTAGTGCTTGGGGACCTGACCTTAGTGTGTATGTGAAGTTTCGCACCTCTAGGCCGAACGAAACAGCCGGCTTTAGAGGGGTCCATAAATGACTGGGACTCTATGCGAGGGATGCGGAAAAAAAGGAGAAACGAACGAGTGATCAAACACTGTATTCCTGTATCCAATTTGGTGTCTCTAGGTCGAGCGGAAGTAGGTTAGATAAGTACGTGTTTTTCGATCCCAAAAAACACGTGAAAAAATTCCTTCCTGCTCGGAATCCGTGCATCTGATCAAAAAGCTGTATACAGGCCCACATCAGCGTATCATACCGGACAATCTGGAGTTGGAACGGAGTCGATATCTCGAAAGCTGCGGGAGCTATGGTTATTTGCTATAAACTAGCTTATCACCAAAAAGACCAAACAACGTTTCATTCTAGAACCAAATCATAGGTTTTGTAAAATCACTTCTGGGCATTTTTCATCCCAAAGTCACATACTTCTATGTAGAACACCAGAGAACACTTTAAAAAACTGAATAAATGCATCATATAGCACCTTTACAGTCAACATGGATCAGAAACCAGCAAACCTTTTTTTTCAGTAACATGACCAACTTGTGAGTGAAGCTGTGTCAGGAAGTGTCTCTGATGGAGCTCAGTGTTTTGGGTTACAGATGATTACTGCCTGTTATTTTTCCCCGCCTTCAGGTCCTTGTTGATATAACCAAAAAAATAAAGGCAGTTTTAGAGTCAGGCAAAAATCGTTACCTTCTGATGGAAGATGATGGAAAATCAAGCTTTTTTTTTTCTTTTAAATAATATGATATGCTGAACGGCACTTAAAATGGCCAGAAGCATGAATCAACTCTGAAGGCTGATTTCTAAATCGGCCTAACTTTGACAGCACATCCTACATCCCATTGCATTTTCCAACATAAACACTCTACTGCAGAAGTATTCCATTTGAGACACTGCTGTAGTGGAGAATATTCAGTGCACTCTTACTATCCCCCAATGCACCAGGTGGACATAATGCACTGTTTGGCCAAAAGTGACAAATTGCAGAGTAATGAGCAAACACTTATAACACACGAGTTCATTTGCTTCATTCATGAATTCTGCTCACGTTTGTGTAGTTTCATGTCCCAGAATTGACTGTAATTTATTTTGACCTTTTTTTACCTTTTAGAATTAAACAGCCTGTTTTTGGCACAGTGCCTTTTAACACTTATATAAGATAATTGATTTCTGCTCTAAATGGCTGCCCTGTATTGTTTCTCATTCAGAACTGAGATACTTCTTAGAAGTGGATACAGGTGCTCCACTATGGATTTGGGCCACATGAAAAGTTATCACATGTGACCCCACCACCGCAATCCATGTCTTTGCCAAAGTCTAAATGCTAAAGTCCCTACTTTACAGTTTAATGCTATTTTATGGTAAAGCTGGTAAAATTAGCATCTGTAAAAGTGGAAATGATATATATAAAAAAAAAAACCAATGGAAATAAAAAAAGACCTGATGGTGGCGCTGGAGGAAAGATCTAGTGATCACCATAGGGATAGAGCAACTGAGCCTGATGCTGCAGCTGTTGGGCCTGGCACCATTTAGGGGCTGAGATAATTGATTAATAATGAATAGCTTGCTATTAGTTTGTGTGCATTTATTGCATACATGTCGGCTGAAAGAGGAGCGAAACACGAAGACATTAAGTAATTAGTGTCAGGGGAACAAAAGTTTCACTATGAATTAAGCTCCCAGTTCCAGTTTCCACCACTCAGAGACCACACCCACCATTTTTGTAATGGCGCCCTGTCTTTTATCTCCACTGTCTTTCTTTCCGGAGGCTAAGAGATGCTCTCCTCTCTCGCAATTCACTGCCACCATTCGTGACGGGTGCAGGACTGAACCATTTAAATAGAAAGGATCACTTTTTGCCAAAAGACTAACAAAACATAGTCGGTTTAATAAGTACATAGTTAGTTTTATAAGTATGCAATACATCTAATATTTTTGTGAATGATAAAAGGTTAATGTTTTCATATTGTTTCAAATTTCTTAATTTATTGGACGCTTGTCAGTTATAGGCCGTCAGAACAACCCCCTCCCACCGCTCATATGGCGCCCTGGGTGGATAGAATAAGTGGGTTCTCCTGACATAACCTAAACAATATGTATAGACTAGGAAGTGTATGGTACATCTTGAAACTTTAACAGTGTTTATATATTACATCAAATCCTTTTGGTTGAAAAAGTGAAGGAAATTCCCTTGCTCCTGGATTTCCAATTTAGGCAATGGTGAGTCTGAGACCATTGCAAAGACGGAGCATGTATGCTAAGGTGCATCATTCGTGTGCAACTAAATGCAGTGCACTGTGGGATTTCAAGAGCCCACTGAATATTATCAGCTCCATTTTGGGACACGAAAGGTCCTTCTAATGATCCACTGTGTAGCGAATACAGCATTGTTTCGGACACAGCCCTCTTATCCTTTATACATATGGTGGGGAAAGAGGGGAATTTTGAACCTGGAATGCTGATTTTGGTGTAAACATTTTGGTTTTAATGGACAGAAAGTGAGACACTGTTCAAGACATCACTTTCATCCTTTAATGAGCGGCTTGTGTGGTTTGTCTGTCTCTCCAAGGTCCATTCGGCGTCTCCATGGTGTCTCCAAATTAGAAGAACATCCCCCCCTTTAGGGTGAAAAGGGAGCATGCTCTCCAAACGCAGACCACATCAGATGAGGCTCAAAGAAAAAGCTGCCCTGTTAACAGCAGTTCATGTGTAATTATGTGTGTCTTTACATCTGGGCTAATAAATTCTTGTAATATGAATGACATGTAGGCTAATAAATTTTTGTAACATGCATTTTTATATGACCTTCAGCTACATGCATGGTGGAAACTGGAGACCTCTTCATTAAAAAGGAGTTTTATTTGGAATGAATCAGGACTTTTCCAAGTTTCTGCGAAAGCATTAATTCAATACAGATAAAAATACCAGAGTTACATTATTTCATTGTTGACAAAACTCCGATGCTGGTACCTGTAGCATCTGTATTGTACTGCCCTTAAAGAAAGAACCTTTAAACCAACATGAAACTCACTTATACTCAATCAAAATAAGTTATTAGTTGTATTTTTTTTTACCATAATATATGTACTAAAGAATAGACTAAAGGATTTATAGAGGCGTTTTACCAAAAAACATAATTTTTGGCCAAAATATTTAATACATAGATATAAAATATGGTTCTTCAGGGGTTCCTTGTAAAAACAATGGCTCTGTTTGTTCCATCATATGGTTAAATGGTTCTTTGAATGGCGAATGTTTTCTTTAGATGTTTTATTAAAGTTTTATATAGAACTGAAAACTGAAATTTCTAATAAAAGGGTTATATTTTGTTCCAAATGTGACCTCATAACAGAACCCCTACTTGCTGGTGTATACTGTACAACTGTATTGTTATATTAATCTGAAAAAAAAATCCATTTCTCTATGCAAAGCACCATTGCCTTGAAGAACCATCATTTTAAATGTGTACTATAAATGTAAATATGCAGGATATTCCTAGACCCAACCTTCACCAAAGCCCAAGCCCATGGAACTGGACGGATGGGCTAAGATCTCTCTCTGGACAGCCATTTTGGGGCCTGGAGGGAGAGACGAAAGCAGCAGTCCCATTAGGTCTCTGAAACTTTCCCATCATCAGCATCCGATGGTTATGATATTTCAATTTTTATGTCCCCTGAATGATGGATCCTGTCAGCAATGACAGGCAGCTGGAGCTTTCAGCCCACGTAACCCACCCATAACCCAGCAACAGGTCAGCACGGAGGGCAGGGCTCCAGATATCCAGAAATATTATCAGACTGTCTCTCAGGACCGTGCTGTAGAAGATGATGTTACCATAAAATGCAGATTGAAAGCAATGGGCTTCAAATGTCTCTAATGATTCTGCTGAATACCGACATGTAGTGTGCTCTCACACACACTCCTCATTTAGAAGAACATTTGGCACATCATCTCTATCAGCTATTAAAATGGCCTCCTCTTTAGGCTGCGATGTGAATTATGATAACAAACTCTATGTAGACTGGAAAGTACACTTAAATGAGTAAATAAATAATTATAAAAATATGAATAAATTATCTTAATTACACCATTCAATAAAATGGAGCATTAGGTATATTCAAATTATATTTTAATATCGCTGCTGTCCAAACAAAAACATGTATCTCCATTTTGTTAGTTTTCACTTTTATCCATCATTGGAACACAGCAGCTGCCATTCATACTGTGTGAAAGAGGTCATGATGAATGGACCAACAGAAAAAGCCCCAAAAAAGTCTGGTTCCATTGACTTACCTTATAGTAAAATTAGGTTTTGCGTACCACTGCAAAGTTACCAGTTTGTAGATGCTTGTGTTTCTTTGGAAAGTGACAATTCATTATGCACAAAAATGCAATTGCAATCATGTCACTGTGTGTTTTAGTTTGTATGGTTCATTTTTGTAAGTGTAAAGATTTTTAATGATATTGGCTTCATATAAAACCAAACAGGGTACACTACAGCATAGGTACTTTTTGAATAAACTGTTATCGTTTTTTAAGACAGGATTTCTGTATCATAGATTTATCTGTAGAACCAATAGGAACAAAGAAACTAAAGATCTACAAACTTTTAAATACCATTCTTGTAAAATAGATGTGGCAGTGTCAGGAATCTTCTAGACTCAAAATTAAGGCAAAGCATTGTATTTTGTATTTTTGTATTTTATTGTTTTGTCCTATTTTAAACTGTGTTAAAGAAGCCACTGACGATTAAATGTGTAATAAGTTTTAATATTTTGCTTTGGGCTAGAATTCGTGGGGAAATTTAAAGGACCCTTTTAACCTTTTGTTCTAGTTTATAATGCACAATTTTCTCCTTTTTTTTTGAAGCGTTTAATAAATAGGAACTGATTCAGTTGGGAAATAGTTGTGTGAGAAAAGGGGTCCACAGAACAGGATTTGGGACCATTAACTAATGTATAATGGAGTAAGTGGAATCATTAGATAATGTGGTAAAATCTGCAATTACATATTTGCAAACAAATTGTGTTTTAAATTAATATCAGAACTTTTAAGTCCATATTTGTATGTATATCTCTTAGCACTTCATATTATTTATACACTGCTGATCATGTTAGAAATGAAAATTTTTTTCTCCAACATTCAGAGTAAGGATGAAATATGAAGCAGCTGTACTGATAACCATGTTGTTCAAATCACAATGTCACATGTCTTTCACCACACATGCTGCTGTGATTAGAGTTTAGATGGTATACTGTTGTGATGTTATTTTATTAACACTTGGTGACAGAATATACATTTTGTTTTTCTTTTATCCATGTATCTCAGCTAACAACCATGTAAACACTTTAATGTGTAAGTGTATTGCACATGTGTGTGTAGTTTAGTTATGTACTGATATTCAATAATGCTTTAATATTAAAAACACCATATGACTATTGTTGACCCTTTTAAACTCCATTGCTGCATTTTAGTCAAACACATTTCAACCAAGATTAATGGCTATGCTCTGGAATGAGCTCTAGATCCACAGAAGTTAACCACAGTGTCATATTGTGCTTCTATGCTTTATTTGTACTGAGTTAAGTTGTTGGCCTGAACAACTTTAGCGCTCACAATGCTATCCTTTCATACTCAGTGTGCTGTCTAGATTACCAAGGGTTACGACCTGACCCCCCTCAAAAAAAACATCTAGTAGGAACCAATAATGTGATGATGGTGTAGACTTAGAAAATTCTCTTTTTTTTTTACATTATCCACACAAAAACAGCAGAAAACAGCTTCTTACCAAAGGCCTCACCACATTTACATTACAATGTTTTTTTGGATTTATATTTATATTTATATTTATATTTATATTTATATTTATATTTATATTTATATTTATATTTATATTTATATTTATATTTATATTTTTGCTGCAGTTTACATTCATTATCCCAGTGAGTGCACAATCCATTTGTAAATATCTTAACTATCTATATTGTATATATACTGCTCTTTTATGGTTTATTATTTATTATTGGAGAGTGACACACTACATTTTATTGTATAATGACATATGAAAACTCTAACTCTATTCTATTCTATTCTATTCTATTCTATTCTGTTCTGTTCTGTTCTGTTCTGTTCTATTCTATTCTATTCTATTCTATTCTATTCTATTCTATTCTTTTCTGTTCTGTTCTACTCTATTCTGTTCTGTTCTGTTCTGTTCTGTTCTGTTCTGTTCTGTTCTATTCTATTCTATTCTGTTCTGTTCTATTCTATTCTATTCTATTCTATTCTATTCTATTCTATTCTATTCTATTCTATTCTATTCTATTCTATTCTATTCTATTCTATTCTATTCTATTCTATTCTGTTCTGTTCTATTCTATTCTATTCTATTCTATTCTATTCTATTCTATTCTATTCTATTCTATTCTGTTCTGTTCTGTTCTGTTCTGTTCTATTCTATTCTATTCTATTCTATTGTTCTAACAGTCATATGTTCTACGGGTGACTAAGGATCTGGAATAAAGCTAAACGCCAACATCTGTTTAAAAGATGTGCTTCCACCCTGTAATTTTCGTTATCAAAAGGTAAGTAAGAAATGGTGGTTAGGAGGAACTCATTAAGGTAAAACAACCCCTCCTTCCCATATTACATGAGAAGATCTAGCTCATACACAAACCACTACTTGAGAAGCATCTTGAAGTGCTGATTACTGATCCCAGTAAAAATGCACATCATATAATAAAGGGAATGGTGTCTGATGAAGAGAACACTGTGGCAACAGTTAAATGCGAATGTGGATCTATTATGGTTCTGTGTTGCGTGGCAGCCAGTGGCACAGGAGACATTGCACAGGTATATGGTATCCACTAAATAACAGCAAGTCCTGGAAGCCAGTGTGACACATTCAGTGCAGTTGAAAAGAGGCAGGCTTCTGTAACATCTCCATAATCTAAAACTAAACTCCACTATGAACTGGTTCAAGAAACGCATGCTAATGTTTCTGGAATAGCCCTCATAGGTCACTGGCCTCATCATCATACAAATAGAAGTGTCCTAAAACAGAATAGACAGACTTTGATATGTGCTAATTAGGGTGCATTAACGTCCTGTTCACTTACACACACACACACACACACACACACACACACACACACACACTGTATATATATACACTGAAAAACTATGTACACATAAGACGTTCATATATACAATGGTGATATATATATATATATATATATATATATATATATATATATATATATATATATATATATATATATATATATATATATATATATAAAATGCAGTTTTGTAAAACTTTGTTTTATTTGCTTATTTTTTTTGTCTCTACAGCTGTGGTATTATTCACGTATTGTTTTTAATACCATTACGTGATAATAAACTCGAAAAGGAAATGGGACATAAGTAAGATCGCCTCGCACTGAGAATGATGCATATGTATTGAACTCATTAGGCTTTGGAAATCGTGGCTCTGTGCCACACAGAGGTCTGCATACAATAGTCAGTTCCCATTAAACCTGTGAAGGTTCCTTCCTGAAGCAGAGAGCGCCAGAAATAGTAATGGACGTTGTTCTCTCTCTTTCTACAGCGGGGGTGTACGGCGGGGGGCGCACGGGGGGATGATTCGATCGAAGTTTCGGTTTAGTGAGTTATCTGTCCGCCTGTTTGATTGAGCTCTCCGGGTCTTTAAATACTTGCAAAGGAAAAACATCTACAGCACAGAAGCTGCAGCTGGAGCGATAGTGGTGCACAGAGAGCACAGAGAGGAACCCAGACATGGAAGCGGGGTTATAAGGTGTACTCACCGGGTTTAACGAAGTACTACACAGAAGCTACATCCGGGTAGAAACAGCTGAGAAACAGTCTGTCTTTTAAATGCCAGTATTCACTCCTGTTCTGCTTTGGTGTGGTCGAGGCCTGTGGAAGGGTCTACGGAACAGTCGGACAGACTCATGTGCGCCTCACACTCACTGTAAAACACACAGCTCAGTAACTGCTGTAAGTAACTGTGTTCACATCCAATGTTGAGCTCACTGGAGTTCAGCTAATAGGTTAACACATGTAGACCACTGATTATCCATCTGTTTACAGAGAGCTCAACATTTCAAGTTAACACCATCACTGTGGTCTCAGTTAAAACAGCTGCATTCAAACAGCCGAATTAGAAATCAGGTCTCAGGACCACCAGACAGTGTATTAGGTAAGGGACACGCATGTCATATCCCCTGATTACCAAAAACAATGTTTATTATTTCACAGTAAAGATTATTTACACATTTAGAGGCCAAAATACAAAACCGGCAATTTAAACACAAGACGCCTTAAACTGCTCCACGTGATAGCCCATTACATCTGAAAGCACGCATACGAAACCAAGAGTAAAGAAAGAAAGAAAGAAAGAAAGAAAGAAAGAAAAAAAGCCCAAAATCTTATTTGTCTCCACCCCATAAATAAATACGTATATAGATGAACAAATAAACATTTAAAAAACTACCATATTTGACTCCAAATATAATAAATAAATAAATAAATATGCACTTTGATTTTAATTTTTTTTAAAGACTTTATATCTAGTAAGATAGATAGATAGATAGATAGATAGATAGATAGATAGATAGATAGATAGATAGATAGATAGATAGATAGATGTTCTATGTTGAAGCTCTACAGTCAGTTTTGATGTCTGATGACTGATATCACGACGCCATGCCTGCGAGCTCCGTAAGGACTATGCTTACTTAGTGCGGGTGGTCGGGGGGGCAGCAAGCCAGCAGTGGCTGGTCAGTGCACCAACTCCTGCAGGCCTCGCGCTACTCTACTGGACACTCCTGTGGCCAGAGCCTCTGTCTGCGCGCACCTGGCCCGCTGTGCGTGCTCAGGCTCGGCGCGTCTCCCACATCCTCTTCCCTGGATTGTTTTGACTGCTCGATCGAGGGCGAACCTTCATTTCATCTCTAAATTTAAACCGGAAAAGTGTCACTCGAAAACAGCGCGGTAGGAGGCAGTCAGGGTCGCGGAGCTTTCCGGCAATGAATCAGCCGTAATGAACGTCTCTCAAAAGCAGGACATCACCGCGGACATTTGTTAAAACACTTCGGGTAAAATTCGGCTGCTGCTGAGCGAGGGCAGAGCACAATGATTTAACATCAACAGAGTTATTATTAATTCATTAGAAATTAATAACGCGTGCGCACAGGAAAATCATTGGTGGTGAGGAGGGTTACATAAACTGATTTAGTGTTAAAGTAAGTGTGGATTAACTGAATAGAGTTAATAATAATAATAATAATAATAATAATAATAATAATAATAATAATAATAATAATAGATTGCTATTGTATAGGCCATACCCAGTTATTCTCTGGAGTTCTATTTGGAGTCCAGTAATAATAGGAGAGTGATGGCTCGCGCTTGTACATGCGGATGAAGTATCGCCTCTGAAGTTAATTGTGTTTTCGTTTCGGTGGAGAATAGATTTCCTCTGTTTATTATAAGCACAGAGACGGATTTGCGTCACCATGCAACTTGCAGGTTGAGATAAAGTTGCACAAATATTGAAAAAAGGAAGTGCTAACAGTCATTATAAAGCCCCCCTCCCCACCCCGCGCCGGAGGAAATAAGGACCTCTGCTGTATCCTAAAATACTGAAGCATCTTCTATTTTGGGACAAATCTAGCAGGAATATCCGCTCATTTAGGCTTGAATCAGAGCCCATCAAAAACAGGATGACCTGCATCGAGAAACTCCTGTTTCCTAATAATCCCACTGCGAGTCAACAAGGAGCCCCAGCGCTTAAACACAGCGCGTAAAACAACTGAGCAAAAAGACCTTTAAACCGGAGTAAATATGGGCGAAAATAGTTAAAAACTACTCATCACGTGTTCACTTTAAACCGACAGATCTGATCTGGTTACATGTACTGATTAAGTGATTTCATTATAAGGAGCATATTATGACACTTTAATCATATTTAGACTAGGGTAAATATGTAAACAGAGATCACTCCTGCAGTTCTTTCATCTGTTTAATTGTTGTTTGCTGTAAGGGATCTGACCCACCTGCACAACAATACAGCCTGGAGACAAACAGTCAAATTTAAGAATGGCATTTACAGCGTAGACCTGCATAAAACCCGAGCAGGACGATGATGATGATGGTGGTGGTGGTGATGGTGATGGCGGTGGTGGTGGTGGTGATAGAATCCTTCGCTGATCCCTTCGAACTTTGTTGGACTTTCTTTCTTTCCCAAACCATCCAGAGCTGATGGGAGCGCTAGCACAGCTTCTATTGGCTACACAGGAGCCAATCAACATGCCAGACTCTAGGTCTTGCTGGAAGCCAATCACTGTCTGAACTACCATTGGCTGAGAGTCAGCCAATCAGTGCCTGGAGAGAAACTTCTGCGTAGAACTTCTTGGACTGCGAGCTGGAGTTTTCATACTTGACGAGTCGTGAAAGACGGACCACCTCATTAGATTCGCTTCCAGTTATTCCGCGTCCTTCATGTCGTGATTGCCTCTCTGTTGTTCTTCCGTCAGTAACGAAGAAGAGCCGAGAGAAGCAGAGGAGGATGTACACCGCCGGACTGAACCCCTTCTACGCGTCCAACTTCAGCCTGTGGTCTGCGTACTGCTCGGGGGGCTTCGCGGTGGATACGATGAAAAAGCCGTCGTTTTGTATCGCAGATATACTGCACGTTGGGGACGCCGAGAATATCCCCGGCTCCTCGGCCCTCATGGCCCACATGGGCGCAAGGGCTCAGGTCCATTCTGCTGGATCCCCGCTCCGACCGTCACCGCTTGCTCCGGAGGCGGCCGTGTACGGGGCGAGGGTGAGCACCGCCACTGCGTACCACAGGCACGGACTACACTTGACCTCTGTAGCCAGAACCACTTCCCTCAGCTCCCAATCAGTACCACCGCCGTCCAGCAAAGATCTCAAGTTTGGCATCGATCGGATATTATCCACAGAGTTCGAGCCCAAATCTAAGGAATCGTCTTCACTGAGAGGTAAGCAGCTGGGGACATAGATGTTGGTTGGTTGGTTTCGCTCTGGTCTGTGATCTACGAGCAACGCTATATGATTAATACTATCAGATGCTACATTTGACATGGTCAGTAGAGTTTAAAGGACCGGGGGTATTTAGAGTAATATGCCCAAGCAGTGGACAAACTGGAACCCCTCCTAAGGCCCATGAGAAAGTGACGCTGGGGGATGATTTTGACCTGGACCACTTTTCTTGTTGCCCTAAGGTTAAAATACAGGCCATATATAAGCTAATAAGCCTAAATGAGAGATTTAGGGCAAATCAATCAGCTAATTAGTTCAAAAATCAACAACAACAACAGCAATAATAATAATAATAATAATAGTAATAATAATAATAATAATAATAAAAATAATAATAATAATAAATACAATAAAATACAGTTATATTAAATTTTATTTGGGGGTTTCCCAGACCTAGATTAGGCCTAAATCAATTCTAAAAATATTTGGTTTTCATTTTATATAGTCTAATAGGCCTAATCTAGGTCTGGCAACCAGGCCCATAAAGTTTTCGTTTTCCGGGTATTTACGGAATTTCCGGCATTTACACCGTTTATTTGATTACATTACAATTTTCTTTCCTAAAACAATGATTGGTTTCTTTCGTCTTGTAACAGATCTCACGTCCATTGTTAGCTCCACGCGCCAGTCAGCAGGCCACGTCTCCGTTCAGCCGAGCCAGTACTTCGCATCCTTAGACCCGGGGATGAGCGATGCCTCTTCCATGATGGGCTCCATAGGCAGTGCCTCCAGGCAATCAGGGCAGCATCAGTACCAGGATACTTTCCCAGGTGCTGTATAGCAATCCCCCTCCCAACCCCACCAGCCAAGGCATTTCATACGTACTCACAGCTCTGCACTGCTACAGTGAGAGCAGTATAAGGCCTGTAAACTGCATGCTGCTTTGGTTTGACTCTGTAATGCTGAGAGATTGTGTATGCTGAGATCCGACTGCAAACCACGCAGCTCACACAAATGAATGTTTTGCTGCCCCTCTTTTAGGGCCCTACGCCGTCCTCACCAAAGACACCATGCCGCAGACCTACAAGAGAAAAAGGTCCTGGTCCAGAGCCGTGTTTTCCAATCTCCAGAGAAAGGGTCTCGAAAAGCGCTTCGAGATCCAGAAGTACGTCACCAAACCGGACCGGAAGCAGCTGGCTGCGATGCTGGGCCTCACAGACGCTCAGGTAGGCTGCACAGGAGGACGCTGCTGTTTGATTCAACGTGGTTTAAAGGTGTGGGTTATACAGTCTGATGAGTGGGTTATACACAAGCTGCAACCATACCAGGTGTTTTATTGATGGCCAATGGTTTGAATCAATCGCCTAACTATACTGAAGTGCTGGTGAAGTGCCAGTAACACGGGGCTGTAACGGGCGCCCCTTCTTTTAAGCCATTTGTACTCCAGTTTGAACACTCTTTACCCTCTTCATACATATGTATTATCTGACTATCTCTGAAATAGATACACTGCACTTTACTAGGTCCCCATAAGCCAATCACGGGCACACACCGGAACACAGAGTCAGTGGGTTTGTAATTAGATGGGTAATCAAAGCAGATCAGATTAGATCAGCTAGGTTAGATCAGTAATTAGACGGCTCACTCAGCTGATTTGAATCATTATAAATCTCTGCTTTTCCATGTATCCAGCGAGATGTTGGCGAGCTTACAACGTGCCACGTGATGCCCAAAGGCAGGAAGCACATTGTGCATCAATAAAAAGGAGGCAAAAGAAAGTTGTCTCATGAAGTTGCGAAATACAGAATGCTAGGGAAATGAAAGTCCATTATTGCAAACGATGAAAGGTCATAACAGCGAGTCATTGTGAAACACTGCATCCTATGTTACTTATGATGCAGTCATTAGCCGTTAGGTGCTTGGAAAGCGCAGAAACACGCACCGCCTAATGATCGCACATGTTCCCATAGGCTTCTGCTTCTCCGGGTATTAACCCTAACAGACGCGCTCTGGGGAATATAAGCTGCTAAGCTGTCTCTGTCGTGTGTCCAGCCTTTTTGCTTGATTTTCCTGATTTAAAACACGTATGAATGAAGTGAATGGCGTGAAGGGTAGCCTATTAAGCACACATTTCCCTGGAGAAAAAGGCCTATTGGACCGTATAAATTATGGCACTGAATATATACGTGCTGCTTTTGCGTGCACGTTCCAGAGCCGTGTCCAGCAGTGCGCTAAACTCTGCCTTCATGTCCAGGTCAAAGTGTGGTTCCAGAACCGCCGGATGAAATGGAGACATTCCAAGGAGGCCCAAGCACAGAAGGATAAGGAGAAAGAGCAGGCGGACAAATCAGCCACGGAAGCCGAGCAGAAAACGCATGAGGACTCGGAGGGTGAGAGCGAGCCCAGCGAGTCGGAGCTGGAGGACGAAGCCGAGGACAAACGAGACGGAACCGTTTCTGAACTGAGCAAATCCAGCGTCATCATAGCCGGACCACTTCCGGACGAGACCGCGGCCACGAACAGCGCGGCTACAGACTCACCTGCGCCGGCGCAGATGCTCTTATGAACCCGAACTCAGTCTAGTCCGACCATTACTGAACTCTTACTATGACCACTGAGCTCTTTATCCACTCGGGTCTTGAAGGAGAAGTAGAGAAGTCCAGCAGTCCGCCTGGCGCATCCTGTTAAGTGTCCACCTCCACCTGGCCGCTGAAGACGCTCCTCACGTGCTCCTTTTTTTCACGAGGGGAAATAAACTGCTCTGTGTTGTTAGCCTGAACCACTTCTGTTGTTCACCTCGTCTGGGAATTTTTACGCAATGTTAACTGTTATTGTAAGGTTTATTGAGGAACTTGATTGCGTCATATGTATATGTATATATATATATATATATATATATATATATATATATATATATATATATATATATATATATATATATATATATATATATATTATATTGTATATATTGTTAGTAGGTATTTGCACTGAAGATGTAAATAAAAGTGTTACTTTTATTCTTACCATTATTGACTTATTGAATTATTGATATTAGTCAATTACTTATTTGACGACAAACAGATTTAGGGCTAAACCAAATAATTCAATATCAAGAGTCGACACTAGTAATAATAACAGTAATAATAATAATAATAATAATAATAATAATAATAATAATAATACCACTACTACTAATATTATTATTTTGTTTGTATTCTTATTTTTTCTATTATTATTATTATTATTATTATTATTATTATTATTATTATTATTTTAGTGTTAGTTTAACCTCAATTGGGAAAAAATCTTTGTATATATTTAGATAACATATATACACTGAAGTATATCTGGAATTTAGTTCAAATTCAGTGGTTATCTTACTAATGTTGCAGCATCTCCTAACTAATCTACACGTTCAAGTATGCAAAGAAACGTTCCCTTGCCCTCCCGTCTAACCATGCCAGCCTTATAAATCACCTGAGCTTGATCCACTCATTTAATTCCATATTTGTGAAATACCCGGATCATAAGCCCATGATGAATCGCCAGGTTGGCCTGTGGGACCTTTTTAAAGCAGGTTAATGTAGCTCCTCTAATGCCCTTTCCCTCTGAAAAAAGTCTTAGTTGAGGAAATTTGGCGTCTAACAATAAACAGAGAGCGAAGAGGCAGGATTTATAGTTTGTGTACATTTACTGGCTCCAGATATCAGCAACAGAAAGGATGAGTATGCTTTATGAATCCAGACTCAGATCTGCGAATGAAAGCCTAGTCCATTTATGGACTCCGCGTGCCTCTGCCACAATCACAGTGACAGGCGATGAGGCTGCTTGTTTAATGTCAGGGTCTGTATTGCAAAGCTAGTCTGGAGACCGTGACGCTGTAACGCAGGATCAATTAAGTGCAGCTCATTCGCTAAACCCCTGAAACCAACAGAGAACCTGCTCTGTACGGGACAAACGCCGTCCTGGAACACAGTGTGTGGCTTTTCTGTATCTGTCCGAGCAACTTGTTTCGCAGTTAGGTCACATAAACACAAGCCCTCTTGTTGTAGCCCTATCAGAACAGCCTATACAAACAGAAGAACGAGAGGGAGCAGGAAAGATCACTGTAAACCTAAGCAGGAGATCATCACTCATAAGACTCATAATAACTCCTGTGGAGGGAGTACAATAACACTGGTCAGTCCACCACGAAAAGGTATCCTGTCTATGAGTCATCTGCAGATTCTAGTCAGGGCTTTTAGTGATTGGGAATAGTCAGATTTGTTAAGGCAGCAATTAATAAGAAGAATCTTCATTTTTGTTTCTTTCACTGCAAACAAACAAACAAATAAATAAATAAATAAATAAATAAATAAATACAAATTAATTTAAAGCTAAGATGGAAAAAATTATAATATATTTTTTTTGTTGTTTATTCTCTTAACGACTGAGGTTACGCTTAAATGTAGGGACATGCTTAGAAAAGTATTATGGAATACAGTACAGTGCAAAAGACACTGGCCGCCTCCATTCATTTAGCTTACATTCAAAATAGCCATTATATACACACATTATTTATTGGTGATGAGATATATTAATCAAAAGATAACCTACTTACATAAGGCTTTGCATAGTACACATCTTTAAACAAACTAGTGAAATATATATTGTTGCATGTCAAACACCATCACACATTATTAAGGACTAATGGAAAATATTGCATAAACTATTGCACAAAATGTTTCCCAAAACCCTATTCAACCTTTTATGATGAGTTTAGAGCAATTCATTAATTAATACTTTTTTAATATTTTGCTCTACATCACAGTTATAGCAAGCATCAGTGACCCTCTCCTAACTTTATAGAGACATATATATTTTTTGTTCATGTTTTCTTTGGTATCCAACAATTTCTGAGACTGTGTCTCTCCACTGTTTAACCTTATTGAAATACAGTATTGCCCAAAAGTCAGAGACATCTTCTAAACACTCATTAAAAAAATGGAGAAAACAAAGTGAAAAAAAAAAGAAATAATGAAACTCCTAACAACCACCTGGAAGATCTGTTGGACCACCAATACTGTCTCCATCTCAGAGTCCAGACCTAAACATCACTGAAAATGTTTGGAATTACTCGGATGCAGAAAAGCAGATGCTTCTAAGACTAACACTAGAGGTGTGGAGAAAAATAGCCCTGTAGATTCTCTGGAGAAACTCAAGGCAAGCCTCCTGAACAGAACGAAGGCTCTAATAAAGGCAAAGCGTAGGTGAATATTACATACTCTATATCGTTGCTGTCCAAAGAAAAACAAAAATCTCCAAGATGGCAACTTTACAGGAGTCGCCAAAAACCTCATTTTATTTTAGCCTGTAAATCAATGGAGCCAGACTTTTTTCATAAGCAGTTTTGGTCTATTTTCGTTGGTCATTCATGATGAAATATGCAGTGTAAACAGCAGCTGCTGTGTTCAAATTATAAAGAAAAGTCAAAATCATCAAAAATGGAGATCCATGTTTTTCCTTGCACAACGACATATGTAACGTGCTATATATGAAATATATTTCATACGCATATATGTCCAAATGCAGCTAAAGTCTTTACCTAAAAACTGGGGCATATAAATGACACAGCATTGTACATTTTTGTGAAAGTAAAGTTGAATATGTGTCAGCATGAGACAGCGACACTGAATATGCAGTGTGACAATGCATGACATAAAAGCACATAGTCTGTATCATATAAGTACTTAAGCTAAGCATCACCAAGGAGGGCCCTGTTCAGTGAACCTCCTCCAGACTACAGTCTGTGCACTATATTATTTAGGATTATTTAAGCCCTGGGCTTATCACTGGGAACCCATCACATTACAGCTTTTGGACTGCCTTTATCGTAATGCACGTAATGCTATTTTCAAGTTCAGCTGTTTTGACTTTCTGCTGCTGACATACTATGTCCTCGGTAATCTCAGTTGGCTGCTTTAAATCTGTGATATCAAACACGCGGTGTCAGGATAACGGAGAGAGAAATGGGCTAATCGGCTGTGTTAAACAAAGTAATAAAGTTGGGCTCGTTTGGGCCAGGTATGAGTGCTTTTCCATTCACCTCGCTAAATTGCTATGAGTATCCTAGGAATAGCAGAAAAGAGAGAGCAGGAGAGAGAGAGTGATGGGGAACATCTCTATAAAGGAGGGCTCTGCCGGGGAATAACTTTCTTTTGTGAATGACTTCACCAAAGACCACCAGAAGCACTCTCGACCATGGGGTCTACTTTCTTCTCCTCCGGAAAGAGGGATGACCTCTTGAGATTGCCAGTTTTTCCGCTTAAGACCACATATTGAATTCCACTTCAGCGTTTAACACCCCCCTTCCCGCGGGCTCCCTTTCCATTTCATGCAGGAGCACTTTTTACACACACACGCACAAAAATACTGCCCAAATGTATTCCTCTGACTTAATGCAATAGGTAAGGGGCACATAATCATTTTATGGCTACTGAGTCCTTTTCCTTCAGTCATAGCTGGTGATGACGACTTGTTTTGGCAAACAGACGTTTTTTTTTGGTTCTTCCTTGGAAACCTCCGAGCTAAGGCCGCTTTATCAGCATCTAAGGTGCACTGTTGCCTGCCTCTCTAACTCTATAACTCACAGAAATTGCATGGGTCAGTGTGCATGAGTGTGAATCTCAAATTATCCCTCGCAAAGCTGTGAATTATGATTGTATGTGCAAACATAAAATAACAATAACAGCCCAGACGCTTAACATAATACTGCAGGTTTTGATTTGTGAAGTGTCTTAAGAACTTTTTTTCTAGGTCCAGTATAGGAGAAAGTCCATCTGGGTGTGTATTTAATGTCATTCTGCACCATTAAAAGAGATTTTCATGTGGCTCGGTGACCCGAGCAGGACAGAGCAGGAGCTGAACGGCTTAACAGATTTCCCCTCCCAACTTAAACATTTGTGAAAAAGTGGCTGCTTCAAATAAATGATTGCACTGTGTGTTTTGCTTCAAAACACATTAGCTCATGGATTAGTCTGACTTAGTGACTGGGATCTCACTGCTTCTTTGAGGAATTAGCTGAGAGAATGCTCGATAAACTGACAGAGGTTCTCTAATTCAGAGATGAATCAAGCTTAAAGTGTTTGGGATATTTTACAGCTTTAGCATACGCTCTGCTTTGTTATTGTACTGCTAAAACCTTTAGTCAATAATAAGTTTAGTCAAGTTTAGTCAATTTAGTGCAATAATAAACTTTTCTTTATTCTTTATTTATACCTACAAAAATAATAATAATAATCATATTGGAACCTTTATTTATAAAATTGTAAAATAATTTATAAAATTAAGCAAGTTGCTTTTAAACTGCTATTTCTAACGCAGTAGGCTTATTCTATTATGACTCTTACTGTGAAGGTGGGGTTAGCCACTTGGATTAGGTAAATTTATGCCTAGGCGACAGGAAGACAAAATCAGTTGCCTGAAACCTTGCTTATTTCTATTTCATGTCAGGAAAAACACATATAAATAAAACAATAAACATAAATCATGCAGTAAGCTGTGTGTCTCCTTTCCTAGTACAAAGCATTAAATGTCAAAAAGTGAAAGGTTCTGCCTCAAAGCAGTGGTGTGTTCCAGCTATGCACTTAATACTAATACTAATTAGTGTTTACTACAGTTGGGAATGTCAGAGTGGAGTATACTCATAAATGCACCATGCATAGTACCATTTTAGTACACACTTGGACACTTTGCCCCACAATGTAATGGGAAACAGAAAGGGAGGAGCTTCTCATGTCCAAAAAGTTCTGAAAAACTGGCAGACAGTGATGCGACATCCGCTGCTGTGATGGCAGGACCAGAAATTATGCATATATGTGAGTTCCTGATCTGTCAAAACAACCCGTGACATTAAATAGACTTTTTCAATAGTTTGAAAACATTTCACATTTCTTTTTCTGTGTTTTCTGTCGATTTTCATCAACTTCAAGCCTTTATTTCCACCAATTTTCAAGACTACCAGAACCGGCCCCTACTAGGAACTGTTTCGAGGACCACCAAGAGCTTCATGGACCCCTTGGTTTGGTGTTTTCCATTTCCCAGGAAAAACCCGGGGTGCAGATGTAATCAAATTCGGCCATCAAAAACAACATGTGGCTGTCAGTCCTGAGGTCAGAGCTGTGAAGGAGTGAGGTGTGAAACTATTGGTGGCATGGGTAGAGGTGGCAAAAGACTTCTGCGGCTGCTGGAGAGTATCACAAGACTATTGCCAAAGTTGAATGTATCGCCAGCTGAGTCAGACAGTGACTGTGTTGGGACAAGCGTCCATATCATACTTCTGTCACATTACTGCTCTCTAGGACATAGGGTCATCAGTCACAGTGTCCCAAACGTGAAGTGGTACCTACTGGGTACAAGTTGGAAGGCAGGATAGCTCATTTTAGCACAGGGGTTTGTTAGTTAGCACTGATCTTTGAGAGAGGATGACTGACTCTGACAGTTGGGGCATGAAAAGTAGAGCCACTTAGACTATCTTCGGGGCAGAGCAGCAAATCAGTCAGCATTGGCAATGCAGAGAACATCAGAAAGGGCAGCCATGAAGAGCACCGCCACTGCCACTGTTGTTTCTGCTTCTGCTGGTGCAGGATTTGTTGCAGTGAGCTCCACAATCAGGACGAGTACCCAATGCTGTTTGTGCATTGCTGTGTCCAGTGCACAGTTAAAAAGAGCCACCACAGCAGTTGCATCATTAAGCTGAGTGTCTTTTCTTCTTTCTTAGCAGTAAAGACACACAACGTTGTCATAACACTGTCTAGTTTTTACAACAGTGTCAAGAGGTGGTCACAGCATTGTCACAACCTTATTAGATATACTGAAGCTACACTGTTATATGGTATTAGGTCTACCTATTGTCCACATGGCATTAGCCCTAATCAGAAGGGATAGGGGTTTTATAAGTGCTTCTTATGTGCCTGTGGTGAAATTACAGCCCACATACCCTACTGCTTTTCACTGAACTCAATGCAACTCTGATTGTTTTAGTCATATCTGTGGTTTTTCCAGGTGGATGTCAGCTTGTGTTGGAGAAGCTCATATATCCTCAGCTAGATACTGAACACTTTCTGTGGTCAGATATCATCATCATAGCTTTCCGAGGGACTGAATTCAGTATTGTAACAACGTTGTTGTGAGCTCCATAACAATAGGCTACAACAAACCCATGTTTGCTGGGTGTCCACACAATTGCTGATCTCTCAATTCAGCTTACATCTATTTAAAACAATCGTATGACCTTAATGGAGCCCATGGCATGAACCAACACATACATCACAGCAGTGTTATGGGTGGTTACATGCTCAATGTCATATGATCTGTGTGGAAAATTCAGGAGGGGAGACTCTGCAATATGAAAAGAGGCTAAAAAACTGGCACTATGTGAATGTACTGTACTGCATCTGTATCTGTATGACGTGATTTGTTTCATTTAGTAAAAACTAAAGAAGCACTAAAAACTTTTATATCATTTGTATCTGATTTACAGGGTAAAGGAAATGAGACTCATCATGAAAAATAGCCTCCTCACACCTCAAGGAAAGTTTTACTTCCATGTTAACAGACTGCCAGAATGATTCAGTAAGAACAACGGTCAAATGTGACTATAGTGAAATCAAGCCGCACACTCCTACACCTTACTAGCTTGTTGTTGAGCTAGATAGCAGTTAAGGCCTGTTATTTACCGATACAGGGAGACTAGTACAAATATGAATATTTATGAAAGTGAGAAAGTAATGAAACCACCCACAGATTCATGGAATTTGTTTTGGTTTGACTGAATTAGTTGATAATAAAGGTTGTTATGGAACTGGATCTTTTTAAAAACTCAGTGTAGTGTCGAGTTCCTCACTTATATGTTGTCATCTTATAAAAACTCACCTCTCTTTTTTGATAACATTGAAAGCATATTTAGTACAGATAGAGACATAGACTGTTCATTTTAAGTACATCCTGACACAGCTTTTAGTACCAACCATAAATCCACAGTGTTCATGCTGAATGATCAGCAACAGTAGGCTTTTTGTACCTCTCTGAAAATATAATGTATTGTACCTACTATGCAGATATTAATGTTGGATATTGTTATAAAATAACTTCACATTTTTACTGTCCTTATTATTGGCCATTTTGCTATATAGGTGTAATGCATGCTTATGGATTGTTGTTCACACTTGGAACGTTATATGAATATTGTACAACAGGGCATAACTATAACGCTCTGATCTACTTTATAATCTTAAGTCTGATATGCATATGTTCACCTTAGCTGAAAACTGATCTGCGCACACAGGAGCTGTCGCCACGTTTTAAAAACGGCACATTATTGAGTGCTTTTCTAACATGGTCGCAGTTTCCAAGCAACTTGGCTTCGCTTTTCAAAAACCAAGTCCTTGCCAGCCAGTCAGGAGAGGGCGAGGGAAAAAAGCGGCTAAGAGGCATCTAAAGTTAAATTTAAAGATGTGTTTCTCTTGGACGGCTGTCTGTGCAGCCATAAACCAAGGGAGACATTTTCATACTCAACATTTTTCATGGTTTTGCTCTGAGTTTCCTCCCTTCCTTTCTCACTCCACCTTGGCTCCAGTTACCTACTGCTATACCGCCCAGTAGACCACAGTGGAAGGGGCATCTGCTCCTTGTGAAAACCCGGTTGTGAGCCCCCGCCAGCCTTGCGCAGTGGCCCCAGTCTTTGGATGGAGTCTGGTTGTCCTTGGACCGCTTTCTGACTCAGGGAACCCTCTGAGACTTTACCACCTGGATGCTGACTACTGAAGAATCCTTTCATCGCCCAGACCGTTTTAAAGTAATGCCTTGCTTGCACACTTAAGTCTAATCACCGTTTGTTTTTGGTACTAATCTAAAGGCTCCCAAGACCTTCCGCTTTTATTTTTATGTGGCAATAAACGGCCCATATTCAAGATCCTGAATGTTTGGAAAACTGGGCAGTGGTTTTCCTTCCAACTTTGTGGCATATCATCATTTGTAAGAAGTGCTTGTAGTTTGTTATTAATTAGTGCTTAGTGCTCCTCCATAAGAGATTCATCATACGCCCTGTCTGGCTCCGTAGCAAATGTATTTGTGGACTTTTACAACAGTGATTATAACCACGTTTGGACAGCCCGCTGTGATGCAAAAACAACGATTGGGAACCAAATTACTGTCATCAAGGTGGAACAGAAATGACATTCAGCACTGCTACTATAACTGAGCTGCCTAAGAATTTTGAATTTATAGCTCCTTTCAAGCTCCTTTGAGCTGAAGATGTCTTGCTGGCCTGGCTATGACTGTAGTCACCTTATGGGTCATTTTAACTTGTGTCAATGAGACCATTTCATCACAAGATGAGAGGTCCTTTTGGAGCAACTGCTGACCTGAGCATGTGGCTGTTACAAGACTATTTAAGTCTAGTTATGCTGAATAGTTATCGACTGCGCTCTGCAGCAAATTATTAAAAACATGAATTTCTTTCTTGTAATGTTTATGCAGGGTAATTTTGTATTCAATGAACTTCCTGTCCACCCTTCCAGTAAACTCTTAAAATTGAAGTCACTTGTTGAACCTTAATTGACTTTATAGATTAGAAGAATTGCAATAGTGGTGTGTGGTTCAACTGTGCGGCATGCCTTGCACAAACATGATCTTCATAAAGCAGTTGTCATAAGGGGACCTTATCTGCGACCTCGTCACAACAGTTAACGTCTGATGCATGCAAAACAACACATACATATCCTAGAGGCCTATGGGGAAACATTCTGTCTATTAATAGAGTACAAAGATGTCTAGAAGAAAAAAAGAACAATGTTTATTAAAAAGAACCCCTTAACAACTGTAGGCAGATCCATTATGCTTTTTGGGTTGTGTGGCACCAGAAACATTGCAGCATGGCTATATGGAGGAAAAGATGGCAAATCCTGGACATAACTCAGGTCGTGAAACTGAAGCTGAAAAGAGACTTGCTTCCATAACAGTTTCAAGCACGATGGTCTAAGGACATCATGGAACTAGAAGCATTCTGCAAGAAAGAGTGAGTGAAATCCTGATAACCAGATCAGAAAGGGTCTACAAAAAAGATCTGCAAGCTGTTATAAGTTTAAGAAATGGGAGAAGTGGCAGAAGATTAATGCTTTAATTCACTTCTCTGCAGAAGCCCAAATTTTATCAGCCACTGGTTCTCTTAAAAACTGGACTATCAAGCAAAAGGTAATCCCAGTAATCAAAAGCAATAAATTACAAGTTTTCACCTTACTGGCTTTACACTTATACCTCTTGTTTGTTTTAACACGTCTTTCCCTAGGACTATTACTACACATGCAAAATGGCCTTTTTTGAAATGTGGTATCTATAAAACATTATTGGCAGGGCAAAATTCAGTGAGCAGTAACAACCTATAGCATTTCATAGAACCACAGAATTAGTTGCAGCTATATGTCTGTTGTCATAGTGGTAACTCTACTTCTGCTATGTCCTTTGTGCAACATTTGAGGTTTTCTCATATCCTCATTTTTTAGTTTATCATGACATACAGACAGATTAATTTGGGGAAGGGGTGGTGAGGCATAAAACAAAGCTTCATCCAGATAAACCAAAAAAAAAAAATCATTCCATCCCAGAAAGAGATTATTACAGAAGTATCTACTGGCTATTAATAGTAATAGAATCCCATGCCATCAAATGTATAATGAATGACTTTTGTATAAACATTCAGCTGTTTGATTTTTCAAGTGCAAGTCTTTGGAAAGAAGTATAGAGGCATTTGTTAAGAATCACTAGGCTCTTTGTAATAAACTGTTTGGACTACACCACTTATGTTTGAATAAAAGAAGTAGAAACACATAGTGCATCTGATAATGATTTGTTTAGAGTGACCCATGTTTAAAAGACATGGTAATGGTTTCTAAGTGTTGGGACCACCCTCCAGTTCCATCACGGCAGCTTAAATGCATTTGTTCCTCGTCACTTCAGTGATAATCCGCTCATTTTCTGAGCCACAAATGCATTGATTGACCATTGCACTGGTAAAACGTAATTATGTGTGTGTGTGTGTGGGTGTGTGTGTGTGTGTGTGTGTGTGTGTGTGTGTGTGTGAGAGAGAGAGAGAGAGATAGCTCAGCTTTGCAAAGGGGAAGTGATGACAAACGAGGTATGACTTGCGATTAGAGCTAAATTTGCCTAATAAGGTGCTGGCAACTATCATTAACCACGATAGTGCTAGGCCATAAAAATGTCCTTCTAATGCAGCAGTTTTTCTGGAAAAAGATATTTGGTTTGATATGTATATGTTGCTGTATAGTAATAATACATGATACCTTTTATTTAAGGGCTACAAATAACACAGCTTAAAGACCTAAATGGCCCACGATATATCCACTCTGTGAGTAAAGCAAATGCATTGTTTCCATTCAATTGTTCTCAAAAAGACAAGCTAAACTGGCCACATTGGTTGTCTGTTACCACAGAAACTGCTGTCCACATGCAGAGGAAAAGAAGGTGAGTGATTTTTAGAAAGTAGTTTGGTTTCACATCTCCTTGCAAATTCCTCATTTGACAGAGTGAGGCATGAGGCAGTCCAGGATTAGTGCCGTTAGCATCATCCCCTTGTTGTGCTATTGCTGTTCCTTTTTGAACTTTTTAAATCAATGGCTTAGGATAGGAGGCTTTTGGTGTAGAATGCTCTTTTTGGTGTAGAAGGTTCTTTAAACTTTCACAAAAGTTCATGCTCACACTTCTCACACATTACAAAACCGGTTCGTAAAACAACTGTCCATTGAAAAGTTATTTAAAGAACCGAAAGTAGTTGCTCTGTGACATTGATCCAAATAAAGCCCTTTGGCACCATTACATTTTAGTCTACATGGAAAACGATTCAGATAATGTAGTTACAGGACCAAGTAATGCAAGTCTAAACCTGCTAGTGAATCGTAGGTTTAACTATTGGCGGTAGTGGGTTTAATTTTAACGTGTTTACAAATGCAGTCCCCAGTCTGACAGCTTTGCACCCCATATGTGTTGGGTCAGAGTTCACTTATTGCAGGGTATGTTTAGGAATCTTTGACTGTTCGCAGCTGCGCTGATCATGTGTGTGTAGATGGCTATAAAACTTTACGAAGCGTGGCTCTGGCCAGCTGCTTCGATCTGCTTAAATGGGGCTATTCCTTCAGACAGTTAGCCGGTCTCATGTATGCTAGCCTTTGTCCAAGGACTTCCTTAAGCAATGAGGTGTGTTGCCTATTTTACTGACCCATTAAATGTACAGCGCTTTTTCATATAAAGGCCCAAATACATACATTTTGATGTTAACCTTGAATTAGCTAATATGTTCATACGCACACTGATAATTCAGAATGAACTAAGCCAGCTAGCGCATGGTGTGATCAAAAAAATCGGTTTAGGCTAATAACTGCTGCACTATTCAAGATGTAGTTTTACTTGAAAACGCTCAGATAGCTGTACCGAGCTTCATGCTGACTTTTGCAACAGTTTGCTGCAATACCACATGTATGATGACAGCTTTATGACACCACAAAAAACATGCTAAGTCTGGCGTGCATGTAAATGGGACTCTAAGTGGACTAGTTTTTCAAACTACTTGTGAAAACGTCTCGGTTTGGTCCAGTTTCTTTGTGTACATAAAATGTTAGTCAGGGTGTTGTGTGCATGTAAATGTACATGTCCTCCTATCCACTCCTCCTCCACACCCTCTAGGCTCCTTTATCTCTCTTTGTCTCTGTCCTCTGGCATATGTTTGAGCTCAGACGCGCAACATCCATCAGCTAATCATTACAACCTCAAGGTCACAACCTCTAGCACTCCGATCATGAAATCTGTCTCTCTTTTTTTTGCTCCCCCTCCTCAGCTCGCCTTTAACTCTTCCCTGCCGAAGGTTGCTTGATTGAGACATAGAGCAATTTGCTCCGACTGCAGGAAACACAGAGAGGAAATGACTGAGCGCTGCATTGCCTCGAGTGCCACTTCAGGTTATTTATTTGGACAGGGGAAATATTTGGGTGGAATTCCCCCATCTGCAGAGGTCCCAGACGCAGAGGAGCTGAGCATGTCTGAGGTGTCATGTTGGGGCTGCTGAGACTGCAGAGAGCGCTCGCCTTCCCTGAACCGCCTCTGACCTCTCCCACACACAAACAAACACAAACAGCACTCCCACTTGTCCCCAATCCAATTAGTTTATCTCGCCCCTGACACATTCCGGCACAGCAGCAGCTAGTGTTCACGCACCTTTTCATAACAAAGTATTCGTAACAATCAAAGCCTTGTGAAGGTGCTGTTTTGATTGATCATTAACCTAAAGCACACAAGCATCTGGATCTCATCAGGAACAGGGTCTTTAGAGCTCAGCCACAACAGTGGAGACCGTATAGTGATGAGCTACATCACCTGCTGCTGTAGCAGGAAAGTCCAGCAGGTTTATTGGATTTCAGAAGGAATATATTGTATTTACTCTTATTAAAAGAAAATTGTTTTATTAAAAACTACACTAAAACTTACACTGTAAGTTTTGTGAATGTGAGACACGACATTTTGCAATTTACATTTACAAAGAGGCACCACAATGTCTCACCTAGAAGCAACATGTAAAAATAGGCACAGGCAGGAAATTAAAATCAACCTCTGTATAAACAAGACAAGTCATCATACTACACTCATCATCAAAAATATAGTAGCACAAACAGTTACACCCAAAAAGAATCAACCCGCAGGAAGGAAATTTGGTGGGTAGGTTTGACATTGTGAGATATGCGAATGATTCAAGTTTCGCTTGGCTGTGTATGTGACGTAAGCAAATACAGGCCCTTATCACTGTACTTGACTGACCCAGCCATGAGTACAGGCATTCAGCAAGTAGTGTTCTCCATGAGTCATCCTGACAGCTGCACCATGCAGGACTACATGCACACCTTAACACCACGACGCTTTTTTTTGTGCGCCTAATTGGTGCTGCAGTTACATTCAGGTGCATTTAAGGTGAAGGTCAGTTAAGAAGTTGGCGAATAGCAAGCCTTCAGCCTTGATTAAATATCAACTAGGATGTCGCTAGGAAAGGGTATGAAAGGTGCCAACATCCTCTACACAGCCTTGTATGGTAGATGTCTCCACATAGTCCTCCATATTCTTTGCTTTTGCTCCATTGTGGTTGTATGTAAAATTTTGGGGGCATTAATACTAAAGAGTTAAGAGTTAAGTGGTGCCTTCTTTTGCAAATGCAGGATTAGCATTTAATGAAAGAAACAATAGTGTTTAAGATTCATGGTGTTTCAGCTTCCTGTATCAAACTGCCCTTATTTAACCATTACAATGTAAATTTTCAATTGTTTTCTATTTCATGGTACTTTTAAATGAATTGGATGTTACAATGTTACTGCATGAGTCAAGTGAAAACATTCTTAAAACTATTCATGCACTATTGAAGTTTAAAATGGGACTAAATCTGATGCTATATAATGTTAACTAAAACATCCAAAATCTTTCTGAAATGCATATTTTCTACTAAAATGCATTTGAGTATATTACAAAAGTCTTGATACAAATGAAAGAATGTGTAAACATGCGGCAAAAATAAAAGCTTTTGGCTGTTAATAAACTTACATAAGGCATTGTATAGTCTAGTGCTCAACAATTCAGAGTTTGGGCCGATGTTTTTGACACAGAAGATATTTCATAAATCAGAGCAACCAAAATAAACAGAGGTGTAGCCAAAACATCATTGTGTCTTGTGTTCAGTTGCCACAAGCACCCTCTTGGCCTGTTTTTCTTATAAACAAAAACCACAGCACTAGTTAACAACCACTAAACATATAAAAAGCATTCCCAATATGTATTTTTACATAATGACTATTAACGCGTCTATTTCACACTTCAACATTCACTTATATGAGCAATGTGTGCTGGATGTGTGCTTTAATGCAGAACCTCTTAATCACAGACAAACTGATGTGACAGGACAGACAGACATCACACACACAGATAAGTGGGCAGCTGGGGGTTTAGGGTCAGAAGGAGGGAGTGGAGACATGATGAACAAGCCAACCAAGCCTTAACACCATAATTCACTAATGCACTCCACAAAACTGGCCTTCGCTTCAGCTGGCGATTGATTTGGACCCTAACAGAGCTGGACTGTTGTTGATAGGGAGCAGCCAATACCAAATGTAATCAAACTCTGGTAAGATATTAACGAGGCTGCTTTAACAGTGATGGATCCTCCCTTAGGGCAGAAACGTCTCATTATTCGCACAGAATAGGCCTTTATCTTTATAGCCCATCTTTCAAACCCCCACAGCACCAAGCAGCTTCAGTGTATGTTTGGGACACTGTTGTTTTTGACCTCTACTTGCACTGATATAGTTATGTTGCCCCTCTACTTTCTTCTATGGTATTCAGCTGTCATTACAGCTCCTGTTGTATGATCTGAAATGAATGGGAGCCGATGTCTTAGCCAGACAGATGTTTGTTCAGAAAAAAAGGCCCTCATTGAAAGAGGGAAAAAAACAGGCTTAAAAAAGTGTCTACGTTTGCTATTACATAAACAGAGATGTTTTAAATGAAGATGCCATTAAATATTGTGCATGGGGGGAGGATCGGAAAGGCAGTTTACATTCTCAGCAGAGTAGTCTTGATAACAGGCCAAGAGAAATATGAGCCATTTAAAATGTGTGCATTAACGTAATTTATTGGGCTCCTACTCTGCTGGAGTACTCTTGGAAGTTGCCCTTTTTTTCAGGCCCTGAGACAAACGACAGGTCCCACCTCTAGAATGGATGGGAGTGAAAAATCATTCGCAGTTGGTAATCGCTTAAAACAACACTATATTTACAGACTAATAAGTGCAAAAACGTTCCAGGGCCGTTCCCTCCCTGTGATTGGGATTTGAGACGAAAAACCCTGCTTGATTTACGCCGAGCTATTTGGAAAAGCTTTTCATTTGGAATAAGGCGACGGTTGGCGAAGGGTAGGAGAGGAAACAAAGAGGGTGCGTGTGCGTGGGGGGGGGTTTCATAATTCTTTGTGTATGTCTGGAAGTCTTCCACACATTCCGATTTTTAACCAATTTATGTCCTCATGGAATGACCTACGAATTAATGAGGCTCTCTTCTTAAGTTCCACAGCTGAGGTCAAGTAAATCATCCTTTAGGGCTGCACTCTTCCTCTCTGTCTCCACATTCTACGATAACGGACCGACGAGGAGCCTGAGAAATACCACCTCATCGACACTTTCTGTCTATCCAGCCGGACATATTTTACCTTCAGTATGCCGGGCGGCTATAAACAGGGCTTTTAGGGGAGGCTGAGGCCCTTGATGAATGGCTGAGGACTAGGCTAAGAGGCATGGGGTCACTTTCTTTGCTCTGCATTACAGCCTGACTTGTTGATGTTATACACATTTCTCTCTCCAGGGGCTTCCCTTTTTCCGTCCGCATTTATTTGAGCATTTTAAAGCTTTTTATACATGTGATTTAGTAGCACGATTTGCCTTTGAATTAATGTTTGCCAAGGTAATTGTTAAATCATCCTGGGCGCATTTATACTGTGGAAAATTATGATATCATGGACATTAATCCAGCCTGCCTAACAGAGTAACACCTAAGTAATGGCTGCTGCAAATCAATCATGTGGATTTTATGCAGCAAAATAGATTTGTCACCTCATCTAAAGGCAATTTAACCACTATATATTCCAATAATTAGTGTTTTACAATTGCGGGGAAAAGAATGACAGCATTCCCCTGAAGGACCTTTCAAGTCGATGCATTTCAGCACCAACTGAGGGGTTTCGTGTGCCAGCCACTATTAATGCTCAATTTACAAGATTTTATTGCTGGTACATTTGCTTTAAATCCATCACCATTGCTCTGTTGCAGGGTTTATATAAAAGAAAGAAAAACACTTCTATACAACCGTACAATCTTTACATCCATCTTGCTTTGTTCCACCATATCTATCTCCAGATATATCTAAAGATAACATGCTTGGACACATTATTGCATTTGTCAAAAGTTACAGCCTTTCCATATATAACTTCCAGACATTTGGTATCGCGTATGCCCTACTCTAGGCAATACTTTATCTTGTTTACAGGATTACTCTCTGAGCAACAGTTAAGTTGATATATGGGTTAACCAGTGTGACGGTTGTCTATATAAATCTGGTTCGTCTGCAATTACAGCCATTACATACTTCAGCCACTTCTAAAATAAACTGCAAGATGATGTCAGCGAGGCGCCCTGAGATTAAGCAGTTCTGCAAAGTTCTTGGCTGATGTTTCCAAGGGAACACCTTGATGGCTATAATTACTGTCATGTTACAAGAACGATGAGAGATACCAGAGGCCCAAATAAAACGTAAAATGGTTTTGATATAATAGATGTGTATCTCTTTGTTTAGAAATTCCACAGACCATCTGCTGCTCATCTCTAGGGCTGTGCAGGGCTTCTCTCAGCTTTGTTTGCTTAAGCATTTCAGCCTGAATCACTGCAGCAGTGCAAAGGGCTGTGCTTAGAGGAGTGAACATCATCTACAGTTTACTGTTACTGTGCTTCACTCGAATCACCCTTTTGGAGCACACGTCCGGCGCATTATAATCTTGGTGAGTCTAGTGCTGCTTTTGCTGCTGAAATATATCCTGCAAAACATACGGCAAGGCAAAGTTTCACTTTTCATTATTCCATTCAATGAACAGAGCAGACACCATTAGCATTGATGTCTTACAGGAAGAAAGACAAGTAAACAAAGTGGTAGGCTGAGTGTCTAACAGTTTTCCCACATAACTTTCTCAAAGAGAAGAACAGTGTTCCCTGCAGAAAATGTTATGTTTCAAATAAAAACAAACAAGTGTTGCAATACACATAATATATGACCTTTGGGGTTTAGCAGGTCTAAGCTTGTGGCCTACTGCTTTATGGAAGAGCACAGTAACAGCACTTACAGTTGAGTAGGGAAGCTCTAGTAGTACACAAATATGATCCCAGATGTTTTTACTTCCCGATAACAGCACTTACAGTTGACTGGGGCAACTCTAGTAAGGCAGAAATATGCTCCTAGATCATTCTACTTCACAGTAATAGCATTTACAGTTGACTGGCAGCTCTAGCAAGGCAGAAATATGCTCCCAGATGTTTCTACTTTCCAGTAACAGCACCTACAGTTGACTGGGGCAGCTCTAGCAAGGCAGAAATATGCTCTTAGACATTTCTACTTTACAATAGTAACATTTACACTTGACTGGGGATGTTTTTACTTCCCGATAACTGCACTTACAGTTGACTGGGGAAGCTCTAGAAAAGCAGAAATATGCTCCTAGATATTTCTACTTCCCGATAACAGCATTTACAGTTGACTGGGGCAGCTCTAGCAAGGCAGATATATCCTCCTAGATCTTTCTACTTTCCAGTAACAGCACTTACAGTTGACTGGGGCAGTTCTATCAAGGCAGAAATAATCTCTTAGATATTTCTACTTACCGATAACAGCACTTACAGTTGACTGGGGCAGCTCTAGCAAGGCAGAAATATCCTCCTAGGTCTCTCTACTTCCAAGTAACAGCACTTACAGTTGACTGGGGCAGCTCTAGCAAGGCAGAAATATCTTCCTAGATCTTTCTACTTCCCACTAACAGCACTTACAGTTGACTGGGGCAGCTCTAGCAAGGCAGAAATATCTTCCTAGATCTTTCTACTTCCCACTAACGGCACTTACAGTTGACTGGGGCAGCTCTAGCAGGGCATAAATATGCTCTTAGATATTTCTACTTTCCAATAACAGCATTAACACTTGACTGTGGATGTTTCTACTTCCAAATAACAACACTAATTTTGACTGGGGAAGCTCTAGCAGGCCAGAAATATGCTCCTATATGTTTCTACTTCACAATAACAGCACTTACATTTGGCTAGGGAAGTTCTAGCAGGGCAGTAATGTGACAAACTGACTGTTGGAAATTGCACCACTTTACAATTACATGCTATGGCAGTGACTGAGCTGTTCTGTATGGTCTGTCAATGTTTGTCAATGTCTGTCTACGAAGATCATATAATTCAGAACTGTTACCAAAAGGCATGGCTAGCAAGATAGCACATAAAAAAAGTGTCATCTAAATATTCATTTCTTGTTGCATGTGTCTTCATCCTTACAATAACTCTAACTAAGCAAATCACCAATGACACGCACGGACTATACATACACCAATGTTGTACATGCAAAATAGTACTCTAAATTATAAAACTGAGAGAGGTGGGTCATCTGCTTTGGGAAACAAATTCACCTGGTTTTCAGTAAATCTTCTAAAGATCCTGGAAAAACATCTATAATTGGAGAATGGTTTTGGCACAGAGAGGCAGAAAAAGCTGTGTGCACATTTAGGATGATGGTAGAAAAGATTTGTCATTTTGTGGCAGGAGCTGTTATTTGACGTTGCCTCACCAGTTTCTATTTAGAGCTGTCCTGTCCCCATGGGGTAAATCCACAGAAGAATGTGCTTAAGTTGAACCCCTGTTACCAGTATGCCACTAAAAGCTACTTTTTTAAAGAATCTGTTAATGTTGTAATGTGTATTTGCACATCATTTCGTTTACGTCACATGCAAGTTGCCTCTGATGGGCAAAACTGCATCTAATCCCACCTACTATTTATATTTAAGGGATCACCAGACCTGGATAAATCCTACACAATAAAAAACAAATACCAACATATGAAGAAGTTTGTCCAAATATATAACAGTTACTGTTGATTCAAAAAAGCTGCTCAAAACCACATGTGTTTTTCATGACTAAGGACTAGGGACCAGTGCAAAATTAATTGTAGGAAATGCAAAGGGTAGACCAAAGATATGTCCAAGATACACTTTTCCTGGCTCTCAGACCTATTCTTGGGTGGCCCTCACCATCGCTTCCTTTGGTTTTCCATGCTAATGTCATTGCTTTCGTCCACAAGGCAAAGTCACAGCCGCAGACATGCTTAATGCCAGAGACAATGTTGCCTGTGTTTGCCCACGTAAACTCAAACAACAGCCTGCATGCTGATTCCTCACATTCTGAAATGATTTGGTGTGTACTTTGCTCTGTGTATCCGTGCAGGTCTTGAGAACTTCATTCATCTCCATTTCTTTCTGTGGATAACCAGATCCGGAGATAATCTATCCATCCATCCATCCATCCATTCATCCTTCCATCCATCCATATATATATATATAGTATATATGAATAAATGGAAATGTCATGCCAGGTAGAAATTAAGTATATTTTAATGCACTAGAATTGTACTTTAATACCAGCAGATACATTTGAAGCACATTATTGTTTTGTGTCCTAAAACAAATATGCAAAATGTATATGTAATAATTACGAGTACTTTTTACCTTAGTAGTACTTTAGTGTACTCAAAAGAAGTATATAAGTATATTTTAATGTACCAGAAATGTACTTTAATATGTACCTAAGTATCTCTAAGTAAATTTTATAATAGTACAGTTAGTTCTATTTAAGTATCTATCTGATAGCACTAATGATTATATTTAATATACTATGTACATAGTTAGTATATGAACATAGCACACTTACAGTGCATTAATTGTAAAGGTTAAGGATAGTATACTAGGTACACTTAAATTAAGTATACTTTACTGTACTCTTTTTCTTCTTCTAAGCACAGAATTCACAGCCATGTTATTTTTTAAATCATTATTTGTGTATTTAATGTCTGGTAAATGGAAAAAGAGGAAAACTACTAGTACGTCATACAGGCAACCTCTGGCCAGTTTGCGAGAAAAAGAAAGCCCTGTAATGATCTCTTAGGAGAGCAATATCACCCAGCATTTATATGTTATCGTACTGACAGGCAGCCATGCCGAGGCTGACCTTAGAACATCCCACTTCATAAGTTGTCTACACGTCAGTAAAAACCTAAAACCCAGTTGCCAGGGGTGACGAGAACACCCTTGTGATGTAGCTCTGGGCCCCGGCCCGCCGATCTGTGAGTTGGCACTCTTTTCAGAGCTCCATGTTTTCTGAAATAACAGAGGATCTAAGGCCCATTACTCTATATTTGCAATATTGTAAAGAGGTAAGTGGAAGCCAGTGGAACATTTTGTAAATCTTGAGTCACCTCAAACCACCGTGAGGACGATAAATGCGCTGGGCTCTCCAACAGGATATCCCTTTAGACTCGCTCACCACGGCCATGATGAGAATAACAGAGGGGGCATTATTTTTTCCTCAACAGTTCAGGAAGGTGATAAAGGGCTCTCAAGTCCTCTCACAGGGTGCAGTGGTATACACACATTAATTCACATCGACACAACATCTCTCCTCTCTACAGAACATTTTCCCCCCTCAGCTTTCTTATATCATAGGCAATATGTGCTCGGACTTCTTGCTAAACGCTTAGCGCCCTATTAAAAGTGGGCCCCAGGGGGAAAAAGTCACCTGACGTCTAACAAATCAAACACATAGTAAAACCTGATTCATTAAATTTAAAAGTCAAAGCCCATAATTACGTAATTTACATACCTGGTCCTAGCAATTGCTAGCAAGTACAATGTTCTATGAAATATCTTGCAATAATGCATGATTGTTCTTTTTACCCAGTATGCATTTATCTTATTCAGACTCATGGAAAATCGGCAACAACAGTTTATGGCCTTGTGAGAGGTTCCAACTTGGGGTTTTCCAAAATCCTCATATACAAGATTGATTATGGTGGGAAGTTGTTCTTCTTATTAAGTATTGTCAGTTGAAAATATTTGTTTTCTTTCTGTTTGCTTTATTGCTCTGATCTCATTTTACTGGCACTGGTAGCACAAGTACACTTTTTATAATTTCAGGTCCGAGGTAAGACACTCATAAACGATAATTTTGCCTGTGGGATGTGAGATTGTGTTACTTTCTTGGCAGGCCTGTTTATGAAATATGTGGCTAACCATCTGCTAAAATTATTACTAGGCAAAGCTTCCTTTGAAAACGTATCTAGTGCACAAAACACTGTTTGTCCACTGACCCATAATCTATTTACTGAATGGATCTTATTCAGAGAGTTGATGTTTATTATAAAGTTGCATTTACTCGAATTTCAAAATAAAAGTAATAAGAGGCCTAATTCTAGCTAACACCATTAGTGTACAAGACAAGTATAATTTCAATTTTATTTGTAAACTCATCATATGTAAACTCCAAATTTAAATTATAACCAAGATGAAATCCAGATATGTGAAAAGGACTGTAGATATTAACAGGCCATGCTAAACATGTTAACACACATAATATCCGTATGTTCATATCTGTGTAATGCAATGCACTGCCAACTATCAACATTTCATATTTCATTTTTTATTTGACAGAAATACACTATATTGCCAAAAGTATTCGCTTATCTGCCTTCACACTCATATGAACTTGAGTGACATCCCATTCATAATCCATAGGGTTTAATATGATGTCGGCCCACCCTTTGGAGCCATGACAGCTTCAATTCTTCTGGGAAGGCTTTCCAGGTTTAGGAATTGTGTTTATGGGAATTTCTGATCAGGTCAGACACTGATGTTGGATGAGAAGCCCTGGCTCGCAGTCTCCTCTTTAATTCATCCTAAAGGTGTTCAATCGGGCTAAAGTCAGGGCAGGGCTTTGTGCAGGCCAGTCAAGTTCTTCCATATAGAAGCGTGATTGGTCACTCCAAAGAATACGCCTCCACTAGCGGCGCTTTACACCACTGCATTCAATGCTTTGTATTGTGCTTGGTGATGTGAGGCTTGACTATGGAAACCCATTCCATGCAGGTTTTTGCGCACTGTTCTTGAGCTAATGAAGTTTTGCAGGTCTGTAGCGACTGACTCACAGAAAGTTGGCGACCTCTGCGCTCTATGTGGCTCAGCATCTGCTGACCCCGCTTATTTTATGTGGCCTACAACTTTGTGGCTGAGTTGCTGTCACTCCCAATTGCTTCCACTTTTTTACAATCCCACTGACAGTGGACTGTGGAATATTTAGTAGTGAGGACATTTTACGACTGCACAGGTGGCATCCTATCACTGTACCACGCTGGAATCCACTGAGCTCCTGAGAGCGACCCATTCTTTCACTAATGTGTGTAGAAGCAGTCTGCATGTCTAGGTGCTGGGCTTTATATACCTGTGGCCATGGAAGTGATTGAAACACCTGAATTAAATTATTTGGATGGGGAAGTGAATCCTTTTGGCAATATAGTGTATGAAAATCCAGAGGATTGTCAGGATGTTTAAAGCGCTAACGTGCCCAAACCCAGCTGCCATTCCTGAAGCAATTATTTAATAGTATGAAGTTTTAAGAGTAGCAGGTTAAAGTGCTCCATCATTTTCACACAGTGATCAAATCTTTCTCAAACCATGTAGTATTGACTAAGTTCAAAAGGTTAACCAGGAAACCAGGAAAAATCCAAACAACACTATATGGTTAGGCTGTGTTCAGACTGTATGTAGTAAATGGCACAACAGGTTTACTTTATCTATTTATACCTATACTAACTAATACAAGACTAGTAAAACATGCTGTGGCTGTCCAAAAAAAAACAAGTATCTCCAAAATGGCAACTTAACAGGAGAGTCCAAATACTTTAAGGGAAGTCACTGGAACCAGATTTACCCCAAGCAGTTGAGGTCCATTTCTGTTGGTCCCTTCATCATGACATTTCCTCAAAGTGTAAACAGCAGCCGCTGTGTTCAAATGATGGATAAAAGTAAATATTGATAAAATGAGATACATGTTTTTCTTTGGACAGCAATGATACTAGATTTGCATATTTCCTGGATAATTATTGTTTCCAGATTCAACTAAAGAGCATCATACCTTGAAAGGCTTCCCAGCATTCTAAGTGGTTTTGTTAGTTTCTGTTAATCACATGTTTTTTGTTGATGATGCGGATAATTAGCGTTGTAAAATGTTATGTGCCTGTTACAGCATACTGGTGTTTTTGTTATTTTCACCATGGTTGTGCTTTGTGTTCAGGTTTATCAGTTCCACTTATTGCACTGAATGATATCAGAATAGCAAATGTGCTTCAAACTGTTTGGGTCCTCAGAATTGACTCTAGTTTCATCTCAGACATTTATGCGGTACTGTATTAAGCACTTCATTTAATATGATGGAGTTGTTCCAATTGACATCAATACATACCACAAGAAAACCTATATGATTCAGGTTAACATGGCTCATTCAAGGATAAGCAAAATTCAAAACAAAGTCGAACTGCCAGAGTCATTTAGAATTACCAGGCCATCCACTTTAACCTTACTTGCTGCTACACTGTAAATTCAGTCAGAGGGGAAGATAACTTGAAGAGGGTGAATAAAACAATATACAGATAGATGATGCCAGGTGCCAGTGTGAAAGATGAGTTGGACTTTCCCACTGTATCTTTATGGTAAAGATAATTACTGTGTTTCTATGGTTTATCTATGTTTTTATTAAAACAGTTTTTACAGACAGTTTCTGGCTCTCCTACTGACAGAAATATTGTTTTATTTTTACACTTGTCATTATATATTTTTTGTTGTGCATGACATGAGAATAAACAGAGTATTCTTGTAATTTTAGTAGGAGTTTCCTATTATTTTGAAATACAGGGGGAAAACAAGTTTTTAACAAGTGTAATTATAGATCAGTGAAAAATCACTAAACGTATTTTAGCTTGAACATGTTAAGTTAATGAATCTCCCAATTTGGTCATTGCCAGCTTACTAGGACTACCTGGCACAGTTGGAAAGGGTGAGGACTGGAACTTGAGAAACTTTGAGAAACATAAAGCAGGAGATTTTTTAAAGTTCTGTTTATGCAATATAACTGGACAGCTTGGAGGATAACATGTTACTTACATGTTACTAATGATATTTATAGATAGAGATGAGGGAACATTCTTCTACCCTTTAAATGTCATTTAATTGTCATTTTTAAAAAAGGTTCACAAACATTATCCAGATGCATAACAATAATGTACAATTAAAATAAGATATTTTATAGGCCACAGTGTAGTCAGATAGATCCTTGTAAATGGTCAGTATAGTTGTATTATATACGTCTGTACTATATGGCACTTAATGTCAATTGTAAGTTGTATTCCGTGCATATTAACAATACCAGTGTCTTCGGAAGTCAACTGATGGACAATACTGGAGTCTGTGTCGGCCGTGTCAGGCAAAATTGTGCTTCCATAAGCAACATTTCATTTGGACAGTTATTTTTTACTCTTATGCTTTTATAAATGTTATTTATGCAAATAAAGCCAAACAAACATAAAACTTGCCTACACTATCTGAAAAAGCCTGGTTGGTCAGTGAAATACCAAGGGCCATACTTACTATAGTTTTGCTATTTTAATTATGCTACGGATTATGTAATGCAAGTTTTTTTAAATGTTATGAACCTTTTAGAACTTGGTGAACTAATGAATTTCCACAGTTCTTTTTGTCAGTACAGTGTAATTGAATGTTCTTCAATGACAGGCATCTATCTCATCAAATTATGCCACTGGATGTCATCTACGCCTGGATATATATATATACACATATTTATACATACCATATATTTATACATACCATTTCTTAAAAGTAGAAATGTGAACTAAAAAATGATCAGTCTTCAGTTAAGTCATAACAATAGCGAACGAGTACCTAAAAAAAAAAACAAATAGCCTAAACAATTATATAGTTTTTCATTACTTTTTTAATAAACTGATACTAATTTTTGTTTTGTAAAGTGTACCGTATGTGAATTTAAAATGATCTATTTGTCATTGTTGATGATTAGAGTAAGGAGGTTTCATCACTGTGATCATGTGTTAGTGTGGCTGACCCTACTGTGTTTAATAAATATCAAGTCTTCTTACCACACACATTTGTTAGAGCAAACCATGTCTCACTCAAACTAGACTTTGAGGAAGTCAGAAATATATTTGTCAATGCTTATTAGCCTGGAAGATGTTTCAAAATTATTTCTAATGAGTCAGGGCATTTACCGATGGAGGAAATTTAACAACATTTTTGCCTTTCCCTGTAATGGAAATTCAACAATAATGACTTAAAGACCTGGGGGTTACATCTAAGCTTTTTCAGGTCCCTCTTACATTGGTTAATGTCAAAGCTTTATAAGTCACCCATCAAACAAACACTGAGGAAGACCAGTAGGTATTGAATGATAGCATGGTAAGGTCATTTGTCTTAAGGAAGAACGTTTCGGCCCATTTTCTAAAGACCTCTGTTGTGTTATGTTGACAGATGACGCAAAAAAGATCTTTTCAGCTTAAATTAGAAATGTTATGTTTGAGTAAACTAAACACTGCATCCTAGCATATGAACCTTGTCCCAACATTAAAACATGGTGGTGGCAGTATCATGGATTGGGGCTGTTTTGCTGCTGCTGGACAAGGACAGCTTGCCATCATTTAATGGAGCTATGGATTCTGGATTGCATTAAGAAAATTATACAGGTGAATGTTGTGTGACCTAACCCTCAACAAAACAACCACTCTAAAAACACTAGTTAGTCTACATATAAATGGTTATAGCTTAGGATCTGTCCATAGCTGTGTCAAAGTAAAGACCAATCAATGTATCCAATTAAAAATGTTAAGGCAGAAACTAAGGTGTGGCATTCATGCAAGAAAGGGTCACCATTAAGAAGGAATGAACCGATATTTAAGTCAATGTTGATCAAGTGGTCAGCAGTTGCAGAAGGCATTTAGTTGAAGTCATTGTTGCTCAAGGAGGTTATACCAGTTCCTGAAAGCAAGTATAACCTTATACTAATAAGACATTTAATGTCAGTTTAGAAAAACTACAGAACTGTTTGTGTTGTTTGTCGTATCCTATTCTTAAATGAACATTTATTAATTAGAAAAAAAGTGTTCACAAACAGCATTTATAACCTTTACAAAACACGGTTGGACTCAAACTGAAAAATCAACTGCAATTTTAATTTGTCTTTCAATATTATATTATTCTAGTATTGAAATTCAATTTACCAAAACAGTGAAACATGAAGCTTTATGTATATAAAAATGTATTTCATTCAACCCTATTGCATTTTCATTATCAGAGCTGCCCACCTGTCAATCATCCTAATCAGGGCAGCGCTAATGACATGCACTGTGGAAAAGTTGTCTGTTAGCATGAGGTGAAGAAAAGCAATATATCCACTTGTGATGCTTGTGCTGTGTTTATACATGACCTGATGAGAAAATATTTATTCAATCGTGTGGTTTAAAAAGTTTTCTGGTCTATTAGTTTATTTCTGGAATCTTTGATGAACCCAGGGCAGAAGTTTTTCAGTTTTTATTAACCGGCTAACATGAACCAGTCACTGTGTTACACATACACAGCTCAATTTTTGTAATGTTAGTTAATTTATATTTAGTTAACTTGTGGCTATGCAGCTAGATAGCGGGCTGTTGGTGCCAAATTAGCCCTAATTAACTTAGTTGGCAATGCACTGCCTTAATGCACTTAATGCAAGACAAGCCTCCTTGCTCCGATTGACTCCCAGACTGATATACCAGAAAACTGGCCACATATTTTAATAATTATTTCTGGGTTCTGTATAAAAGCACATTAAATGGGTACATTGTTTTGCTTCACCTCATCTGTTAACTTACAAATAAGGGTGAATTCTTCCGCTGCCATTATTTTCTGTGTTCAGATAACATATTTCTTGCTGAGTGTTGGCCCCACCAACAAGAGAACATCTAAACCATGAAAGTGCAATCGAGTCAAATGTATTTTCAAAATCATTTTGCCACAGACTCAGTGCAGTAGACAAGAATGTGCAATTGCAAAAAAAACGAGGTGCGGTTTCTCTTTTTACACTCCTCTCTATCTTGGTCTTCTCTTTGACAATGCAATATTAAAAGCCTTATTAGAGAGTACAAATGCTTATAAGGAAAATTACATTCATCTGTCATCATTTTTGACACCATTTTTGCGCAATCATAGTAAGCACAAACATGCAGTACTGAAGTGCATTTTAATTTAAGTAAAGCCACATATGAAGCATCTAAACCTTTGTATAAATGAAATGTCAATACCAATGTGTCAAATGGAAAATAAAAATCACAGGTCTAAGATTTTAATTTGAACCCAACAGGTTAACATTCATATACATTTCTGATTTACATATTTTGTTTTCATTTAACTTTTGCTACTGATACCGTAGCAGAGAAAGGTGCGTCTTATAACCAATAGGGGTCTCTTAGGAATCCTCCTCAACAGTTCACAAAGGCTGTCATCAAAAAACAAAAGTCATTATAAGAAATTTGATGAAGAAAATATTATTAATGTTAATATCACTATGTTTGCAAGAAGTGTATTAGTTTAATAAATTTTAAACTGTTCAACATACTTGCTATGAAAATTGCTATGAGAATTATACCCTTAATATTCACATGATTTATGATTCTGTATTTAAGAAGGCTTCAGATTACAGTTTATAAGAACAATTGCATTTAAATGCAAATTCAGCAGATGTGGTTGCAACTGTGGTATTTTCATTTGCTGCCATTTTCCACAAATGCATGGACAAAGTGATAAGGTTTGAAGTATCTTTGAAAATTATTAGAAATGTGGGAAATGCTTTACAGTAAGTGTTGACTAACTAAGGTGATATATTAGTTAACATGAACTCGTACATCAACACTGGTTCCAATGCTTAACACATGACAAGTAAACATGTTTGTTTGTATAACACTCGTGAGCCATTGTTTATGCATTACTTCATGTTAACTAATGCATTACTTCATCTTAGTCAGTCAACAGTCATTGTAAAGTGCTACCTAGAATTGTGTAGACAGCATTTCTGTTGGGACTAAGTGTACAGATATAAACAATATCAATGTTGTTTTAGTGAAAGCACCACTATTTGTAGACTAATACGAATGCATTAAGTATTTTTCTATATATGTCAGCTGTGATTCCGTTCAATATCCATCATTGTGGCAATACAGCTCTTCAACTGCAGGCCACCTACACTGGGTAGTCTTCTGTACTGTAAGGTATTTTTAATTGTCCACACTTGGACATTCTGGACATGTTAAGATTTTAATCACATGCCTTTGCACTTGTTAGTTGTGTGCATTTCAGTTATTGATATAATGCTGATACTCCACTTGCATGAAATGACTTGCCTTACACTGCATCAACTGTATTGTAGTATGATCATTGTTAAGTAGCTATTTTGAGGTGGCTGATTTAGTTGTAATTGCATTATTTGTCAGTTTAGTACGCTATTATTTTTGTAGGTATATATATATATATATATATATATATATATATATATATATATATATATATATATATATATATATATATAATTGGGCAATGTGCAAAGCTCTTAACAGTCAGATAACAAAACAGGAAGTGGTGACAATGTGTCATTTCCAGAATAGGGAAGTTTAACGCCCGCAGTGGTATTAATACAGTTACTTGGAGAAAAGTTGGAACAATCACTGTGGTTTCGTTCATCAGAATTCTAAGAAAATGGACTAAGCTCATCCCTTTGTGATTTCATGAGATATGCCGCAGGCAGTCCTGCACAAACATTGCATAACAGCTCAGGCTTTGCTGATGGCTCTGATAAAGGTTGTCTCGGAGTGAAAATTCTCTCGATCCTTTTTCACCTGAGGGTCTGCAGCCAGTTTAAGGAAGTAACAGCCACTTTCACACAGTGAGAAACTAAGGGCATAGAGACATAGCCAGCTGCCTAATCTAAAATGAGGGGTTTCAGTTCTCGTTAAGAATACCTCTGATAAGTTGCAACATCATTGACAGCCCGTTGACTGTAATGATAATATCATTGCAAGAGTTGCAAAACTCAAAAAGAAACCACAAAACAAATTGTAAATGACAAGAGACGGTATGTGTCAGTTAAATCGGAAAGTAGTCTTAAATTGAAGAAAGAAAGAATAAAGACGGGCCTACAAGGAAAAAAGGTGATGTCGACATTTATACAATTACTGCTTTGGGTCCTTCCTTTTTTAAAACCTACCTTTGCCTTACTCACATTCTTTATCCAGCTTGGGCTATTTCTGCCTTTAGGGTTAGACCCGCAAAAGGCATTGTTAAAATATTTAGGGAAAGCTCTAGTTGACATCATATTTCCTGTATAAAGCAAAGTTCAATCACTTTTACACCCAGTCGGTTTTGTTTACTAAAAGGGATAATTAAAAGTCATATACAAGCATCAAAAATACATGGACAATTCCAGGAAATTCTGTTATAAACAGAAACACTAAATGTATAAATTTGGTATAGTCAGGATATAATGTATTAGCACTGTTCTGACCACAAATGATTAAAAAGTTAATGCATAACAAAAGAAAAATTACATTTGTCCTACCATGGGTTACTTACTTTAGATAAAGATGTAGGAGGACTAAAAATAAAGACACTGAATATAGTGTGCAATAATATTCTACTAAAGTTCTCTATGACTGAGGAAGACAAAGCCTGAGCTGCTCCAGTAATGGCTGCATGGTTACAATAGCCCACATTAAGTTTCTGTATTAGTCAGTACACTAACCAGCAATTATTTAATAAGTTGTTTGTAACGGATTATTAAAGTGATACATTTTTTGTCACTAAGTCCAAAACAAATACTGAGATATCAAAGACTAAACCAAATAAAGTTTAGCAGTTTTAAACATTTTTCAGTTGACTGCAGATTTTGCACTGTAGATTTAGACATCACGTGGGGAACAGACAGGGAGGCAGAATGTATACGCAAGTCTTAAATGAAGAATAAATCAGATAAAACAAAAACAAAGAAACCAGCAATCTGAGAAACACTGAACAGGATTACAAAAACAACAGGCATGGAGACAAAACACCAAGCAAGAACAAAGGGAACAACAGGGAGTATAAATGAACAAGAACTAACAAGGAACACCTGGGAAGGGGGCGGAGCTACAAACTAAGGACAGGTGATGGGCCTGACAAGGCGGAGAAAGGAGGAGCAAAAAAACACAACAAACAGAAGCACATGGAACAAGACAACAAAAGGCACATGGAAGTGACAAGAAACAGAAAACTGGAGAAAACAGGGCAAGACAAAACAGGATGAGACAAGATTTCATGTTTCATGTTAAATAAGTATGGAAGGCTATTATTTGTTAATGTTATACCCTCTTTATTCAAGACCAAAGATTATGGTCATTTCATTTAAATGAAGACAAGCTGCTATGATATACTTGTCATTGCTGCTTACTATGTTCTCGCTATATCCAATTCACAATGTATGCGGCTAAGTTGACGCTGTTTCAGAGTATGCACTGTCTAGGTAGCAATGTGCTGGACTGACTGGCTGTTTGGGGGGCATTTACAATGTTTTCAGCTGCATAATCTCTAGTAGCTTTTCAGAGCCACACAGTATGAATGCAAATATGTGACGGTGCTTTGAATGAGTCACAGCGGTGAGCATTGTATCTATTTCTATTACCACATGTACTAAACAGGATTAGGATTCTCTTAGTTTTGGGGAGCTGCCATCAGCTGCAAGGCATTTCTCAAGTATCTAAGGTAGAGAATATTGATCTGATCACAGTATGTGGAGTGGTCCCACATTTTATCAGACACCCTAACCATTAATACATGGTCAAAAAATTTACACACAACATTGAAAACGTTGCACCCAGACGTTAGGTTAGGAATAGCAGTGCTATTGGGAAGGAAGATAAAGGTTACCAGGAAGAATAAATTATGATAAATTTAAACTGATAGGATAAATATTTATTGAACTACACATACAGAAGTAGCGCCTCTCAGTATGACGTGTGTTTGCTAACACAACATGCTAGACATCTCAGCATGGAGTTGGTCATCTCAATCAAGACAAAAGCAGGCTAGTCACTGAAGATGAGGTTCATTTAGATCTCCCAAAAGCTATGGCACTATGGAAGTATCAGAATAGTTTGCGATAAATCTACAGTGTAAGAGCATACCACTTCCCAGAGGCCTATGATGTGACCCCTCTTGAACTCTTGCTTTTAAACTCCTCTCCAAGGGATGCTTTGCTCGCAAAGGATGCTACCAACACAACAGCATGAGTCAGAATGTAAAACACGTGCATCACATGCAGCAGCAGATGAGCCATCTTCTCTGACTGTACATCTACAGGGTGGACTAGCAAGGTAGGAGTGTCATAGAGTGGACAATGAGTGGACACAATGTTTAAACACTCCAGCAGCATGGCTGTGTCTGACCCACTCACACCAGCACAACACACACTAACCTACCACCACCACGTCAATGTCACTGCAGTGCTGAGAATGATCCACCACCCACATAATACCTGCTCTGTGGTGGTCCTGAGGGGGTCCTGAGTATTGAAAAAAAGGGTAATAAAGTATACAGAGAAACAGATGGACTACATGGTGAGCGGAGCTGATAAAAGAGTTGCCAATTAAGCGTAAAGAGCTAGAAAGCAGCTTTTCAGGGCCTTGTGATGGCTCAGTTGCTGTTTTTGTGTTTTTGTACATATAGTTCATGTAGGTTTAACAAACTAATGAATTAATGTCCCAAACATTCAGTGATAGAGGTCGAGTTAATGATGGAGGGAAGTCAGTCAAGCAGGCTCATTGCGCCATAAGGCCATGCTCAGGTTGTTCTCAGATAGAAATCAAGCATAAAGTTTCTCGTTTTTGAGGAGTGTATTATGCTATTTCTATTTATTTTATTTTATTTTTCCATTAAAGCTTTGCTAACACACAAGTTTAGTATTAAGTCTGTATTTAATTACGCATACTTACTGCCTTTAAAATCTTTTATAAAATGTTTATATAGTTTTACAGTTCTGACGTCAGCCCCTACAGTGGCTTATAGCCTTGACATAAAAATATCACCTTTATTGGGTGAAATCTTCGATGATAAACATGTTGTGTGTGGCACATATGTTATGTTTTATTTCAGTTCTGTCCTAAGGTTATCTCTTTTATACCATTTATTTGAATTTCCTGCATTAAGCAATTAATCGTTTACAAATTGTCACCATATAATATAACTGTATATAATTTCATTAAATGAAATATAGTTTAGTTTAGGAGTTGTTATTTAAAAAGTGTTTTTTTTTTTTTTTTTACCTTCCTGGTAATATGGCTACCACCACAACGTAGTCATTGTCGGACACTGCTGTGAAGTATGATGGATCCAACTTGACATCAGTTTTTGTATGCCTCATTTGTGCAGTCATTGGGAATTCACATTAACCATTAAGTCAGCCAAAGTCAGGCTAAGTCGATGACAAATGCAGCCTATGACTTGTCCTAAAAGGATATCCAATAGAAAGAGGCAGCGGGTAGGCCGAGCTATTTGAGGGTGGTCCTTCATGGCTCAGTCAACTGCTGCCGCCTAATAACTTGATTGCATTGAGTTTCAGCCTCACTTCTTCTTTCAGAGAACTGACTAGGATGATTTGTTGCAACTCCTTTCATCATCTTGTTAGCTGCACTAACATTCAAAAAATCCACATTCGTTTTAGCCCTGAAGGCTTCAGATATTCATTTCTGGTTCTGTAAGTATGCGATTTACACAGCAGTAATCTAGGTCTGTGATATTGTCACATTCGCCTTGTGGCTGGGTTTTGTTTTACTGAAGCTCAAAGGGGGACTATGAAGTGAGTTTATTGTCATGAACTGTCATGAGCATGGAATGTGCACATGGTCCTCACTAATATATTCCCAAGTGTCATCCCTACAAAAAATAATGTGATTTATAGATGCGGGGGGAAATTATGCATAATGCTTAATGTGCTTTAGATTTAAGCCGCCCTTGAGAGCAGCGCTCTGTAAATGAATTCATATTTACACAGCTTGGATTGCGCTTCTCCGTTATGTCAAAGTTTTTGTCTTTAACAAATGCAGAATGAGGAGCACGCAAATCGAAACAGTTAACCTGGGGAGGGGGAGCTGTAGGCCTCGGAGCTTTCAAAGAGGCTACGCAGCTCATTTGTCAATGTCATCACGTAAGAACTAATTTGTAGCCCAGCTGTTTCTATATATGATGTGCTGAAACACTCAATCAGAAAAAAACAGAGTTAAGGTAACTTGTGTGTGAGACACTTGATAGCCTATCTAGGAAACAATAGCACTGCATAAACATCAGCTTTTATCTGTAGTCCAGTTTACAGCACAATCCTGGCAGTCATGATCCTGGAGGATCACAAATGAATGGGATCCTTTGCTACAGCCATTAAATACTGTGTGTGCATGTGTGTGTTCAGGGGTGTATTGGCAAGAATACCTGTAACTGAATAGAATATGGTAGTGATTGATACTGACTGAAATGAAATGGAGCAGTTAAAATGAGATTTGTGTTTAAAAGGACAGTGGAAACTAAATTAAGACAGATTGTTAACCCTTAGTTGTCAAGAGTCAATATTTGTGTTTCACTAACGTGTAATGAAGTGGTACATAATAAGTTTATAGTCGATTAACATGATTTGTGGACTAGTTAAAATCTACACTTTTGAATTTTTTGTTTGCTTCACTGGCATAAATATGGCAAAACTGTAAAATGCATATTGTTTTATTGTGTGTAAATCAAGTCTGTAATTTCTCTGCTTGTTTCAAGAGCTAAGAGTGAAAAACAACTAATACAGAATTCTGTTCTCACCAGCGACTGCAGCTTTCTGAAGAAACTGACCAAGCAGGCTACAGTAGTGTTAATGGTGCAGAATGTATTTTGTGAACTTGCAAATCACTCTATACTCTGTTGAACATCATTGACTTAAAGTCTCTTGCCTATGACATGATGGCCTCTAGTGGAGCTGCAGCAATTGACACAGACAGCTCAATCATTCCACCCCTTCTGGAGCGGCAGGCCTGCCAGCTCCAGCTGGCTTTGACATTAACACCAGGCCGTGACTGACAGAGGCTCTGGCCTTGGGTTGGGCCCCCGGGGCTCTCTACAGTACATTCAGCTCTCCTCTTTGCCTGCTGATTTACCGCCCTCGGTGGCCGCGCCGTTGATCCATTTCCCCTCTCAGTTTGCTCACAGGGCACCCTGAAAAACCGTCCCCCAGCAATATATTTGCTTTATGATTTCCTGAGCAGCCGATGAAGAAAAAACAAGCCTCCGCTCCCTTGCACCTGTTCCAGTTAATGTGCGGCCCAGTCCAGGCCGGCCTCAGGCCCTTCTCTCTGCTCCGGGTGGATGGGGAATAAAGGGAAGGGCCGGTGTGTCACAGGCCTCAATGTGGATCTTCCATTTTCTTCTCCAAGCAGCAGAATGATAAAAATGCAGCTCAAATGTGGAAAATAAACAGCGTCTGATACATCATAGAATTACTTTAGCCCTCCAATGCACAGTGTTGCCCACAGGCAACAGAAAGGTTCCGTAAGTCCCATGTCCAGCATACATTCCTTTAAAAGGTCTCAGTCTTGCAGAACTGTCAAAACTGTAAAAATCATAGATCAATAACACATAGGAGTCACTATTAAGCATTATTTGAAGGCGGGGTTTGTTTTGCTGACACATGCCATCAGGGTACATGGTGCGAGAAGAAGGTACGATAATCTGGTTTTGTAATATTATTTTAAATTAAATAAACTGGGAATATTTTTGTGTATGTAAAGATATAGAAAAGCCTTTTGTCAGTTTTTATGAAATTTTGTTTTTTGATTTTCTTTCTGTGGCCTCATGGCAACATTGTGTGATAAGGGGGACTTTTTTTAAGAATGTCATTGCTGACAGTGTTTGAATCACATATTTCCACATGTATTTGTGCATGACTTAAACTCTAAATATACTTGTATAAAAATGTATACTAGCTTTTTATGAATCCCATATACATTAAAAGGACAATACTATTTAACAGCTGAATTTACATATTGGTAAAAGTAAACAATAAAGGGACTTCACTTAGAAAAAGTCATGACACATGTAATTTGGCTTTGGCATGTAAGAGTAATTTGTTAAAATCTTGTTTTTCTTTATTATTATTTATCATTAAATGTATTAAAAACTTTAAAAGCCTTCTTACTTTTGTATTTTTACACTGTTTTGTCATTTTGGCCCTCAGCCCTCTACAAACATTGCAATTTGGCCCCTGAGAGGGTAATGTTTTTTATGTTAGTAAAGTTTTTACAAGGTACTTAATAAAGTTTAAAACTCTGCAAAATTCACAGTTAAACTGCAGACATTTACAAAAAAACTACTTGAAAAGAATTACAACTTCTTAAAGTTTCACACAGAGTAAAATCTCATTACATGTGTACTATGACACACCACATTACATGATGCAAACCTACACCCGAATCAAACCAAATGATGTAAATAGGTTCTATGTGATTTTCCCTGTTTGCTTGATGATTTGCTGTAAGTTGTGTAATTATGGGTTAGGTTCCCCTAAAGCGGTGTTCCTCAAGCCTGTTCCTGGAGGATCCCCGCCCTGCACTTCTTAGTGTTTTCCTGCTTCCCACACACCTGATCCAATTAATCAGCTCATTAACAGCCCATTATTTGGTTGAAATGGGAATGTTAAGGAAAGTTCTAATAACTGTGGGGCAGAGGTCCTCCAGGAACAGAATTGAGACACACTGCCATAAAGAACTGGGTTTAAAAAACAGATTTATGGGGGTGAAAAACCTTTTAAAAGCTCATACATGGAGGAACTTTAAAAAGGTTCTTCATGCTTATACCTGACTTTTACAAAATTGGGTCTCTACAGAACCAGCAAGTAAAAGGTTTAAAGGGAATTACAAACGTGGAATTGGGCATTGAAAGAACACTAAAGACTAAACAACCTGTTTATAGAAGTATGTATATTTTCGCAACCCTGTTGCGGACACTGGGGGAAAAAAGCAACAATAAAAACAGAATTCAATGATGCGGACATTATTTTGGCTTATATTTAATTAAAAACAACTGATCAAATGTGAAAACCAAGAAAAGTTATTGGTTAATGTTCATAAAGTGTATAAAGTCATATATCTATTTTGAATTTGATGCCAGCAGCACTTCCAAAAGGTTAGGATAGGATCATGATCATTTCTTTAATCATGCTTACCCATTCTACACATTCTACAGACTTTCAGCTGCTCCACAGTTTGGGGTTTCTTTTGTTGCGTTTTCTGTTTTGTAAAGCACCATATGTTTTGTAGGTAACAGGTCTGGACTGCAGGCAGGTCAGTTTAGCATCTGGTAAAGCTGAAAAAGTAATCAATTTTATATCAAAAATCGTAATTTTTATATAAATCCACAAGAACTGCAATTTTTAAAACAGCTTACATTACAAATGACATCGTCTTAACAAGTTTTAAGTGGGAAATGTTAACCTTAATAGCAACAGAGCTTCTAAACCAACTGCAGATGAGATTACATTCCATACAACCCATGTGCTCTATAGCCATAATTAACTGGCAGTTTGATGAGTTCATTGGCGTTGTTAAACCCACAAGCCAGAAAAAGTGAATACATCAGTCTTCTGGGCCTAATAAATGGCTTAGACATCAAATTTTGGAAAATAATTACAATTTAAGTTGCACATGCAATATTGGCCAGAAAAACTCGTATTAGATCATTTGCATCTGTTCCTGAGCTCATGCAGTGATTTCCACTACAGTTTCTCTGGATTGTCTGAATCTTTTTTCTGGTATTATGTACAGTAGATGATGGAATCAACACGTATTTGCTGTTTTACATGGAGAAATGTTATTCCTGTATCATGACACCATTTGAATGTGCAGTCTTTTGCAGAGTGGTGAACCCCTCCCCATCTTTACTTCTGCCAGATTCAGCCTGTTTGAGAGGCTCTTATTTTACCATGTTACTGACCTTTTGCCCACTAAGCTAATTAGTTGTGAGATGTTCCACCAGGTGTTTTTTAGAATTGCACCACTTTACCAATACTATGTTAACCTTGTCCCAACTTTGTTGAAACATTATGCTAGCATCAAATTCAAATTAGCCATCAAAAATTCTCATTTTCAACATTTGTTTTTGTCCTTGTCTTTTTTTAATGAAATATTTACTGTTAATATGATTTGCACATCGTTGTATTCTGTTTTAATTACATTTTGCATAGGCCTCACATAAATCACACACATCACATAAATAGTATGATGCATAATAATTTTATAATTCGTTATGTATTATTTCTTGAAATAATCAAAATATTCTGTCTATATATATTAAAACTATTCCACTTAAATGAGTAAATATATCTAGAAATATGTTGTATAATGTTAGTAGGTTTTATGACAGCCTTGATTTATCTTATAACCAGAAATAACAGGCTCAGTGAATTTAAAATGTATTAGTCTTTCTGAGATATCATTTTTAACCGTGTAGTGGTGTGTGCGCTCATGTCAGTTTAATGCACCGGTCGGCCTGGGGCCCCAGCCCGAAGCCTGCTGCGCATGCAGGATTAACATGTGTGCTGGGTGTTTGTGTAGCACAGCAGACGACATGGAGCTGACATTCATAAGGCAAATGTTAGGAAATTTACGCCACTTTTTTAGGGGCGACATGCAGATGTTGCTCTGCTGATGACTGCTTGCAACATTTGGAGGCAAGGAGCGGTGTTTCACAGTCATAGTCATTATCAAAGGCGCTATTGAGGCTACACTGGAGTTCAGGAGTTTGGAATCACATTTTTTAGTGATTTTTGCGTATGTGTAATTTCCTGTACTTATTAACTAAAGCTGACCGTTTGACTTTTAATTAATTAGTTCATTTTGTTAGTTAATGAAATTATTAAATTTATAACCACAAAACTTGAGAAAGCTATAGAGCATAAAAAATGTACCCAGCATGCCTCATATGGCAAAACTAGTTTTCTAATTTGACACTTGACAAGAAAAATAAAGAATTTTGTATCAGAGATTACAATATATTTTTATAGGTATGTGTGTTTATTAGTATTAGTATTGTGTGTTTGTATAGAACAACACTGTAATCTATGACTGAATAAAATAACAATTATCTATATTAGTTTGCTTCATTGATATCAGTGAATGAAAGGGTACCTAGTGTATAGTGCATAAAGGTACATAATGCATCAATAACATCATATGGTACATTTACTTTCTTCTCTGCATTTTTCACTCCACAAACAGACTGATAAAAATAACAGCCAAGAGAAAAAAACTAAGAATAAAATAAACTGTCTGACAGGCAATACTTGGAAAAGGTCTTTTTCTCTGCTCTGAAAAGCACCTTTAACCCACTTTGTATTCTCCACGGGTTTCTGTCTGTTGCAAAAGAAGGATCTTATTCTGTGTCAGCACATGGTATTGTTTCTTGCATTTTAAAGCATTAATGGATGACTGTGTTCTGCCTTGACCTCACATTGGCCTTTGCCCTGCTTGTTGTCAAAGGAAAAACCATAAGGATTTCATGACAACGATCCAAGGAAAAAAGACGGAGCAGGATACGTCCTGAGTGTCTCTCTGCATTTTAGATTCATTGTATTACCGTCTGCACTGGCAAGACCTGCAGGAGGAAATCAAGCGGGCTTCAACCTATTTCCATTATTGCTACTTATTTTCACAGACATCTATTGGTGATCCTATTCTTTTCATACTACTCGCCCAACCAAACAAAATGGAGCATTTTAGAAAAGCTCTGTTTCTCTTCCTCTCAATACTCTACTGGAACAATATCCATAACGTTTCCATTACTAGAAATGTGAGAATGTCAATTGTTAGCCTGTTTTCTGATTAATCTTATTGTACTAATGCAAACCAGAAGTAGTTTCTGAGTTTTCATCAGCGCGTAGGTTTGGTGTTGGAACAGTGTTGGACTCAATGGAGCTCATCGGTGGTGCACATCTGAAAGCTGTCCACAGACTTTGGCCCAATTCTACACTTTCCCTTGGACCGAGCCCAGCAGTAAATGGAAGCCATTAGGTCAGTAAAAGAGGTGAATTTACAGAATTATGAGAGGAAGCATGCATGTGGCAATGTCTGTTTTTGCAGTCATGTGTTTATGTGTGCAACTCATCTGACAGGATACCACCATTTCCCCTGATTTTTGGCCTATTCCGTATGATGGCAGTAGCAGGTATAGAAACGCTTTTTGGAAATGTTCTCTATTAGCCATATGATCCTTTATTCTGTATTTCTCCCACACATGTTGAACAGGGTGTTAACCGACAGATCCCAAAGCTATCAATCTTCATGCTAGTAGGTCAGTGTAAAATTGCGCATATGTGCTCATTTTTAAAGCTGAGGAATGACAAAAGAGAGAAAAGAGAGATTTTTTTACATCCAAGACCATTAACAAAATAGGTGCTCAAAAAAGCTTAAAATAAAAACACCGACCCGGCCGCAGTGATTGCTACTTCCTCAGCTTTTCCACTTCATTGATGGTTATGTGAGTTAAAACAACGTGCTTAATGGAGACCATGTAGGCCCAAGGGACTAATTAGAGTCACATGACTTCCTTCTGGGCTTCCATGAAAATAACTCCATCACAATGGCCTGTGATATTAATATCAGCTTTGGGAAAGTCAGGCCTCTACTCACGAGGAGGGATCTGCATGAGCAAACTCATAGGAATGCACAGAATTTGTGTGTGCGTGTGTGTGACAGAGAGACAGAGAGAGACGGAGAGAGAAAGGCAGAGCGACCTGTGTTTAGCTGAGAAAACCCCTAAACTCCAGTGCACTGCCAATAACAAAAACTCTCTGGAGGAGGCACTGGACTATTACCTGAATATTTGTTAATGTGTAAAGTGACTAGACATCGAAGAAAGGATCACATTTGCAAACATCTCAGTCATAAATCATGTGCACTAGCAAGTGATGTCAAATTATGAATAATTAAATCATATTCCAGTAGCTGTCAGAAAATTAAACTACTCAACTGCCCTTCTATAATTATTTAAGCTGTTTATTTAATCATTTAATTATTTGAAAAAATACAATAAAAATATTAATCTGATATTTAATTATTTAAGCTGACTGTTCAATTTAATATTTAATTATTTAAACTGACTGTTCAATTTAATATTTAATTATTTAAACTGACTGTTCAGTTTAATTTTTAATTATTTAAGCTGACTGTTCAATTTAATATTTAATTATTTAAACTGACTGTTCAATTTAATATTTGATTATTTAAGCTGACTGTTCAATTTAATATTTAATTATTTAAGCTGACTGTTCAATTTAATATTTAATTATTTAAGCTGACTGTTCAATTTAATATTTGATTATTTAAGTTGAGAGTTTAATTTAATATTGATTTTTTTTTATTTAAGATGAATTATTTAAGCGAACAGAATGTGAATCCTATGTTTTTATCTGTTGAGTTGAGGCAGTTGCATGTAAATATAAGAACGCAGGAATCACACATTAACTGTGAAAAGTCAGGGGTTTTAGGCAAACAAGATTTCTGACTTAGTGCTCTAAAACCTTCAGAAGTCAGCAGTGATAAACGATTGTTTATCTGTGCCAGAGCTGTAAAACATAATATTCAATTATCACTCCCAATTATTTATAATGATAGTAACTGGCCAATAAAATTTCATGGTTGTGGAAGACCTAACAGTACATAATGGTGTTTAACAAGCTACACAGTCACCTACACACAGTGCATACATGCAGCAGAAGTACAAAATAATCATAAAATAACATAAAAACTGCTTTCAGATGTAATCATCAGTCTTCTCAGCTTAAACCTGAGCATAATGATGAGCATGAATTCTTATGATTATTATTTTTAAAAAGATGGAACTATATGGATCAGAAAAGGGGTATTAAAAGTTTCATTTATTGGCAGATTTTAATGACTTGATTAAAAAAACAAATTTCCCCCATAAAAGCAACTCTCTATTTTTCTACTTGAATTTCAAGGGAAACTATAGAAAACCCCAAAACAGCTGCTTACTCATATTTGAATATCTGCTGTATTACAATTTAAATCATTTTAAGTTATCTTTATTTCTGCACTTCTTTTAGCTCTATTATCCTCCATTGGACATTCTACATTTATTCACTGCACAAATATCTAAGGTACATTTCAGTGGTCATTAAAACGCACGTGCGGTGAAAAAAATGCTCCACTTCACATTTCTGAGTTCATTTTAAAGTCCTCGGTCTGCATATGAAACTGTCATAGTGTCGGTCAGTGGCCTGAAAAGGCCTATAAGAAAGCAGCTGTACTTACACCAATGACATTTCGGCACCTTCAGAAAAAGAGGCCCACCTCTTAGTTCAGTACCTTCTGCAGTAACCCTGCACGGTTTTCGGGATGGCAAAGACATCATACAGACGTTTGAACTCTCGTATAAGCAGTCACTTATAAAGGTTCAACGGTTCGCTGCATAGTAAGCCAGGTGAAGATCTCTCTGTTCCTCCATTCTCCAAGAATTTATTACATCAAACATCTTGGACTATATTTTTTACCTCAGAGTTTTTTTCTACCAACTATGCTGTTAAATTCCTTATTGAATCCCCTTACACGATCACGCTCGCAATACTTTTCCCAGTAATAATATTATATTGTTTTAAAGTTTGAAATATAACGTTACCCTTAGAGTAAAGTTTTTTGACCAGGTTTGTCTTCTGGAAGGTCAGCACTGGTGAGCTCATGGGTCCTGTAGGATTTGTCTGGGATATTTTCTTTGTTGTTCACAGTGTGTGTTGTCGATGGTCCATTGAGGCCATTTACTAAATGCCGCATTATGCAACAATTTTACACTATAATAAAAGCTTCAAAACCATTTGGTACAAGGACTTATTTTAGGAAGAATGGGGTATCTGTCATTGCCAGTCTGGGCTCCAAATGCCTGCTATTGCTCTATAAAACTTCGGCGGGATGGGCATAAGACCTCTCATATAAACTACGTAATGCTTTATGGCACCAGATCATACACCTACAGCTATAGGCCTTTAGCTAGCTATAAAAATAATCTAGCTTGTTTTTTGCGCTATGGAAAGGGCCTCAGACACCTATAGCAATGGCACGCATGATACTTTCGGATTGTTCAAACTCATGATGCATAAATTAAAAATGTTATTTACATGGTGAAGTAGGCTGTAACCATATTAGTGACATCACTGTCACACAGGGTTTTGCCATATTTCAGGATGCTAAATGCAAGTATGCAAAAAATAACTTCATCTCATCCCAAAAGTTTTGGTCAGTGTTTGTCACTCTCACGGCAAATTAGCTCTGAAGATTTGCAACTTAACCATAAATGTATCTGGACCCTAAGAACAAAGGTGCCAATTTTTGCATAGGGACACTTCAAGGTTTGTGTGATGCACTACATGGCTAAAAGTATATAGACTAAACCCTAGGCTGTATTTGAAATGGTACACTACTACACTGCCCACTGTATACTAAAGTAGTATGTACTGCATACTGCTTATGCCCTCTGTGTGTTGTATACAGCACAGTAGCTAAGTTCTGACCTACTAATACAGTCACATGACCAGTTACTTCACATTTACCTCAGAGCTGTTATTACTGTATCCACTGTTTAGAGCTAGCTGCTGCTAACGCTGCTCAGTTCACCTGAAATACGTGTAGCCTATAGTATAGTAGTCCATGGTACATATAGTACACCATAAAGATAGATCCCTCTGTACACTAGAACACCTGACTAGAGCAGAATACCATCTGGGTGTCTCCAGTACACTACAGATCTTCAGATAGGTCACATACTGCATACTACACACTGCTTTTAGGTAGATTTAGTATGTAGTATGAATTTTAAATACAACCTTTGAGGAACTACTGCCCTGACAATTTATGATTCCCTCCCAAAACACATGATGCAGCTAATGAACTAATGAATAACTCTTTCTGAGGGCAGCTGGGTGTGTTAGAGCAGGGCAGATACATAAACATGCAGGCAGTGGTACACCTAGATCAGAACTGAACTACTGTCCTGAAAAATTCTACCTCATAATAACAGCACTTACAGTTCTTATAGTTAACTGGGCAACTTGCATGACTGCATGTGTAATTTTATGCACCTGTTAGCAATAAGGATTCGGCTGAGGTAGCTGATCTCATTGCTTAGAAGAGATGACCCCCTATTGTTAGTTATGTAGAATAATAAAAAGGGGGTTTTATTTCTAAATTTCAAGCTAATTCACTTATTAGTAATTAACTAAAGTTGTTGTGTGGTATGTTTTTAGGAACTTGGATTTCATAAGAATTTTTGGGTCTTAGACTTACACAGTCTTCAAAAAGGCTGGATATTTAGTGGTTTATAGAAATAAGACACTGTAGTGAGCCATATCAACTTTCTCTAAAGGTTTGGTTTTAATTTCCTGTAATAATGTTCATTATCTCTCAATGTTTAGAGGCTTTAAAGCCTTGAACTCATAACATTCCTTTGGTTGGTATTCTGGACAAACCATTTTCTGTAGACCATCGGATTTATAACCAAAGCAAAAACTAAAATGATTTTCTTAGGAACCAATGTCTTCTTTCTCTGCTTCTAATTGATTTAAATGCTGAAGTGTTGATATTGTTTTGTATTAGGCAGAAATGTTGGAATATGTAAGGTGAAGAGTGCACTGCAGTTCGTAAAGCCTATGACTTTGTGCAACAACATTGTGAGACATTAGCACATTTGGAAACAGCATTACAAAGATGACCTACCCCCTTTATGTGCATGTGTGTGTGTGTGTGTGTGTATGTGTGTGTGTGTGTGTGTGTGTGTGTATGTGTTAGTTTGGGGTGGGCTGTTCTACATCAAGAAACTCCCAGTCTCAAAACAAGACTCACTCTGGGCCTGACACCACATTGTAGAGAAATACTTTTACATACACTGATATATATACGGTTATAAAAAGATAAATCGTAAGTCTATTTTCAACGGCTAATTTAATCCAGAATTATTGACTACCTTGGTAAATTTATAATATAATTTAATCCCTCCGGGTTGTGTTAATTTCATTCACATGGGGTAGTTATCCAATGCATGGCTTCAGGGTATACAACAAGAAATTAACTGCTCACTAAATCATAGTTTTGCTGTGGTCATCCTAGTCTTTTGACTCAAAGAGTATTTATTTTTAAAAGCTTTCCATTTAATATTATTATTAATTTCATTATTTAATGTTAGCATATTTTTTTCAGTAGACATAATCTGAAAATAGCCTTATAGAAACCCAGATCCAGATCCTAAAAAGGGCCAAAATCCATGCAGCACTTTTCAAGAAAAAAAGTTAATTGCTAAAATGTCACCAGCAATTCTTTCCTTAAATACTGATGACATTTCAGAGAAATTTTGTCAGTACAGTCCAGCTGTCTGTATTGGATGTGCAGACCATAATTCTTGCCTTTATCGATACCCATCTAAACACAGGCTGCATAAACAAGTCATAATCTAAAAGACATAGAAAGCTGTCACCAAACTGTCTCAGTGTCTTACTAAACCATAACAGTGACCCATCTCTTTCCTGACATGAAAATCAGAGAATCACGGCCTACGATCAGTCCGTAGAGACCTTGACCAGTGTATTCATGAGAGTTTTTTGGAAATATAGGGCACCGTCCAGTGAATACTGCCATCTGAAAACCATCACTAAACACTGACATCAATCAATTTGCGCTCCCAGTTCTGGGAGGAGAGCCTTAATTCTACAATAGTATTGCATCGTATTGGGATAAGAACAGGGTTAACCACAAGATCTTGCTGGTAAATTTTCCCAGGTTGTTTTGGTCACCCGTTTTAAGATTCACAAGGAAAAATTATGGTCGACAAGATGGCTCTTATGGCCAGCTCCTTTGGATGACCTTTCGTCAAGCACACAGGATTGATGGGACTTAGGCCGTTTGCCAGTCAGTGCAACCAACAAGATTATAAGTATCGTACCCACAAGGATCCTGACCTTAAAATAATTTGATTTGACTTGCTCTGCAGCTCTCTTTTTTTGGCTACTCATAATGATGGTGGTGCTTCGCATTTTAGCGCCTTTGTCATAAAACTGCCCTGTGCACTCATTACAAGATTACACACTCCAACATGCCCACCACTACGTTCACTTTCTGATCCATAAGAAATGACAACTTTATTGCCATCATAAAGTCTTTTGCAGTAGCCTTAAAGCACAATGTATTTTAGATGGACAATTTAAACGGGCTTAGATTGCTCTGGAACACAATGGAGATGAATGACCTTGCAGCATTTATGTGTTCCTCGTTTTTCAGTACTGGGGATTTTCCTTATGCTGGCTGCTGCCAAGAGCTGTGCAGCTCTGGTCAAATATTTGTCAACTCCCATTAGAAACATTTAATAGTAATAAAATTTATGGCTGCAGTTTCCAAAGGATACTGCCAGTGAGGTGCATCATTATGAAAATGGTAGTAAATGCTATCATTGTTTGCCCACTGCACCCCGGCACAGGAGAATTCGCAATACGGCTCATCTCAGTAAGTGAGTTTCTTCTAGAAATCTTGGAGAGAGCACTGTAGAGATGTCACTGCAGGATGAAATAAAACGGGTCCTTGTGTGATGTCTGGAGAGCGAGTGTGAATAGGTCCCACTTCTCCTCTTGTCCCTTAAACCATTTACACAATAAATAATTCCAGAAAAAGAATAAGGGGAATAGGCAGAGTACAGCGCTAAATCAACCACTCTTTCGACAGAACGCCCAACGACACTAACAGACGGATCTTCAGGAATCCACTGAAGCAGCACTTCCAATATGAAGTTCCCATATGGCACAGATGGTTAATTAGTATCTGGAGACAGGTAAAGCATCGATGTCAGATGTCAGCCGTGTCATATTCATTCCATGGCTATCAAAACATTTTTATTCTCTCAATTTATAGTTATAAATGTTTAAAATGTGTAGAAATAATGATGTCTTGGTCAAGACCCTTTTTCTTTTACTCTCATCACGGACTATCAAAAGGATTGTAGCTAAGGGAGCACCCAGAAAAAGGGAGAGCCTAGCAGATCTGTATCATGCTGTGGGGATACAAGTCCCAGATGTGCAAAACGTGCAAGAGTCTCTCACATCAGAGGATGTGCATGCATGATTTGAATGACTTTCAGATTCAGAGGTGACAAAAGAAGGTCAATAAAACCAACTTAAAATATTCCATTTAAAAGAACCACATTTTCATTTTGAATTAAATCTGTGGGAAGAATAATCCTACAAAATATGCTATGTATGTGCATGGTAGACACCATAGGTGTAGGTTATTTGTAGGTTATAAAGCTATTGCTGTAATTTCTGATCTGTTGTGAAGCTGAGGATTTGGCCACATGCATGTGAGAATGAAGTTTATTCACCATAAATACGAGGCATGGGCATTACAACCTAACATTTAAAAAATGTGGCAGGTGATTCGGGTCCTGAGAGTGAAAATTCACACCTGGATTTTGTTCCAACTGCTAGGACACATCATCTGTTGGTTTGACCTATCTAGAAAAGCCAGGCACTTGGTACAAAATGCTGGGGAGGATGTTTATTTTCTGGACTTGAACTACCCCAAAAAAAGACATGAACTTGACCAGAAATAAAATTAAATAAAAAATTAAATCCAAATAAAGAATACTACATCACTTGAAATGAGAACTGTATCTGAATCAGAAAGAGACAAAACACAGCATTAGGAAATTATGCCTAATTATTTATTATGCCTATAGCTAGGGTTATACATGACACACAGATACACACTATATTAATATATATATATAAATTAATATACTGCAAAAAAGCAGCTCATCCTGAATAATGTTGGTCCTTTAATACAATCTGAATTTAGCACTACAGTTTCCCCCCAAGTTAAATGGGCTTTCTGTCAGTGCTCTGTAAAACCAGTCTACTCTTAAAACAGTTGCAATGAATAATCAATCAGTCAATCAATATTTATTTGTATAGCACTTTTTACAACCAACTTTGTCTCAAAGCAGCTTCACAGAAAATCAGTTTGTTATAAAAAGATAAAAAGAAAAACATTGAGTTAATGCATTAAACTATGCAAAACAAAAACATAAATTGACCAGAGACTAAATTCCAAAAACAACTTACAAACTAGGAAGGCAACATCAATTGAAATGAGAACTACACAAACATATGTACCAAATAGACAAAACACAGCTTTGGCAAATGATGTCTGACCTGGCTAGGGTAATAAAAGATACACACTATACAAACTATATACATAATGCATTAGTGTGAAAAACACAAGTAGCTACAAATTAATACAACGCAAAAAAGCAGCTCATCCTGAATAATGTTGGTCCTTTAATGGAAGCTGAATTGAGCACTACAATTTCTCATTAAGTTGAATGGGGTTTCTGTCAGTGCTCTGTAAAGCCAGCCCAACCTTAAAACAGTTTCAATTAAATAATAGTTAACCAGAAATTAAATTCCAAATTAAAAACTCACAAACAAAAAATGCAGCAAGAATGGAAAAGAGAAGCACACAAACATATGTACCAGAAATATTATTGCCTAGCTAGTGTTACACATGATACACAGATACATGCTATAGATACATAATGCATTAGTGTATTAAAAGGTGCTGTCTGAATGGGAAACACGAGTAGCTACAACATTATATATAGCAAAGGCAGTTCATCCTGAGTAAAGGTGGTTCTATAATAGAAGTTTAACACTACAGTTTCCAAAAGATTGAATGGGGTTTCTGTTGCAGTAAATTCATAGTTAAATTTGTGTCTGGTTGCATGTCGATTGTTTACTTTAGCAGCTACACTGACTGTAGTGGGCAGAAAGACAACAAGGAAAGGCTTCCTGAGCTGAACCCAAAGCAAATATATTTAGAGAAGGGGTGCACTCCTAACTTTTCCAGATTGTTGATAGTGTCATGTGAGGGTGGTGAGACCTACTACCAATGGGAGAAAAAGGAAAACCTATTAAAACCGTGTCAGAACTATATTGTTGCTTCTGCTGCTGTTAGTATAAGTTATTGTTTATTTAGCTAGACCTTCACTTTCTTACTCTTTCCACTTAATTCAAAGGTTAACTACCACTGGGTCTCCTTATGCTGTATTCCATTACTACATGTCTGTATAATATTATAAAACAAGTTACTCATACCATGGACCGCAGTTCAAAGTGTGAACATTTCATTGGGCAGTGTAGAATTGTACATAATAAAGTTATTAAAACAGTGCATAGTGTCATGAATATGACAATATAAGGAAAAAGAGGTGGGGGGTCATGAAAAATGAGCCAACCAGGGGCTGTAAAAGCCAGGAGATGAATTAGTTTGTATTCCTCTGTTTTTTCTTTTTTCATCCTGACACAAGGAAGGAAATGCTGCCTGTTTTCTTTCGGATGTGTAGTTTTCTTCTCCTTCTCCAAGTTCTGAAGCTGAATCCTCAAACCATCAGGAGCCAAATTTAGGAGCCTTCAGAGGCCCCTACAGCTCCCCAAAGCAGCTCTCTCATGACACTTAACAAGGACTCAACAAGACCAAGAAGGAGAACGCATTTAAGGAGGCAAGAAAACAAGACAACTCCTCACAGTCTGGTTTGGATATACGACATCTAGCAACTCTAGTATCCTTAGTGCCATTATTACTGGGTAAATGTTGTAAATATGCATAAATAAATAAAACTTCCAGGTGAGTAAAGTGCGAGGACACGAGCCAGAAATGTGGCAAATTCATTTTTAGGTTAGCTTGCATGTAGCTGTAGTCCTATTTCTCTCAGTACAATCACTTGTGGAAAAGCTGAAAATATCTGGATTTCATTAGTGTCATAATATGTGTACATTGCTGCACAAATATCTAATGCACTATTTAAAATTAACACACCAAAAGTTTTTTTATTTAAATAAAGGTTTAAATGTGTTTTAATTTTCTTTATATATTAAGTTGTTTCCAAAGGTTTAATCCTTGATACAGCTATACAGCCAATCCAAGAACCAATCAGGAGTCTTTATTTTTAAGATCACAGCATTGCTTGCCCACACTAACTAATGCATCTTCACTGGAGCAGATGTTCCTATTTGCATTATAATGTGCATATGTCAGCTACTCCTGTGAGCATTCAAATCCAATTCCCTTTTTCTATTTCTAGCTGTAAATGACATTGTTTATGCGAAGAACACATCGCATCATTGTGTTGGTGTGTAAGGTCAGTCTCACTCGCTCAACCCCACACTTACAAATCTGCACATATGCAGAGCGCATTACACCTCCGGTTCTGCCACAGAACCGCATGTAATTTATACGTCAATAAATCTAGGCCCTTCCTGAAAGCTAACCCTGAAATCTTAGGGGTGGCACAAATGAAAAAGTTTTCCTTTTTAAACCCAGAGACAGGCAGGCCCCAGCTCAATCCTAAAATCGAACATGGAGAATAGTGGTGATGTTTGTGGATTGTGTGAAACTGTGATGGGCTTAAAACTATATGGCTACTGTGCTCTGGAGTCAGACATGTTTATTTGGTGTTCAGGGAAGCTTGTAAAGGGGCTGTTATTTAGGGGGATCTATAAGCAGAAAGTATACATAAACATGTATAACCACCTTAGTATATACTTTCATTAGTATATAACCACCACTGTAATTAATCGTTGTGTTATAGCGGGTCCTCTCCCAACAGGGTCTGCCAGATTGTGTTGGAGTTTCTCTACAGTAGCACAGAACTAAACATTGGTTCTAGAGAGGCCAGAGTTGACCTGAAGAAGACGGGCTCCCCCTTTGAGTCTTGGCTCCCCTGAGGGTTCTTCCTCTTGCCTTGAGGGAGTTTTTCCTTGCGACCATTGCCTCTGGCTTGCTCACTGTGGGCTTGGACCTGGATCCTCTGTAAAGCTGCTTTATGACAACATCTGTTGTAAAAAGCACTGGATAAATAAATTTGACTTGACTGGGCTTGATTAGAGAGTGGTGTTTTTACCTTAATATGACAACTTGAATTTTGTGGCTCTTTAACACTAGTTGGATAAAGAGGAACCAGTGGCTGCTGCTGGTTAAGACACACATTTGGACTAAAGAAGGAGCATACCTACTATTTAGAACAAGAAAAAGCAAAGGAGAATTAATCCTGATTGTCAACAACCTGATGGCTATTGCGAGTTGATTGCAATCTGCAGGCTCACCACTAGATGGCATTAAATCATACACATTACACCTTTAATAGCCTTTTTTCTGCTATCCAAGTGAGGGATATTTAAGTGAGGTTCAATAGCCTTAAAAATGGCACAGTATATTGGTATATACAGTATATATTAGTATTTAGTTGGCATCGAAAATTTAAAACATTGTTAACATATAGTGCAAGGTGTTTAGTGCATATTGTAGGCATATCAATAGTTTAAAGAGCAAAATGATTACATCATGGTTCATTTACAGCTCCGCACACAAGTACTTTGGACATTAGGGATTTAGCGCCCCCTTGTTTTTCTTTCTGGGTTCGCTTGCTTTCATGATTCATACAGTTTAACATTTGTTCTTATTGCCTTTAAAACATAATAGAACAGTTTACCCATGAGTAGCGTGTCATGTTTAAAACTGACTTTAAAGCAAAGACCCTGTAGCATCAAGAGGACTGTGGCTCTCAAATCTTGAAAACATATGAGGCATTTCTCGAAGTGCATGGGGAGCAGTTAGAGCTCCTGAAGCCCCTGACTTTGTTTACTTTTCATGCTCCAACCTCCTTCCTCTGAAAAAAAGAGGGAAATCTTCAAGAACATCGGCTCAGTTCATTACAGGCAGCTGAGTGAAAGCTTTGTAATACTTCCCCCTCTTAAGCACCTCTGAGGAGAATTAGCAAGATGCATGGCCCTTTCAAGCAAAGTGTCCATTCATAATTACATGCCCACTGAAACTTTCTGGAAAAGCTACCTACACCACCTACAAGAGTTACAACAACAGGAACAAGTTTAATATATATATATAAACCCGTTCCAGATTCAATGTACAGAAACAGAACGTGCGGTAATAACAGGACAACATCAAAAACATTTAGAAGGAGAAAGAAAATATTGTTTCTCTTCCATGTTTTCACTTATATTATCTCTTTAACCTCATAAAGTTCCCGTGTAAGCTTTAGAAATAGGGTTCTCTCGATGAAGAACAGAGAAGGCTTGTGCCCGAGGGTGTTTTTCATTCTGTTTTTCACCTGTCTTCAAAATTTGCGTTTTTCTCTAAAGCCAGGCAGTGGGGATTTACTTGGCCGCTTCCTTCCGCGACCCAGTGGAATACAACATTAAACTGTGGGGAGGAGAGAAAACCTGTAGCGCACTAAAATAAAGTTATGTCAAAACCATTTGGCTCTTCCTGCAGGCTCTCCTCAGCCTTGCAAGTATTCTCAGAGGGACTGAGAACATTACAAGCCATTCAGTTTATATGAATGGGCACTAACAGACTTTTTTGCCATTTTGATATGTCTAAATTTTGCAGGCATATCCTGTGGTCCATCAGGAACAGCCTTAGTTTCAATTTAGTGTCTCCCAGAAGGCCTTAGCTTCCTATTTCAAGTGGAAATTGTATAAGGTTCCCCCCAACTGTTCACATCTTAACTGCTTCAAAAGCAGGAGAGCCCTATACTCAGGAGATGAATGAGCTGACATTTTGATGTTTCAAACAGGATGGCAAATCACTTCCAATCATTAAAAATGCTTTATGTGAACAAATGCTTAGATATGCACACTGATATGCTACATCTCATTCACAGTATTGTCTCCTTCTAAGTCTGTATCTGCCCAGAGTCATGACAAAAGTGATTTTATCATAATGATTACACAGAGGTTCATAAAACCTGAGGAGAAAGGCCTTTGTCTTTTTATAGGAATGGACCATATTAAATCCCTCTCAGAGGGTTTGAGGGTCTTGGGTGATTCTTTGACTTGCAAAATGCTTTTACGTTCAAATGTCATTCTTTTCTGCTGTACCAGATGTATGGGGACATGTCAGGGCAACCATATATCTTTGATAGTCCTGACACTAATAAGTGAAATAGATAAATTCTTTTTTAGTCATAGTTGGAGGTCATAGTCTAAGAGCCCTTTTAGGAACTGAAAGTTATTTACATGTATGGCTGTGTGTGTGTGTGTGTGTGTGTGTGTGTGCGTGTGCTGATCAAAGGCAGAACTGACTTGGTAGGTTCTGTAGCGTCATCTATAACAGTCATTAGCTGTATTTAAAGTGGTACACTACTATACAGCACACTGTACACTACAGTACTATGTACTGCATACTGTTTACGCCCAATGTGTGCAGTATACAGTACAGTAACAAGTTCTGATCTACATTGTGGTATACTAATACAGTCACATGACCAGTTACCTCACATTTACCTCAGAGCTGTTATTACTGGCTTTATTTGGAATGGCATACTACATACTACTCACATATTAGATCTACCTAAAAGTAGTATGTAGTATGCAGTGAAGATACCTGGATAATGTTCTACTCCAATTTAGAGCTAGCTGCTGCTAACACTGCTCAACGACTCTCTAAAGCGAGATCATCTTTTATTCATCTTCAGACCTGTGTATTTTAACTTTCTGAGGCTCATTTTGATAAAACCATACCCCACCACAATCACTACACCCACATTTATAGTTGGTTGCGTTTTGCTCCCCAGTGTTACTTACTGCCATTTTCTCTGGCTGAAGCAGGCTGAGAGCTGGTGAGACCCTCCGGTGCATGATGGGATACAGTACACCATGAAGGTAGCTCCCCCGGTATACTAGAACATCTGACTGGAGTAGAACACCACCCGGATATCTCCTGTACACTACAGATGTCAGTTTGGTCACATACTGCATACTACATGCTACTTTTAGGTAGATTTAGTAAGTGTGTAGTATGTAGTATGGCATTTCGAAGACAGCTATTGTCTAGGCCCATTCTTATGAGTAAGATACCAGCCTCCATTTCTGAGGCCAGTCACAAAAGAGGAGCAAAAAGTGGAAAATAATTAATTAGCACTTTTGCAGAAAATTATTAAGACAAGATAATGTTTTATTGATCCCACAGTGTGGAAATTTGCTATGTTACAGCAGCACAGAGGAAAGAACAGAAGTGTCAGGATAATATACAAATAATAAATAAGATCTATATACAATAAGTACAGAAAAATATAAATAAAATACTAAAAATTTAAATCCAGAAGACAGGATTATGTTATGCAGTTTTATGGCACATAGTAGAAATAGAAATAGACTACTGAGTTTTATTGCACATAGCAGAAATAGAGGTAGATTAATGGGTTCTATTGCACATAGTGGAATAGACTACTGTAGAAATATGGAAATACATTATGGAAACAGTGCATTATAGTGTTTAAACTAACTTCAAAGATAGATGTTGGCACACCTCCTCTACACAGTCTATCCATATTTACCATACGTTTTTACATTCATACATTAAGTTTTATAATCAGCATATTTGTATTAACTGTTATGTACAGGACATTCTAAATTTTATTAACTGTTATCTATAGACAATTCTAACATACACTGCATCTGTACATAGGGCTTGATAAAGTACCATCTGGTGGCAAACTGGATACTCGTTCAGGGACCTTGAGCGCATTTGGAGAGTTCTTCTGCAGATCACGCCCCTTAGCACATGGTGGACTGGGGCGGCCATAATGAGGCCCATGCCTGCTCTCCGGCCTGAAATCTCCCCTGCTGGAGAGGAGCCTAAAGCATAATTAACATAGCAGGCATTACAGGGATGACGTGTTGAGTAATCACCCACGCCTCAATGACATGCCAGTCCCAGCATTTTGGCAGCATGCAGGTGAACTTGTAATCCTATCCAGGCCAGTTGCCCTTTCTAGGAGTTTGTTGAACTTGACCTTTCACAAGATATTAGTAGCACTAGAAGAGAAGAGTCCAGAATTCGAATGTGTTAATTATAAAAATGCTAAATAAGGCTTAAAAATGATAACAATTAAAAGCAAGGTCCAGCAAATTGTGCTTGAACAAAACATTTTTGCCCACAAACTAAATTTATTAAGACTTGATTTAGTGTTGATTAAGAAACACCACATTTCAGAAAATTTAAAATATGTCTTACTGAAATGTATTTTATATTCCACATGCACATGGGCACAAACACACACACACACACACAACATACAACACACACAACACACACACAACACACACACACATAACACACACACACACACGCACACACACACACACAACACACACAACACACAACACACACACAACACACACACACATAACACACACACACACACACACGCACGCACACATAACACACACACACAACACAGACACACACACAACACACACACACACACAACACAGACACACACACAACACACACACACACAACACAGACACACACACACACACACACACACACAACACACACAACACACACATAACACACACACACACGCACACAACACACACAACACACAACACACACACAACACACACACACATAACACACACACACACACACACACGCACGCACACATAACACATACACACACAACACAGACACACACACAACACAGACACACACACAACACACACAAACACAACACAGACACACACACACACACAACACAGACAAACACAGACACATGCAAACACACACAACACACAAAACACACACACACACACACACACACACACACACACGCACACACACACGCACACACACACACACACACACACACACGTACTACTACTGACATATTACTACTGTTAAAATAGCCAAGCCCTGATGGTCATGAGCGCATGCACAGATACAGCACATGTAGTCTTTGGTGGTTAGAATTCAAGGGAGAGTGTTAAACAAGCTCCCCCCATCAGAGGCTCATTATGAGTTCCCCTTTGCCTCGTTTTGGTTCTCGGTGTCTGATGTTTTTCAATGATTTGCCTTGAACTAAGAAAGACAATCAGCTCATGTTTCCCATTGGAGCTGCCTCTCATCTCAGCCCACTTTGAAATCGTCCCCTGACATTCTAATTAAGCTCTGAATGCCGTCCCTGTGGGAGTGTGCCCTTCCAAAGCCATCCGGCAGGTCGCTGCTGAGTTATTTGCTCTGGGTTTGTGGGCGAACCTGATAATTCCCCCCAGAATCAAAATTGAGCTTCAAATAAACCAATGAAATGAGGCCAGTTAAAACAGACCAAGCAAAGAAACCAAACAGGTTAAAGTGCTGTTACTGAAGTGCTTGGTTTTCACCTTTCTGATTTTTTAAGTACATTTTGGGTGCCCTCCTCTTTGTAATGGCTTCCTGAGGTCAGACCTGCACAGGTGCAAATAATCAGAGTGTTGTTTACATTTGCTTGACCCGGGCAATAGTTGTGGCCAATTAGCAACTTCTTTCTGTCCCAGGTGACATCCTTAGGTAATCACTGAAAGACCACAATACAGATGTTGGGAATTTGCCAATCTGTTACAAATCTGATCAAAATTAGAGGAATCCCACAGCCTGTTAGGCCTAGCTTTAGCTCAGGGTACATTCCAATATCTTTTACCTTCTTTTTTATGATGAACAGACCGGAGTAATTTGGACTAAAATCGACTCACATTAAAATGCATTGTTAAGGTCTGTTTGCATGCAGGAGAGTTCTGTCACCAAACGTCCGTTTATTGCTGTTTAAGACGTCTCGCCTGTCCTCATTTAATCATGGCAAACAAAGAAGTAAATGACCCCTCAGTGTTGTCAGTTGGGAGATTTACTGAGGCCACATGCGTCGTGATGAGCCCAGCAAACCTCCCCTTGACCCTCCTTTATTAGCAATCTGGACTAATGCCACATAATGTCTGTAAGTTACCCCCTACAATTATAAAGCCCAGGGATTGAAAGAGAGCTGTCATTAGCATGTGCTTAAGGACGCACGGCTGTGCAGCTTGGCCCCAGGACAGGAGGGCAAATGGCAAATTGGCTGTGAGTTGTAAGCTGAGCTGGGGCCAGGCCAGGGGGGATAATTAGACAGTTTTGTCAGACATTGTTGATATAAATATGACCAGACTGCTCCAGCTCTCTCTCTCAGTCTCTCTCTCTCTCTCACACGCACTCTAATTTATTTAATCGTCACGTCAAACAGGTGGCGGGCAAATGTGAGGGCCGTGAAACTGATACTTTGTTTCCTGCAAACTGACAAAAGTGCTAATTACTCATGATTTTCCACGTTTTGTTCCTCTCTTGTCACCGGCCTGTGAAACGGAGGCCAGTTTGTTACTCCTATGAATGACCCTTTTAGGCAGCCTACTGAAACAATTCTACATTTGGTCAGGCAACTTCACATCATTTTCTAGGCACTCACAGTCCGCCGCCTCAGAGGGCATTGCCATACAGAAATACTCTTTGGACCTGGATTCTTGTTCAGGATTTAGGAGTAATGAAAGATGCTGTGATGCATCTTTTTGGAAAAAAAAGATTTTTTTTTTTTTTATTTCTTTTGGAAAAGTTTCCTGCTAGACTGAGGTGTAGCTGTTACACAGCTAATATTTAAAGTACATGTGTACATCTCGTGATAACTTAAATGATAAGACTGAAGTTTAACACTGTTGGATTACCTTAGCTATAAAAACACTTCACATCTGTGTTACATCTTGCTATACCTCCTTCTTTTGCACTTTAAGAACAGCCGCATCTTCAATTTATTATATTCTATTTCATCTTTATATTTTATATTAATTTTGTTTTATATATTTTACGTTATTTTATTTATTTAACATTTATATATATCCTTATATTTATTCTTTACCTATTTCTGCTTTATTATTTCGTAGCTTCTATGTATCTCACCGGTATGTAAGCTGCTGTAACATTCTTTTCTTATCTTTTATCTGTGTGGAACGTAATCTACATTTTACTCGGTTCCACTTTAACCATTAATAAAGAGCTTATTGTATACACCTTCTGAAAGCTTAGCATTCTGTTTTAGATCCACAAGAATCACAGGATAACACCAAACAAACCTCGCTTCCCCAAGCTGATACGTCTACCAAGATGTTCTCCATTTTACGACTGCTGTTATGTAGTACTGGAGTGGCATTTCTGACCCAATGCTTTTTTACATCACAAGTAATTGTAGTCATTGCTTTACCAAATATGGGTTTAGGCTAACTCCATACACCTCTGGTTAGATGCAGACAGATAAATCCATAATTCATAATCAGAAGTAATCATATATCCACAGCATTCCAATGTAAAATAACAGATTTGCACTTGTACATCCACGTTCAGTCAAGAACCCCCAAATGGCTTGTTCAGTGCTTCAAATGTCAAATGTCCTCTACGCTGGGAAAATAAAAACTGTTTTGTTAACTTAATTTAGTCCTTTTCTTTTTTCTACTTGTCCCAGGTTCAAATCCCTATTCGCAGCAGTGAACCTGGCGGTGTTTTTTTGTATTTTGCAGGGAATTGAAATGTAGCATTAACAAAAAGAGGGGGGATCAGACTATTTAACAGCAGCACTAAAGGCAGCACTTTCTTTATCCTGCCTGCGCAGTAATGTGTTGGGCCTGCTGTTTGTATTAAGTCATATCTGACATCAGGCATTGAGCTTTGTGTCCTGAGAGCTCCTGCATCCTGTCCTGTGGATCCCTGTGAGGGGGGTTTATCTGTAAAGAGCCATTCGAGACCACTCAACTGCAGGACCATATTCACTGTCCTGTAATGGATCTTTGGGGAAAGCGAAAAAAGGCTTGAAGCACAAAAGAAAAAGAGCAGAAATTTACTACGCTCCCTAGAATCTGCTGGAAAAGGGCTGCCTTATGATCGTCCCTCTGCTCCTATTTTTCCATTTAGCTCGAATGGCCTGTTGACCGGAATGTGTGATTATCTTGTTTTATGTCAGATGTCCAAGTGGCTGACTGTTGATGATTTGTCCAGTGGGCTGGAGGAGCAAGCAGTAGAAAGAAGGCCGGGCCCTTACTGGCCTGAATCTGGAATCGTTAGTGGTTTGTTGCAGGGCCGATGTGGAAGCGAAGTAGCAGTGGGATTGGACAGCTAGGCAGCAAGATGCGCCCATGTGGCATGCTAACCACCCAGCCGCTAGGTCACACTCCGTGCCTGTGGTTTTGTTCCTGTTTTTTCTGAGGAGCAATGTCCACTCATGTCTGTGGCAGGCTCAGGTTCTGACTGATTTATTAGGTTGTGAATAGAGGCCATGCAGTTGGCGACACTGTCATAAACAGTGGAGGAGGAAACCGCATCAGGACTTCAGAAAGCCAAGTAAGTGGTTGTAGGGATGGCCAAGTTTCTGCACCGAGGGCCCTCTATGACAAGGAAATTAAACCGGATTCTTTATTGGGAGGGAGAAAACAGGGCAGGAGCAAGTACATTTCCATCAAGTATAGACTGATGGAGGAATGGCTGAATAGTTTACATAAGAAAAAGAAAAATGTCTGGGTTTATTGTTATTAATATTATTATTCATCTATTAAATGGCAAAAAGCAAACAAACTAACAAAACTGACAAAACTGAGCACTGGACTCAGTCTACTGTACATGACAATGTTTGAAGTATTCAAGAAGAAACAAAAAGGTCTGAACAGCTCTGCATAGTTATGGCTGATATTAATTCCCAATTTGCATATTTAAATATTTAATATATTTAATATTTTTGCAGCCTCATTTGACAGCCCTCATCATCAAGACCCCAATCCCTGATAGACAAATTTGAAAAATAGTCACCAGCTGCCTTAAAATAACATCTTTATTAATAAAAATAAAGCTAGCGGATCTGTCGAGGTTTGACCCTGGCCTGTTTAAATGGCTCAAAGAATGAAAACTTTAATTTACATTGGCCTGAGAATTAATTTGAATTAGAAGAGTTTCTTATTGCAAACACTGTCATCTCCTCCTTCAAATACTAATCCCACAAATCCCTGTTACTCTGCCCCAAAATGATGCCCCAAAAGATATATATACCAGCTCCAGCCCAGCAATTTTCATGCCCCTCCCATTGAACCAAAATGTTAGCAGGTATGGTTAATGGATCTTAAAACCAGACTAAATTTGGCTTTCTATTCACCAGCTTTTTAACTGAATCATTTCCACCTTAAATGGTACAGCTTGTACAGTGACAGAACATAACTGTGCAATTATTTAAGGTGGTGCTGCAACCGAAACCTGAAAGGGACAGCCATGCTGTGTGGTTGTGTCCCCTTTTTGAAGGCTGAAGCAGATCATCGTAAATCGAACGTTTCAGCAAGGTCAAGGCTTTTTCTTATTCAGCAAGGGGGTCTCAATCCATACCACACCACTCGCATGCACAACCGAAGTCATGCAGGTAAATGTTGTAGTAGCATGTGCATGTTAATGATATATAAATAAAGCCAGGGGCAATCTTTGAACTAGACACATGTAGGCTACCTAGGCTGTTTGCAGAAATACAAATTGGATGCACTGTGTATGTAATGTCCAATAATACATTCTAGAACATATAATAATATATATATAATGTTCTAGAATATATTATTATATATATATACACATACATACATTAATATATGTACACAAATGGTACTCATTTACCTTCAACACCAAACTTTTTTCTTTCTGTTAGAATCGTTATGATATTTTCTGGTGTGACCGTAGATCCCTCCCTTTCTCCACTTCATGAAAGAGTTTTCCTCATCAGACTGCTGGGGGCAAGTCATACTGTCCGGGAGAGCCTTGGGAGAGCAATAGGGTGGGAATGGAGAGCCAATCTTGGAAGCTTCTATCCCACACTATTTCCTGAAACTGCAACATTAGCAGACAATCCTGTGGAAGATGTAAACAAAGTTGGCAGGCCCATGATCCTGCAGTCAGAGATGAGGTGGAGTCTTGTGTGTCAGCATCGCCAGCAAGGGCAGAGAATTTGACAGAACTGAGTCCGAGGGCCATAACAGCAGCCATACAGTAAGTGCTGGACGAGCTGGAGGCTGGGACACTTGACTACGATTTCTCTGTTGGGGGTTAGTCCTGTGGGAAAGAATGTTGGACTAGCCAAAATGAACAGCAAAACAAAACAAACAATGGTCATGATGGGGTGGACATCCAAGTAAGACTTCCTCCATTGAAGGAGTACCATGCATGGCTCTGTTGGACCAGGCTAAACAGTCACAGAGGCCTGGCCAGACGTGTCACATGCTGGGTTTCAGCTGGAGGGTACAGCAGTACAACCTCACACTAAGCTAACACTGATGGAAGGGGATGGTTGAAGTCAGCAGTCAGAGGAAAGAAGATGTGCCGATTTGTTTTCATAGCTCAGAACATGCATTTTAGGCCTAGATGTTTTGAGAAGTAATGAGTGCCAGTGGATCTAGAGAGTGCCACGCTGAGGTGACCGCGTGTTGATGATGAAACCTTCAGATACACAGTGCACAGTGAAACATGTAGAGAAGCAGCCAGTTGGAGGGTCTCCAGAGCTCTGCCTCAGGAAAGCAGAGAACACTGTAGAAAGCAGAAGGAAGCCAGGAGGAGTACTGCTGTTGTCCTCGCCTGAAACTGTGAGCCCAGAAGGTGGTCACTGAGCTGTTCACGCTTAACTGTGACCAGTCCGCAATAAAGACCGCAACAGCAGTCGCATGTTCTGCCTTAGTCACTCCACTCCAGCACCCCGAGGGAAAGTTGTTCAGCTGCCCACCAGCAAGTTCAAAGACTGTGTGGTACTCAGGGGCAAGGACGTTCTGCATACTCCAGTTTAATTATGTGCATATGTGCCTTCTTTCATAGTGTTTCAGCATTTGAGTTATTAATTACTGCTCTGTATTAGAAGTACATCCCCAAACCTTATTCCCTGGAAAGCTAAAGGATTACTCATTACTTTACTTTACGTTCTTCTGTACCAAACTCACTAATCTCACAAATCTCACTACATTAACAGTACTTTCTTTCTTTAAACAAGAAAAAATACTTGTCAAGTGAATTGCATGTTGATACATAAGCTAAATGCAGTTTTGCTATTGTTACAAAAATCCCAAAATGAGAAATATTAGATTTTATAACAAGATGAGTTCACTTAAGAGAATATCTTTCTTTTTCTTTTTTTTTGTAGTGTAAATAGATATGCCACATAAGAATTTAGAACCTTAACTTATTTTAAAATGTGCATCCGGGGTCACCATTCCTGTCTTTTGACTGGATTCCCAGGAATCTCTATATCTGGTCCACTCGAATGAATTCCCAAAGGCATTAAAAGGAGCCCCAACACTCAAGAGAACACAGTTTCACTGCTTCACAGTCCAATACCGGGGTGCTTGATACTCTCCCCGCAAACACTTTGCATTGTGCACAATGACCTCAGGACTTTATTGCCATTGCTTTTTAATGGAGATGATACAAGTTTATATACCTATATATCCTACTTTACCCAGCCTGAAGTAGTTAGAATTACTGATTAGAAGGTATGTCTGGAATCTGTTGGTCATGTACTGTAGATAGATAGACAGACAGACAGACTTTTCTGGTGTCTGATCAATGCTACTGACCACAATACAAGAAGCTAGAATCTGATGCTTGAATTACACATGTATGAAAAACATTTTGACAGTTTTCCAGCTGACCTAAACCTATGCCACTTTGCTCAGGCTAACGTGGTGCTTGTTTTTCCCATGTGTTTCATCTCTCGTGTATGGTTAGCATTCTTGAAGAACATGGAGTAATTCTGGTTCTGGTTCAGGAGCAGCGGGTCGTCGGGGCTGTGAGGGAGCAGCGCTGAACTTCAGCTGCACACTACATTGAGCAGCTGCTCTAACATTTGTGTTTTGAGGCATTGAGCTCAAGTGAAGCACACAGAGTGCTGGATCACAGCAAGGCCCGCTTCAATTCAACATTCAGCACTCGCTTAAACAGCCTACTGCCTCATTTTATCTGCAGGAGAGTAAGAGCATGATCGTATGGAGGCTACATGGATTTAAAGCAGGAAACAAATTCATTTGAAAAGATCAAGCACTGGTGAGTGAATTTATGACACAGTCCATCTATAAGTTATTGTACATTGTTGGGGGTGCAGGTAGAAGCAGAGACGCAATTTGTCCACATAAGCTGTGTATCATATATTCATTGTTATGGATTGTAATCTGTCCAATAAGAGATTTCAAATTCACACATTTAGTTGCGGGTTGTCTGGATTTGCAAATGGTCTCCCCTCTCTCATGCTATAAAGTCATATGCAAATGCTAAGGTCACTATTCTAAGTGAATATAAGTACACTGACGCTACAGGGAGCTTACATTAACACACATGACCATATTTACATATAACATAGAGGTGAAAACTGTATAAAACATAGACTATGAAACATAGAATGTATTGTGTTCTATGTTACCTAATATTAGCATCTCCCTGCTGACATAAAATAGTTGGATTTCATGCTGCTCCATGCTGGTTAGTGCTGGTTGACCAGCATCATCCAAGTTTTTCAGCAGGGATGTCATCTAACAGCTTTGTATCACCTACTACACATGCACGAGTTTGGAATAGCAGTTTGGTGAGCATCATACTCCGTGTACTGCAGTGATACGTAGTTCTAAATAATGACTACAATGCAATAAATGTATGCACGTCATAGCCTGAACATTGACCTTGTTTATACTTATTGTAAATGCTGTTATTTTTAGAAAGACGCCCCCCTCCACCACTACCCCCACCCCCACTCCGAAACACACACACACAAGCTTTTACTCACACTTCCTCCTTCAACGAGAATCCTGGAACAGATAAGACGTCGAGGCGCTCATCAAGCAGCTGTTAAAGCGCTCACTGGCGCCTGGGCCTCGTGCGTCAACACTTAAAGTGTTCTGCCGTCCGAGCTTATGTGCCCAGAATTCAGCTTTTTGTGCGTGTGTGTGTGTCAGTGCAGAAAAGGGGCTTAAAGAGAGCGCTTCAATTACCTCAGCCATTAGCACAGGTCATTAAAAAGCCTGAACAGGAGCGCTGCTGCCGAAAAGTGCGCTCTGCGGCTCTGTGGTGTGTGTGGCACTGCCAAACGGCCGCTAGCTGACGCCCCAGCGAGGTGAACAAAGGCAGGAAGATCAAATAATGCATTCATCACATTCCCCAGGGCCGGGGGCCAAGTTCATGTCAAATCCATAATAAGGAAAGTATCTTCAGCGCAGCTTGTTTCCCCACACGCACGTCACACTCTGCTGGAAATCGACGCAGAGGATGTATTGATCTTCCTGGCGCTTCCTTTCTCACAAGCTCCAAACGGGCCCGTCGCATCGCAAATGGCCGGGTACACCGGCCCTCCTCCCTTCTCTCAACTCCATTAAAACACACAATCATAAACTATTAGGCTGCCAAAAACAAGGCCCTTTGTTTTTGTGTTTGGGTTATTTTCCTCTTTCAGAGGAGGGTCCTATTGCATGGTACGCGAGAGGCCGGTAGTTTGTCTTGCTTGGAAACAACAAGAGTTAAGAGGGTAATGAAACCTCAAGGGGCCACAATAGCAGCAACCGCATTGCCAAAAGCAGGCCAAAAATACCGTCCCTGGATCCGTCTTTGAGCACCAAATGTTTACTGACTTCCAGGCTTTCAGATCCACAGATTAAAAAAAGCGATATTTGTCATTTTTCATTATCACTTCAGAGTTTATTCTAGCCATGAGGCCCGTGGTCTTTTTCATGTTAAAACAGCCCATTCATCACCAAATGATTTGCTTCCAGTCCTAACAGTCAGTATGAAGAAGTCCTAATCGTGTTCCAGAGTTCTCAGAGATATGTTTGACTGATTGTTATTAATGGCATTTTGAAGTAAATTGCCATGTTCCCTTGTGGGCTGCTACCGAGAGCTCGGCCTGCTACTGTGGATGGCTGAGGAAAGCTGACTCTTAGTGGACATAAATGGATACTACAGCTGCTCTTCCACACCTAACAATGGGGTTAGAGAAAAACAAGACTGATTTCTGCTGTGTGCTTCTAACACAACTCTGTTGGAAATCTGTGCGGAATCCGTGTGGAATTTCCCAGATAAGTAGACAGGAGGCATGCTTTAGAGGATGTGGGGAGGTGACATGAAAAAGTAAGCAAATGTACACTTACACTATGGGTTAAAAGTCTGAATCTAACAGTAAAGCCTTTATGATAACAGGATATATACACTGAGCATGCATGAAACGCAGCCCACTGGTGCATGTTCTGCATCATATGTATTCAGTTTAAATGTGTGCGCCATTTCCATGTGATTAAAAAATAAAAAAATCAAATGAAAGGCTAAATTGCTTTGATGTAACGTCTTCATTCACATAGAAATTGTGCAAACACTTAAATAACATTCATCGGAATAACCCAATGCACAACCATGGAAACCTGAACACCTTGGCTAACAAATAAACAGAAAATATTTCCTGGCATCATTCCCAATTTGTTTATTGGGCTTTATTAAAACGTAAAACATCACAAATATTCTAAACAATACTTCTATAGTATTTTGTGAATTAAACATTACAGTGGTAAATTGAAAGTTAAAAAATTTCTACAGAAAATACAGACCTGGTCGTTACACTTTGGGACTGATTTATTATAATTTGACCTGAAGTTTACAATTATGAAAAACCTGTTACAAAAGCAAAGCAAATGAAATATAGTGTGTGTAGTGCACTATTGCAAGGCAATTTAGTATGTATGTATGAAATATTTGGGACTTAAATTAATAGATTTTTAATATCTCAAAATTAAAAGCATTTTTATAATATATGTGCTCAGAAAAACACTTTTCTTGATTGTTGTTATTTTAAAACAAGAAAATGAGAAAATCCTCCCCGCCATGTAACATTCAGAGATCTTGATATAATGGATAAGAGTTGGTTATCATGGCATTTATTTTTAAGTTACATTTTTGTGAGATTAACCCAGAACACTCCGCCGGCCCGGTTCTCCGCCTTTACGTATAAATACATCTTTAATCAGACAGTTTTACAATGCCCGAGTAAACACAGACAGGAAGTATAATACACATGATTTGGTGGAATGTTTATGAATCAGATGAAACAAGAATGTCTTGCATTGCTGCTTTTACCTACAATGCAGTGAAAACAGCATGTGAAGGCACAGGATCAGTGCCTCTTCCTTGTTAAATGGGTTAGGAATGGACGCAGGGGGGAAAGCTCGGAGATTATGAGGGGTCAAGTTTTTAAAAACAAAAGGGCTCATGTTTCACCCTTGGCTTTCAACAAAGCCACAAAGAAATGGTCAAAGGCTGCTGAGATGGTAGTACAAATTCACCCAGCAAGCAAGAGATGCCCCAATAGCATTTAACAGTTTAACCCTCAAACAAGAAAGTAGGAGATTTAAAGATTGCAAAAAGTGTAAACACGGAAAACACTTTCCCCCTCAGGGTCCCGAACCACCTGAGCTTCGTCACTGATGTATTTAACATTGGAGCGTTTAACAGCAGCTGGGTCAGGCTTAAGTGTCTGACCTTTGGAAGCGGAAAACTGGAATAATCCACGGTGAACAAGATCCCACCCCATGTCAATTGCTCATCACTTAATTAGAGAATCTTGAGAAGTTCTGAACTGGTGTAGTGCTGCATAGTATGGGCCAAATAGTTTTGACTTGAGTTATTTCTTAGGAGTCAAATTTCAGAAACCCAAGTCTCGGCCTGATTTGCCATAGAACTTAACTAGTCTAGGAGACGTGAACAAGATCTTATACAGAATATTTACTTCCTCTGATGTGATATCAGCATCACAAGCACCAACCTTCCAATAACCATTAACAAACTACATACTACACTCTTAAAAACAGAGGTGCCATTAAAAACGGTTCTTTGGACGGATGCCATGGGAAAAACACTTCTGAGTCCCAAATGAACCTTTAAATGGATGGGTCTTCAGAGAACTATTTTAGTAAAGGAGACATGTAAGTGAGAAGTGCCTTTACATAATGTAAAGGTTCCATACCAGTTAAGGCCTTTCATCCCGAGAACCGTTTAAGAACCTTTACTTTTTAAGAGTGTAGAGAGAAAACCTGTCTGCATGTGTATGTGTGTGTGCATGAGTGTATATGCTAGACTGCCATTTGCTGCAGTGAAGCAAAAGAACTAATTCACAGAGTTATTCACAGGCTTAATGAGCTGTAATGAAACCCCAGTGTTCAACAGTCTGTCCCAAAGTGTTCGCCGCAACTGCATCTGTTGTTTGCCATGGGACCTCCGACCAGTGTCCCATTTCAGCCCCCTCAGCTGAGCCTGTGCATTCCCGAGTAGTGGCGACTTGTGAGCGGGGAGTATCGCATGCCGTTATATGGAAATTCCTCTGTAATGCACAGCTTGAGGTATTATGTGATTACTTAATTCATTTAGTGAAGTAAATCAGACCATACCATCACCTGGGAGGCTGGGGGGATCACCCAGGGACCCTCATTGGTTACAGTTTCACCTGCCAGGAAAAAAAAACTATTAACATGGATTACATAGGATCTAATGGAGCCAGAGAGATTTTACTCGCTGGGTGAATTCCCACTGCCGTCTCTTTCACTAATGTCGAAGCCTGATTAATAGCACTTGACAATTTAATGTAGAAAAATATGGACTGGCACCCAGCAGTTAGTGCCAAGTAAATATGTCCCCATTAACACCATCTGGTAGCAATACCACACAAGTTGAGGCTGGTCTTATACAGGGTATATTTCATCATGGCTTTCATAAAATCCACAAAGCCGTTTCAATAAGCTGTCATGGCTTTGTGTGAGTTATGAGGAACAGAACCATTTCCCGACTAAGCAATGGCAAATCACTGACATGCATGCTGCATATAGGCCCGTATTAGCATGTACAGTGTACTGAACAGAATTTATTAAATTGATAAATTTAAATTTTTAATGGCTTTATCAAAAATAAAAAGCTTTACTGCTGATGAATACAAGTCTTGGAATCTATAATATTTTTGCGATTATATTTTGGAGTTAATACACTGGAATTACAGTGAAGTTTTTTACTTTACACTTATTCCTAGCACACCAACTCCCACGAGCGTCTGTCAATGAATCGAAATGCAGCTGCCGCAGAATGGAAAGACATGGAAACTGGATCAACATTCTGAGTGACAAAAAACAGTATGTAAAAGTCATTGGTCAGATGTGGAATGCTCCACTAAATTGGACAGAATTATTAATTTGAGGAGTGGGCCTGCTAAATCTATCAGTGTGTTATTCTAAGGAGGACTGAAAAAAGTCTCCTGACCAACAGAGCGGCTGCAAACGCCTACCTGTTGTTTTAACGATTGAAAGTTGGTTTATTGTCCTTTTTAGGAAAAGGGGGGAAACACAGCTCACACAGAGTGTTCCCCAGTCCAGCAAGCCCACTGACAGGCAGACTGCCACATGAGTTTTATTGCAGACCTTGGATCGGTTCAGTACAAAATGAATTACTTTCAAAAAGCTAGAGATTCCAACTTTTCATTCCAGAAATACAAGTGGGCTATACAACCAGCGACATGGAAAACACAAAGGACTAAAATAAACACTCAACATGTTTTATTCCCCACCTCCCCCAGTTCGTGTAGTTCTAGTCTATGCCATGAGAGGGCTGAGTTTGTCAGTGCTAGGTTGAACAGAGTAGAAAATGTGATAGGAAATATATGTTCAATAGAAAAACTAATATAGAAAACCCACAGAAAGACTGAGAGTACTGTGCTTCATTTCAATTTTACCTCTAATATGATTTAGCATTTAGTAGCTTTTTTCTTCCACTAAAACAAATTAAAGTGTGAAAATAATGTTTTTGCAAAGGTCGAACTTGAAGTAAGTAAGAAGTACTGGCAGGTCTTACCCAGCTATAGTATTCTGAATGCAAGAAGAAGAAATACAAAGACACTTGATCTATTTGAATCAAGAAAAAAGTTCCAAGTCATGCTAAAAAACAAACTTTAACTCTTTGGGGGCCCTCTGGTGGCCCGGGGTCCAACTGCTCATACCACATGAGCCCTGAATTTTAATATAGAAAACGTTTTTAAAGACACACTATTTTGTTAAAATAACACATTTAATTTTACAACTTCAGGTTATTCAAGTCATAGTTACTTGAAGCCATTGTAAATAGGAAACAGGAGAATCAAACCGCATTGTCTGCGATTTAAAGTCTGTGTCGCTAGTCACGATTCTGTCTTTTCAGATCACAGAAGGTTTATATCCCACACAACATCTTGACAAGTAATGAGTTTGCTCTCGACAATAACACACTCGTTTTTCTGCCAGTACGGAATGCAACTGTGAGTCAAGCTAATCCAGACCCAAGCCAAAATTTCCACTGTCTCGGAATCCACTCAACAGCACAGGCCTCCTAGCGTATACAACGCTCACTAATGCCGTTGAGAAGCTCTTCTATAATAGGCAATGGCAATTTAAATTCTATTTAGAATGCGTATAAATGATTGCAGTTTTATTGCACAGATTGGCTGTCCTCACCCCTTTGTTTAAGGATTAACAAGGGCCAAGCTTTCCCAGGGATGTTTACTGCAGTCACAGTGAGAGGAGGGCTTTAGTAGGCCTGCTTTGACAGTTTAAATGTGTCCAGGCAGCTGTGGATAGCATAAACTCGTTAATCAAAGGTACAGCTATAGTTATGGAGCAGTGAACAGATCATCATGGAAGAAGAGAAAGTCCAAGAAGGAGTGCAATTTGAGACAAGGCACTTCTTGTTAGGCTGGTCTTTGCACACCCTATGTTCGAACACATGACACACAACTAATTACAAATCATTTCTTATTATCAATAGAACAAAGTCAATAAGAGAATCGGTGAATGTGTTTGCTAGTTTATGTGCTGTATGTATTGTCTTTATGTTTAATTATAATAAACTTCTTTGCAACTAATATCAATACTAATAGAAACTGTTGGTGAAATGTTGCAGCTCATTCACGAAGTACATTTCCTTCAGTAGAGTAGTGTTTTCTGTCAGTTCCACAAGATGGCAGCAATGCTCAAACTTCCTTGAGAATCTAATGAAGCAGAACGACCTGGGAACTGATCTTGGTGGCTTCTGTATAAACTGGAAGATGAACTGTGTTCTATGTCATTAGCAGAAGCCCCCATCCAATTACTGTCAGACCAGTGGATGAAGTACACAGCCAATGTACCTGAGTTAAAGTAAGGTCTTAGGTACAATACTCTTCCAGTGGCAGTAGAAGTTCCTCCCTTTAGACCTCCACTGGAGTTAAAGTACTAAAGTATTTACCTTTAAATGTACTTAAGTATGGAGAGTAACAGTAGCATGATTTATTATGGCTCTAATGTCCTATTATCATTTCTGGAACAAGACTCTTAATCAGCTCAGTCTGGGTGAAGAGACTCTAGGTGTCTCTCAGTCCAGCACTCTTTAACAGAAGGTCATTACTTAGTCTGACACTGATGTCTATTCACATGATCATAAGCACAGAACACTGAAAGAGAACGGGTTCCATTAGGTAGAACCAAACTCCATCCAACAGGTCAAAACCAGCTCTAAACAAAGTGAGCACTGTACCCTGATTGGTGGGTTGGCTTCATGCTTCTCTAGTTTGGATGTGTTATGTTTATATGCACACATAAGCCAAACGGGAGGACAGATTTGGCCATTATGTAATGGAGTAAACAGTCAGATATTAGACTTGAAGTCTAATGACGTGTAAGTTAAAGTAAAAAAATTGCCTGAATTGAAAATACTATGGTATGAAAATACTACTTAAGTACAGTAACTAATTACATGTACTTTCTTACTGTCCACCACTGTGTCAGACTATAGTGTGTCATGACATATTTAATCATTGCAGCTAATTTGTTCAACTGTATAAAGAACCCATTTTATATATTTCCTTCTTATGTCCATTTATAACACTTATGTGGTATATTCAAAAATAGCCATGAGAAATATTTTTTCATAATAATATGTGTAAGTGATCTTTCCTCTGACTGAGCTTAATGGGTAACAGTGGGGGGCTAAACTGCTGTAGGCTGAATGAGCAGTTATGTGTACATACGGTTCTGTTTATACATCAAACCTGCTTATAAACTTATAAAGTAATGAAAAAGTGGTTCTTTTTTAGAGCTCAGAAATGAACGCAGCTCTTTCTGTGGTCTCAGCACTTTTAAATAAGCTCACCATCTATGAGTGCTACAGGTGGTTCAAAGCACAGGCCTACCAGTTTGAGACTTTAATGTGCATGCGCTATAACTCATGGAAACACAGTGTGACTGTATGTGGTGAGGTATTTAAATTCCTGCCATTGCCAGAATATTCTATTAAATTTCTTTATGCTGAAAGAGATGAAGGTCGTTGTAAGCTATAGCATTCAGATTTACTTTTATTTGATTTATATTCCTTTTTTTTGCACCGTCCCAAATCATGAAAAACTGCCGCAGCCCTTATTTCCACCATACTAGAAAACTGGCCTAATGCATTTGTTCAGGTTGTCAGCACTTGGCATCAAACATAGCAATCTTGGTCTTGTACAGCTGGTCGTTCCTTGGAAACCCAATCTGTAACAAATGGGTCTTGTGCTGATGCTTCCGGAGACAGTCTGGAACTCAGTAGTGAGTACTGCAACCAAGATGAAACTTTTTTATATATATCTTATTTAATGAACTCATATGGCTGCCTGGCCTGTTCTAGGTGAGCTATACGTTTTGAATTCACACCAACAATACTCAGGGTTGATTAGAGCAGTAGCCACCCATGGGAAAGGTCATATGACAATGGTGAAAGTGACTGAGCTCTTCAGCCTGACTCATTCTACGGCCAGTGGTTGTCAGTGTGCAGGTTGCGTGACTGTGTGCACCAGTTAGCAAAAGGTGTGTATAACGAGGTCAACCCACTAAATAGAAGGGGTATCCAGGGACCTTTGACCGTATAGTTTATGAGATGCAGGGACTGACAGTTATAAATGTATGTTTACTCTTGTTGCTACAACGAATGAGATTTCCCTTAGGTATCAGTACATACTTAAATTACTTAATGAAATACTTTCTGTTAACTACTTTGGTTCTTTACAGTGTTACAAATTATGACCATATCAACTTATAAACCAATTAGTAGAACACCTGTCAGCAGCTGCCAGTCACAAAGCACTTTAGAGACATGCAGTACAGCAGAAAAAGAGACAATTACCAGCTCATAAGAAACTAATGCTTAAAGTACAAATACAGAAGAGCCAGAACTCTCACTGGCATGTTTATTGGCGGGCTTCAGCAAATCATTAGGCATTACGTTATGAATTTCTACAGTGAATCCGGATTTTAGTAGAGATATTGGAACATTTGTTGATCATTTGCAAAGTTATTCATTTATCATATATTATTTACCTATGTAATAGCATGATATCTGTATGATGCTTTATATTATGTATGTGTGTAAAGTGTTTTTCCACCTCTAGTGTCTTTGTAATTCGCTGTCAGCAGCAATCAGATGTAGAAGCTACGAATATTAGTGTAGTCACTGCACATACAACATGCTGTCTCGTGTTAGTCAATAAAGCAATGTTTGTTAATGAACATGATCATTTTTAATCAGAAAGCAGTTATGTGTATGTCACAGGACACAGACTTAATCAAGATTTTATGGAATCTTTATTTATTAAACAAATAACATTTATCCTGATAAATACATGTGTGCTTTCCTTTGGGACCAATTTAGTGAATATACACGGCTGTACAACCTTTTCTTGACCAGTTTTGCCTACTGTAGTTCCAGTGTTGCTTGGTGTTGGTTTCTGTTCAGTGAATATGCTCACCAGAGAACCTAATTCGTGAAAGAAAAAGAATTTGAGGGGAAACTGCCACGAATACAACGACAGCATGATATGTAACAAAAAGCAACACTTGGCTAGCAATCCAAGTGGCATATACATTGTATCATCGAGAAGCAATTTACACTGATAATGACATAGGACATTTTTTAAATATAAATACTTATATATTTTTGTATAAATAATTTCTATACAAGATGCTGAAAGACTGCTCATGGATAACAGATATGCAGCCACATATGGAAACAAGTATCTGGTTATGATCACTGATGTCTCAACAATGTCTACACATTTCTGTCCTGGTGTCCAGTAAATCATTCTAAGCGTTGTGGTTAAACACGGTAACTTCTGGTGTCGACTCCACCTCTCCATCTCTTCTCCCCCAGGCAAGGTGGCTTTGGTTGCAAGCCCCAACTGAAGCATTACTGGACTTAGCACCCATATGAGCATAGCCAAAGCCGAGCTGTCAGCGGATGTACTCCATCACCAAACTGCCGCCTGAGGCTGTGGCGAGTTATTATAAGGTCATAGCGCCAAAATGTTAGAGCATGTGCCTTGCAGTGACTCCAAGAGAGTGTACTAGTCCTCTTGACTGCTGGGCCGGGTTCCTCACGGCTTCTTCCTGTCCTACACCAGCCCTGCCTCCCACTGCCACATCTCACCTCTCTTGCCCCCTCTTTTAATGTTAAACTCAGAAACACAGCATACAAAACAAATGAGAAGACGAAAAACAGCTCTGAAAGCTAGCTCTAGGCTGTCACACTCAGCTCAGGCTCTGGCTCTCTCTTTCAGGAAGCTAGCTACCAAAGCACACAGCCCTGTTCTTCAAAATAAAAGCCCCTGAAAGAACAAAACATAGGACCGTGCACTGTGAAACGAATATGTACACTTTTTTTCTTAAACTAAACATCACACAGACACGATCAGATGCTTCGGTACATGAACCCTTGATCCCGACATGTTCTAATTATGTGAAAAGGCGTATGACGGGGTATGACAATCAAAGCATATAAATATATTGCAATAAAGACATTCAAAGCAGGAAAATTTGATGCTATGACATTTTATGATATAAATGTTCTGTATGTGTACAGGGTACATATGATGTTTATTCCCTTTACAGGTTGGCACTTATAACGTGAGCTAATGATCACAAATATAACATAATAGATGTGACATAATTTACACTCATTATCACTACACATTATTTTGACAGGAACAAACTCTGTACAGCTATTCCCAGGTAGAAATGAAGTGTACCTGAATGTACTAGAAATGTACTTTAATACCAGCAAGTACATTTTAAGCACATTATTGTTTTGTGGTTTGTGTGTTAAATAGAATCGCAAAATGTACATATATTACAAGTGAAATAATTGCAAGTACATTTTACCTCAGTAATACTTTAGTGTACTTAACAGAAGTATACTAAGCATGTATGTATAGAAGTATATTTTAATGTATTGGAAATGTACTTTATCTAATCTAATCTAACTAAACTAATAGGAGTCTCCAAATAGTACAGTTAAGTATAGTTCTATTTAAGTATATATGTTATAGTACTGATGATTATATTTAGCAAACTAAGTGCATAGTTAGTTTATAAAACATGGCACACTTTCAGTACAGTAATTATTCAGTAATCCAGGAAAGCTTAAAGAGGTATACTAAGTACACTTAAAATAAGTAACTTCAGTGTACTTTTTTTCATTTGGGTTTAGGGACTTTAAACATCTTTACTAGAAACAGATAAGCCAGGACACAGTTTAAGTAGTTTATTGCATCTGAATTAATAAAAACATTTCTTTCTTTGCTACACAAACAAATATGTGAATGTACATTTGGGGGTGGGGGGTGTACTGTAATCAGTCTAAGCACTCAAATGTTTTTTTGTACCTTCAGTAACCAACTTATTTACATAAGCAATGTTGTGTTTACATACACGTTACAGTACTTTTACTTAAGTATGGATTTCAGTACTCTTTCAGAGAGATCAGAGAGACTGGAAAACCTTGAGGACAGATAACTGTCAATGAAGATCATGTTTTACCCTTAGTGGTTTTGAATAGCACAGTCTTATTGCATATAGGAATGAGTTTATTGGAGCCAATTCCCAGAGGTTTTTGCAAGATCCTTAAGAAACCCACTGAACCTTTTTTTCAGAAGTGTCTGACTTACTTGGCTGCATAGCCATGACTTGTTCTGTGGAGAATTGCTACAAGAAATCTGTCCAGCTGTGTAAGCCCAAGATAGGTGCCATGGACACTGAAATCAACCAGCAAGTGTGAACGTGTAAATCGGGGTGTCAAAAGTCATTAAACGCCATCTGCATGGCCAATGAACGCTGGTGTGGCACAATAAAATTGACTTGGGACCAAAGCATGACTGATGATAAAATAGCCAGAACCCATTATAGTGGTTTCCTTATTTTATTATCCTTAGTATACCCAAAACAATCAAAATGCTCTGATTATATATACATACTGTATATATGTTTACACATATATATTTACAGGTTATGTTTAAGTGAAGGTAAAACCCTGGTTTTCATATGGGACAAAACATGAGCCAAAATATTATAATAACCACTGTTGGAGTCATTTTATTTAATATACCACACTGCACATCTCTTGACTGACTGCTTGCCACTCTGTTTAGTAATATGACTTTGTAATTTCAAGATAAACTGCCACTTCCAAAATGGCACATGAGTATATAAATAGCGCCTCTAATGTGATTGTTTCAAATGTCATACTAATAATAGATCCAGTGCATGTGGCTGGGACTAAACTGAGAGAGTCTTCGCATTACATCTAACAGAGGAGAAATTTCTGACAGCTATGCAAGGGCAGATTTTCATAGCAGCTCTCATTTCAATGGAAAACCGTAACCTTTAGCCCACAACCCAGACAAGCCTCAGTGCAGTTTGTGTTTACTATCTGTTTACCATGCGTACAGATGACCTTTTCAGTGCAAGGCAAGTCAAGGCAAGAATGAATACAGGTATACTTTTAAATGGTACATTAAAATGCACACCTGGTTTACTTTGATGTACTGTACACTTCCATTTAAACAAACTATAAAACACTTGTGCTGCTAAAATACTACATATGCATTGCTTAACTATTATTTGTACTTTGATCTTTTATGACCTAAAAATATTGTTCATGGACATATTCTGTGTTCACTGTCTGTACACATATTCTGCTTGTGATTTTCTATATTGACCTTGAACTACTGTTTTTTTATTAATCACTTCAGTGATTTTAGTGTTTTGCTGTACTGTACAACCAAGTATTGGTATAAGGGTTATAATTGTAAGTTGAATTTAATTAAATGAAATGAAATTCTGAAAGACTAATTGAATTGAATTGAACTGAACTGAACTGAACTGAACTGAACTGAACTGAACTGAACTGAATTGAATTGAATTGAATTGAATTGAATTGAATTGAATTGAACTGAACTGAACTGAACTGAATTGAATTGAATTGAATTGAATTGAATTGAATTGAACTGAACTGAACTGAACTGAACTGAACTGAACTGAACTGAACTGAACTGAATTGAATTGAATTGAATTGAATTGAATTGAACTGAACTGAACTGAACTGAACTGAACTGAACTGAACTGAACTGAACTGAACTGAATTGAATTGAATTGAATTGAATTGAATTGAATTGAATTGAATTGAATTGAATTGAATTGAATTGACCATGTGTTGGACCGGTGACCTGTCCAGGGTGTTCCTGCTTTCCACCCAATGAGGACAGGGACAGGCTCCAACACCTCCCTTGACTTAAAAGGAAAAGCAGCTTAGAAGATTAATTGAATTGAGTTTGCCCTGGGTTGGACTGGTAGCCTGTCCAGGTCTTTTTTTGTCTTCCATACAGTAACCACTGGCATAGATTCCAGCACCACCTGCGACCAGGATAATCAGCTTAGAAGATGAATAAATGAATGAATGAATGAATGAATGAACGAATGAACGAATGAATGAATGAATGAATGAATGAATGAATGAATGAATGAATGAATGAATTGGATTTTTGGTCGTGGAATATCAAGTATGTTTTTAACAGACCACATTACACTCAAACACACTCTTTGTTGCTTGCTGTTCAGTTAGACCCACATTTAGTTATACAAACACCTGGAGCTGCTTTATCTCATGACAGGATTATTCTTGTGCTGGCTTACTTGTATTTTTATCAGGGCTCTTTTGGCTGCCTCAGTGATACGCCTGCACTGACAACTTTGCAGCTGTTGTTTTTGGAGATGGCCACTGAAACCGTGCTAACTGATAAGCTGATCCAGTTGCACTGAATATAGTTATAATTCTGGATAGTATCATCTGCAACCATGTTGAAACCAAACACTAAGAGAGCAGGCTCCTCTGGGGGTTTATTTTTTATTCTTTATTTGATCTCCATAATCTCCCACTGAGGCAGCAGCTACTCTTGCCGTGGTCCACACAAAGCAAAACAAGACCTAGCTGCTGTACAAAACTGTTTTGGTTCACTAGATGTAACCCCTAGTAGCCTGCCTGGTAGTGTAACCATGATATGATCTGTCACAATTTATTTGTGAATGATAAGTTGGTTGTTTGCTGTAAGGGATGTTCTGTAAGAAACCCTTTACACTGCATGACATCATCTCCTTTACTATGATGACTAGCAAACACTCTCTCTGCTTAAAAGCTGACTGTGAGCAATGTACTCTCCAATATCCATAACTATAAAGTTAAGACATAGTCATATATAGTTAATGTGTCAGTTAAGTTCAGTCCTTAGTTACCGTTATAACCTTCCCGGCATGTCACTGTCAAGTCATTTGATAATTTCATGTTTCATAGTTCATGGTATATCTTCTCTCAACTTGATACATATTAACTTTTTTGCAGTAGGAGAGCATGTGGGAAATGTCTGCCTTAAAAATGAATATTTACTGTAATGCTATGGACCTGGCATGTACAGGATTAAAAGGGCTAGATCTATACACGCACTCCTCATCAAAAGAATAATTGCCCCAGAAGGAATTGTGGGATTGCAAGGCTGTTGGGAAGGAAGATAAAGGCTAACAGGAAAAAGAAATATGATTAATTTAGAATGATATGATCAATATTTATTGAGCTACACATACAGAAGTAGTGTCTCTCAGTATCGGCTGCCGTGTTTGCTAACCCAACATGCCATACATCTCGTCATGGAGTGGTAGAGGTTCCTAATGGTGTCCTGTGATAATGCATTGCATGCAGCTTGAATATTCTCACACTGTCCCTGCAGACTGTGCGGTGGGGTTGGAGATAGAGTGACACCAGGCCTTCTAAACATGCGGTTCATCTTGGTGCTGACCACGGTGCCTCCACACACGGATTTGTTGGTCGTCTCCACCAAGACAGTATACCTGCATAGGTATAGTCCTCTGTTGTGCAGCCTTCTGTCACTGCATCCTTAATGTCTGCAACTGTGGCTGTTGAGTCACATCAATAAGGCTCGCCCTTGCCTACGTTACATGCTCGACTAAGCGTCTTTTTGTATAATCCAAAAAAATGTGTTCATGTTTATATGCATATGTGTATGATTATCATTATTAGGAGCAGCAGAGGTAGTACTAATGTATCAATAATCACAACAACAAACTAAACAAAGCAATACCATTCAATGCAATTTTAATCTGTCTTGATAAAAGCACCATAGTGTATGAAGAACTTCTACAGGTGAATATTATTCATCAACTGGATCTCAACAGAAGGTGGGTCCTGCAAAAAGTAAACAACCCTAATAACACCGGTTACACCACAGACAGTGTTTAAAGGGTTTAAGCAGGAGATTTTGCAGCAGATTTTGCAGGAGATTTTGCGGTGACTGTATCAAAGTTAAGTCCTAAGTCCTGAATCCACTGTAAGTGTTGAGACAGAAGCTAAGGTGCGGCATTCATGCAAGAAAGCCACGAACATAACAGAGGTGCAGTTCTGTAAAAAGGGATTGGTCAATGTGTGGAACTAAACAACAGTTATAGAAATTATTGTTGCTCAAGGGGGTCATATAGTTTTTAACTTTCAGCCAGCCCCATATGTACAGTGCTACTTTAAACTTTGTGTATATGCATATATACATTTAGATGTATTAGTTATTAGTTATTAAATCATACCATTGATACATTTTACAGACACACAGGTCACTCTAAATTACAGAACAGCTTTACTCTACTTCTTTTAGCATCACACATCAAGCTTAAACCAGTAGACATATTTTATACCCATCATTTCACTGAGAAAGATCCGTCACCTTTCAGCTGTTCACTGTTTCCACTGTAAAAGGCCGCATGTCTCAGCTGAGTGTAGCTTTCACCCCCTGCTTTTTCAGTGGGTGTCTAAGCGGTGTGTTGTATTTAGGGGATTTCCCATGTATGTGATATGTGGTGTAAGTAAAACAGGTTATGACTTAATAGCAGTCTAGTAATGGCATGAATCAAATATGACCAAACTTCAACAAAAAAAAAAAGAATTTCCTCCATAAAATGTCAAGGTCCTTTTATTAACATACGTCACTGTTCAGTGTTGACTGTAATGAGAATGAAGCTTTGAAGGGTTGTGTCCTACAAGAGAGTAGTATTATAGGGAGTAGTATTTTTTCACCTAGAGGAACCTGAAAGGAAAGTATTTTAACAGGCAGTACTTATATAATATATACAATTATATATAATACTATATAATATATAATTATATACAAGCATTAGCAAACAACTGACTAATTTGTGTATCTTCACATTTTCTGTATTTTACACAAGGTCAGTATCTGCAGATGTAAGATCGAGCACAGGCAGGCATTGTGGAGCTATAAAGTCATTCAGAGTGTTAGGAACTAGCAGCAGAACTTCAAAATCTCTCCTAAAGAATAAACGAGTTTCTAAACAGTGGGTGTGATGTGAGCTCACTGTTTTGTTTTCCGGATCTGTGCTGCTGCTTTTTGTATTAGAGGATAGACAGATTATTTTTCTCCAGTAAAAGGAGCAATACAGTGATCAATTCAGCCATTACAAATGAATGAATGAATGTTTTCGGTGTTGCTTTGAGATATAAGGCTACAGATAGAAACTTTAGCTATAGCTTATAACCTACAATTTTTTAGTGACTGTGTTTACATGCAGAATGAAAAAAGGCCTGGAATAAAAATCTATGATTACATCCAGGTTTCGTATGTCACCAGATTTCACCAAAAGAACAAAGAGGCCAGGTTGTTGTTTGAGGTCAACTAACCAGGTTACAACTAAATTCCTGTGTAATCAGAGAGTGTGGGTGTGGGTACGAGACATGTGGCGCATTATAAAGTGCAAATGTGACAGACAAACACAAAGAAACTGCAAAACTATTTTACTTTTTAAACTGTTCCCAAAAATGTATCAGATATTGTTAATAAATTGTAAATTGGAAACACTTGTAAACACGATCTTCTTATTTGGAACGTGTAACATTAACGTGTAATTAAGAAATGTTTTTGGAAATGCTAATTGAGGTTATGAGTTTGTCAGTATGTATTCACAGGTTTTTCTGTGGGACTAGTTTTCTGTAGGGGATACGTGGTAGAGAAGGAAGACCTGAGAGCCAGTCTAGAGCTGACAGCTGGGAGAATAATCAGGTTTAGATTAAAATTTTGTTGATGTACTGTTAATGTTAAATAGCAGTGAATACTGCAGTACCTAAAAACACACTGAAATTCATATGGTACGACATACGGAGGGTTTAGTAATCTAATTTAGTAATTTAGTAATCACTGACTGTATTTAAGCTATTGAAACTGACAACCTCATGGTCATTTAGATGGGGCCTTGAGTTTACAAACATTAGTGGGTGTGTGTGCAGCCAAGGGGCAAAATGACTGACAACTTATTTCATCACAAGATTCTATCGTCAATCACCAACTATTGTAATCAACATAGATTTGCACTGTTTGTATGAATGCTATTCCAGTTAGATCTGTTTGTCATTTTGCAAAATGCTAACCAACAATAGTTCTATCAGTTCTATCAGTAGACTTTCACTATTAGCTAGACATCCGGTCTCTATGATCATCCCACTAGCTTTGCTATTCACTAAATGCTTGGCTAAATGCTAAGCTATCCAAACCAGACACAAACTTTCTGGCTCACTGATACATTCTATGAATTTTTTCCAGTTTGCCTGACTTTGTTGTTTATTAGGCCTGTCTATCGTCTCCTTGTTTACCAATACCAGAAGCAGTGATGTTACTTTCTTTTGAACAGCTCTTTGGTAGGAATGATGGTGTCTAGTCATACCTGAGATTCATTCTATTTTATCATCATTCCCAAACTTCACTGCCTGTCATTACTCCACTCCACTCTGTACATGAACAGTGAGAACCAGACAGTCAAAAGAGACTGATGTTATCTTGGTAGGTTCCTCGAGTAGCAGTCAGCTGCTGTTTAAACAAAAGTCAAAGTTGACCCCTCTGACATACCGAGTGAGAGAAAGTGAATGAAGAGAGGGACGACCATCAGCGAGAACAATGGTGTCAATCAGAGAAATAAAGCTTTGTGGGCTGTTTTCCTGTTTGTACGTCTTTGTTCACAATAATGTTCTGTAATATAGTGTGCATATAAGAGAATCTGTGTCAGTGAGCATGAACGAATTCCCTGGTCCTATTTGTGTGTGTGTGTGGCAGGGACCCTCTGCTCTGTGTTGTCTGTGGCTGTGGCTGCTTTGCCTAATACGTCCATGAAGCGGGTCCCAAGGGCGCATGCAGCAGCGCTAAGCTCAGGGCTATTCTGGTGCTGTGGGTCTGCCTAGTGTTGATAGGATAGGATTAATGAGGCGGGCCTCTCATCGGTCCTAATTAGAAACAACACTAAAAACTATTTTTGGGATCTGTTCCTATGGAGAGAATCTGACCGTCATGAGAGTCATTCCCCCTCCACGCAGCACCCATTCTTAAACCCCCCTAAACACACACACACACACACCGCAGAAACACAGACACAGAGCAGCAGCAGACACAGGTCCACAGGCACTGGGTAAATATAGGCCCATACGACCAGCAGCAAAGTGACACAGGGTTCAGCACCTGGCTCTAAATAATTCATGGGAGATTCTTTGGCTATGGCTTTAGAATGAGCATCTTCAGTAACACATTTATGAACCTTGATCCTAATCACACAAGATGTGTTGGTCTTCTCTGCTGTGATTATAACAGGTAAGATAAAAAAAAAAAAATCAGGAGAAACTAATAAGCATCTGTTTCAGGCTCAACCACAGGACAAAGCTGACCCCAGGTAATACTACTACTCGAGTAATAACAAAAATCCATTAAACCTTTTTCCTTTTTTATGTCCGTTTATTTCCAAACCCCACATTAGAAAAGTACAGTGTTTTAACCTTGATATTAAGGGGCAAGGGCTTGGATAAGTGGGAAAGGTAAATATTGTACCAGAGCAGATCATGCAAAAAGGTGTGGAAGGCCTCGATTATAATAGCACCTTTGTGGATGAAAGTGAACACGGCTGTTTTTCAATCTTTTTTGTTTGTTTGTTTGTTTGTTTGTTTTCTGAGTCAGTGCAAAATTATGCATGAACAATGACGAGAGATGTAAGCTAATGTATGGACAGAAAATAAAAATCTAAAAGATCTGACTACAGGCACACTACTATAATACATATATGTGTGTCAGCATGATCGACATGACAAATACATTTTGCTCTTGAATAACTCTTACAAAGCCTCAAATCAAGTGAACAAGGTACATAAACAAGCTGACAGCAAACCAATGACAGATAATGTAAGTTACATCTTGCTTCAGTTGCACAATCAAATATTTGCACCATTTCAGCATAGAGGAATATGGAGAACGCTTTACAGTAAGTGTTGACTAACTAACATGAAGTAATACCTTTACAATGGATAACTAATGTTAAGCACATGTAAACTTGTAGTAGTTGCATGTTTACTTACATTAGTTACTATTATTCTTTACTTTTACTATTATTCTTTATTGTTACTAAACTTCTGTTAATGTATCGCTTCACGTTAGTTAGTCAACACTTATATAAAGTGTCACCAGAATATGTTTTACAGAAAAGCTCAAAAGCTGTACAGTATATTGGAACATAATACCACATGTGCTTTGCATATACCTATTATTAAGAATCAATAACACAGTTCATCTCATAAAGAGAGGTCAAATTCTTTTCAAATCAGAGAAAGGGAAGACAGAAAATGAGTTACAGTGCTTTTCTATTCGCTTCCGAGAGTAGAACAAACCAGCAAACAGCATCGCTTACTGTATGCACACCAATAACATTAACACAATCCCATGTCTTTTGTTTTTGTCAACAACATCCGCCTATGTAGGGCTGTGGCGATAAACATATTTCAGATTTTCAAGTTTATTTCAGATACTTTTATTATGAGCTCTAATTATGTTCTACACAGACTGAGATTGCATACAAAAGAAGCCCTAAAAGTCAATGTTACAACACACCCAGGTAAGCTTTGATCACTGATGGTGGATTTTCATGAGACAACAACACACGAGACTCAAGGGGCATATCAACAATTTGGGTCCTCATTTTGATACACTGTTCCAAACGTTCAGTTTTTTTGTTGGTACCGTATTGACATTGTGGACCCCTTAGACTTATGTTTAGTTATTATGCTAAGCATCAATATTCTTTGTATTGTTTATAAGTAGTTTCTGAAGGTAATATTATAATAAACACTGATGTCTGACTCATATTAAGCATTTTTCTGGTTAAATGCAGAACACTGAGTACTGTAACCTCTGTATTTATTGATTTATTGGTTTGTTTTAAAGAAATAAAATGGCTCTCTTCTTAGAAAAGGTTTTTTTCCATCATAGTTCAGTCCTTGAACGCCTCCTACACTGCACAGTTTTGGTTTATTTCAGCTCAAAGAGGACAATGGCTCAAGGAGAAAACTGCAGTGCTGGTGGACTACAGGGCTGGAGTTGGGAAACACTGTTACAGAGAGATCGCATGCTTGACTGTCTTCATACGCAACTTGGTTTTGAATACAAAGTTCGATAGGTGGACAGACATAAATCATATTGTATTGTGCTAAGTGATCTATATCAGTGAAAGCAGCTAAATAACTCAACAGCTCTTCTGAAAATTACACAGTCGCTGGGGGTGAATTATAAAATGCATTACTCATAAAATCCCTCTTTTTCACCGAGGGAAAGGTCTGCACATGTCAAGGATAATAAAGTGTTCTCTTGTGCACTTTGCATTTGAATATTTTGGACAAGGCCAAGATTTTAGTTCACAGAACACCCGTACTTCCAAACAAAACTCATTTTAAATGACTTATAACCATGTTTCTAGTTGTAAAAGCACGCTGTTTAGATCACCACTACGACTACTACACTACTACAACTAGCTTAAATACACTGCAGCACTGCAGAAGGTGCTGTGTCTACTAGAAACAGGATTAGCTCATTTCTTGTTAGCTCATTATACACAGAAGAGTTCCAAAAAAATGTTTGTGATAAATTAAGGCATCAGTAGAGGCACTATCATCACTCTAGGTGACAGCAATGTTTTCATGTGTGCGGAGAAGCCAAACGTTTTATTTTGCATCCACGATTCGCTCTACTCACCAATTATCAAATCTAATCTGTTTTCTGTACAACGTAATGTTGTCTGTTTAATTTGGGCCATTTACCCAGTTGAGGTCATGTTAGAGCATGTCAGTTGGCTCGTGCTATAACACAGTTATAACAAAATCACTGGCGCAGACGAAGAGAGAATTATGTAATAACATACCTTTATCCTCTCTCTAGCACTCTCTCACACACATATGCACATACAGATGTTAAAATGGAGTGAATGATCAAGATGCATATGGTATGTACCCCCATGCAATAAAATAATATATAATCAAATAATAATAATAAAAGAGGCCATGCCAAAAACACTAACGCTCACTAATCACTCTAATGAAAACAGATTTACTCCAGATTTAAACCCTATGAAGAATATTTTGGTCTCACTTTAAACACAAACTAACTTGGCAATGTTTTTCAGCTGTTGAAGCCATCAGTGCTGAGTGGTACAATATTGACACTTCATTCTGTAACAGACTCTCGGCAAGTTTACCCACAAGACCTTAACGTTTAACGCTCTCTTATACTACCTTACTGCATATACAAGCTTAGAATTATGCACAGGCGTGAACATAATCCAAAAAGTACAATAAAGGATTTCTAGTACTCAACAGTACAATAGGACTATATGTAAATACAAAGCCAAATGTCTTGAATATTTATTTGAAAACTAGTTTGTCAAAGTCTGGCACTAGTAAAAGAGAAATAACCATGAAAAAATAAAGTGACTGGGACACAAGCATACACAGATATATATTAAGAGAGAGCGAGAGAGAGAGAGAGAGAGAGAGCAAGAGAGAGAGCGAGAGAGAGCGAGAGAGAGCGAGAGAGAGAGAGAGAGAGAAATACTGGCACCACATTCAGCTGAAATGAAATGAAAACAATAATAAAGATATGATCAACCCAAAAATATATATATATATATATACTGAATGTTTCAAATACAAAGCTGCAAAAGTTTTGCCATCACCTATATATACAGATTAAGCCCCGTTGCATTCCACTCAGAAATTATTGCACAGTATAGCCACTTAAGGCTCATCATGGTCAACTCCTGTATAAAAATAGAACGAGAACATAACACACCAAACAAGTCTTAATCTTTACTGACAAGCAAAAGGCCAGGTTCTGCTTAGAACATGGCCAGCACCAGCAGCTGATAGACACAGTATAGGCGTAGCACAGTGTTTCTCTCCAATCACTGAGAGGGTAGGATGTGCCAGAAAAACCCCGGAAACGTTTAGGGACAAAAGAAGGTTCATGCGGTTTCCTTCATGTACAACATCCATGCTCAAGTACAAACATCCCCGCCCCCCTCCCCCAAACCTGGCAGACAGTGTCTTACGGACTGTAACCGTTTTCGCCTAAAAAACGTCTCCACTCTCCTCCATCTCCCTCCATCTCCAACCGTCTCCTGAAAAGAGGTCAAAATGTTTCATCTTTGCAACCGACCAAGACATGGGGTTCAGGTAAACCAAAGAGGTTCTTCAAAAACCCATCTTTAGCTTAAAATACTGTGGAGGAGAACACACTCCGAGCACGACCACAAGCCTCCTACACTATGGTTTCCACTCCAATAAGCTTGGGGGTGAGTATGCGAGGAGTGATGCCATTATTGAGGTCCTCCTCAAACTCCAGAAGCTGGCCCATGAAGTTGAGGTTAGGCGAGATGATGGGGCGCCGCGTCTTGACAAACTTGTAGGCATCTGTCATGGTCATCCAGGTGTGTTTCATCAGGTATGCAATGACGATGGTGGCAGAGCGTGAAACACCAGCCTGGCAGTGAATGAGCAGCCCCTTGCCTGCCTGGTGAGCCTCCTCTGTAGACAAGAAATGATACAGGGGTCAATGCAGTTACTGGCAGAAACAGACAGCATTTTAATTCCTTTACTCTAAGAAACTGAAACAGACAGAGAATTCAAGCGTCACCACATTTGTGCTCATAAGCATAAGAGACAAGCATCAAGATGCATGGAAGACAAGCGTGCTGACTCTTCAATGTCCTGGAGGCCAGATGGTGGAATGAACTTTCACTGGCTGTCCGAACAGCAGACTCTCTCGTGGTCTTCAAACACAGACTAAAGACCATCACTGTTAAATGCATATACTGAAATGCTTATGCATCTGAGATGAATTTTCTTCTCTCTAGGGATGAGCACTAGGTTCGGGTTGCCAGGTAGTGGTCTTATGCAGTGTTATTCTCTCTAAGTATCAGCACTGGCCCTTGTTCGAGGCTAGGAAACATTCTCTGATGGGACACTAAGCACGGCTGTAAATCTGGATAAGAGAGGCTGCTCAATACCTTAAATGTAAATGTAAGAAATGAGAAATAGGCATCGATATAAATTTGAAAGTTTTTAGACAAACCCCTCTGAAAGGATGTTGTTGGTGATCTTAAAGACTCTACAGTCTTACACTTAACAGCTTCAACTGATGAGAGTGAAACAGTACATATCCTGATATACCACATATACTCTTGATGTACCACAGTATTATATTTCTCCATATAGCCACCTAACATATATGTAGTGGCGAAAAACTTTTTCTTAACAGTGTAAAATCTCTAGTTCCCCCTTTCAGTTTGGAGAATACTCATGATGGACAGACCAATAGAACTGCTCCAAAGCAGCTTAGACATGAACCTTGTTATATCAGCCTCCATTGTAGGTTAAGAAGGCTGGTTCATCCTCTTGTAAAGGTGGTAGTAGTAGTAGTAGTTTTTATTGTCAATACTTCAATATGTACAGACATACAGAGTAATTGCGTTACTCTCTGACCCAGGCTGCAGCACATAAACATATTATAATAAATAGATTGCAACTAAATCTAAGAACAAGAGTAGAACATGGTCCATTTGGAAAGGTTTTAAGGTGGACAGTATAATTCCATCATAGAATTTTATAGTTTGATGTCTTTACTTTTATTCTACAGTATAGAATTAAGATCTACAGAAGAAAAACCTGCTATGGGTAGCCGTGGCTGAACCTTTAATTGTTTCTGTTAATTTAATTATACAACCTGTGGTGTAATTTATTATGTAGTTACAAAATTACATTTAAACAGCACAGCAAAACAAAAATCATAACTCTCAGCTTCTAAGGGCTAACATTCTAAAAGAAAACAGATTATTTAATTTGAAGTGAACATCAGGATAAATGATGCTAGGTAGATGATAGATCAATTTTAGTAGGGGGCTACACTCCATACAGTGGGGGCTACACTCCATATAGTGTTTAGATACAACCTGGTCTTTTGAAATAATAATTAAATTTTTCACTATTTATATATGTACACAATAATGCAGCACAGACTGACAATACTTGTCTATAAGATTACAGCATTTAAAATGAATACAACTATCGATACAGTGATCAATACAGAGCAGATAAACAGTACCTATAAACTCAAACGCCTCTTCAAAGTACTGGCGCAGGTTCTGCTTGTTGCTGTCGGTGGCGGGTAAGCGCTTGTAGTTGAAGAGGCCTAGGTCATAGTGGTAGAGGGGGAGATGAGTGGTGACGTTGAGGATGTAGCCAATGTTCATCCTCTGCATTTGGTCGAGGTCCTGCGCGTCCCGTTCGTTGCCCAGGAACAGAAAGGGCAGTATAGGTGTTAGCTCCGCGTTCTCAATGTCAGGGGTGGAGGGCAGGGAATGAGGTAGTGCCCCTGACAGGCCAACAGCAGCCCCAGTGTCCTGGCCCTCCGGCAGGTGGAGGGAGTGCTCACAAAGTTCCTCATGGCCCTGCCTGAAACTGGAGAGGCCTCCTGCAACAGGAAGGGTGTCTAGTTAGAACATGGGAGATCGGGGATGATGCATAAACAGGCAGGTTTGAATATGAGAGTTGTTTAGTAGTGACTTATTCAGTCATTATGACTTGCTATGTTATCACTAAGACTCATAAGCAATCTCATGCAATAACTAAGAGACTCATGTATACAAGATTATGATATAATAATATAAGACCTCAAACTGGAGATAGTGTGAAAGGGTAGCTTTTCATGATGTATTAGCACCTCGTCCTAAATATGACTAGCTATTATACTCACCTTTTTTTATGCGGCAGAAATGAGATACTAAAATTTCCTGCCTGAACAGTTACAGTAAACACTATGGTTGACACTGTATGTCTTGCGCTGACTGTCAGTGAGAATGAAACTGAACTTCCTTCTTTCAGCTTTCAGGGCTGCAGCAAACTACAGTTTATAGACTGTTAAGAACAGTGGATAATTATAGCTTTGATGAATCACATTAAGCTACTTGTCAGTGAAAACATATAAAGGACAATGATTTTTTAAATCATGTAATGGCAATATCTCTGCTGTTTTTGAGATGTCCTTCATGGAGATGACTCAACTCACTACCCCAAGAATTTGCATTCATTTGAATTTCAGTTTGAATAGCATTCTATGTCAGGTAATGTGATTTGCATTCTGAGTACCGAGGTCCACAGAGACCATGCACCACATGGCAAAAACTGTTTCACCACTTCTAGCTTTTCATTTTTAAGACGTCTTATCATTTAAATAAAATGGGAAATGTAAAACCAGCCAACACACATACAACACCAAAAACAATAATCAGTTTTAGATAACTGGTTTTAGACACACCAGTCTTCTTCCCACGTAGAAATGGCTAATGTTACATTTCTCATGGTTAGTTTAAAAGGTCAGCCTGTCAAATAAGGCCACTTCCTGAAATGACCAGTACACATCTTTATGGGTGTTAATCGGATAAGTTTCAGTAAGCAAAATATGAGGAACTGCCCCCTGTTAGAACTCTGTCATTCACACAAATCTCCCACCAGCAGTCCTGCGAAATGACATACAGACCATTGTTCACCCTGTAAACTCATTTTTATACTTTTCATGTGAACAGTGCAGGTGGGGAATCTCCAATTAGCAAAAACTGAAAGCTCTACAACTAGCTCAATAAAAGCACCCTTACACCCATTCTCATTTTCATAAATGAAGATAAACGTAACATCGTCATTTTTCTCACCATTACGTTTGTGTTCACTAGGCCAGAGTGATATCTAAATATATTTACAACTATATTTTCTAAATCAAAAGAAGTGCACTTATCAGTCATATTGGAAAAGATTTCCAAAGCTATTCCCACATTCTTAACACGTTTTCAGTCTTTGAGCAAAGTTACTCTGACGTTCAGCTATAGACGCCTTTGGAAAGCAAAGAAGAATCATATTTTTTACAATCTGAACCACCGGGACACGGAAGCTGTACGGAAAATGTCACAAACTCTTCTCAAATAATAAACCACACTCTGGGTAAACAGAGGCAGTGGGGGATTTACTCTGCTACTGCCAGAGATTTTAAGGTTTTAACAGTAAAAATGAATAAATATTAAGTTTACATATTATTTAATATCATTCAGCATCCTGTTTACAGGTAAATCAGTAAGGAGGTACCTGTAGACCAATATTGGTTGCGTATCAGGGATACTGAGATTTAGCAAGAGAAAATTAGGTTTTTATATATACAAGACTGAAAGCTGGAGTAAAAGGTAATTAACCCTAATAATTCTTATTGAAAGTATTGTTGTCATTTATTGCTAATTGCTATTATCTGTACATAACACAGCGACTGTTGCCTTTTGATCTTCATCTCTGGACTACTTTTTCCTAATCATCGACAATATCTGATTACATCAAACTATCGCCCAGGCCTTGATTATTCAGTTCCATTGCTCTTTAATATTGTTAAATTTAAATTTGGGCTTCATGAGAATGACAAAAAATACTATGACAAACCTGCCAGGTCTAACTAAACTCTCCTATTGGAGAATAACAGAACACAGAACTATAAAATAACTAGTGTTCAAAATACAAAAGACATGAAATAGTAACAGCACATAACTTTGGAAGTGTAGGCACATTTTTGTGCACTGTAAGGTTTAGAAACAGTCACCATAACCTCAACATCTCAAAAAAAAAAAAAAAAAAAAAAAAAAAAAAATATATATATATATATATATATATATATATATATATTTCACTTTTAAACAGGTTTTCACTCCGATAGGAGAGCCGGGTTCAGTCTCTTCTGAGGCGTCTAACTGTTTGTGGTGGAAATGTAACAATATATCTCTGTGTGCTGCGCATATCTGATCTGTCATCACAGGTATACTGATGTGTTTATCATGGAAAGTCATATTGCAATATTAACAAAAGTACGATTTATTGTACAGTCTTAATTATAATGTACGGTTTAATTTAATTCAGATAAGGTTTGTCCAGAATCTTAGCCCACAAAACGAATAACAAAACAGCATTTAATACCACAAAAGTAAAGCAGCAGAAAATGAGTGCTGTGTTCCTAAACACAGTCTGTGGGGTGTACATGTGTCATTACCACCCATAGTCTAACCGAGGGAAGTACCAACTGGCTTTCGATTTCAGTGACCCAACATGCTGTTCCTCACAAATTAGCCCCTCAGCGGGGGCGTCAAGAGATCAGTGTATCTGTTCTCTCTTACCTATGCCTACACATATAAATTACATCCATTTTATTGATATCAGCCATAGCAGTGCAGAGTTTGTCTGTTAAGGACACATCTTTAATGTAAACAGACAACGTGTCAGATGGTGCCAGTATGTCCTTCAACTACTTGCAAAGACTAATCAGGCAGTTATGTTCTTTAAAATGAGACCCTAGTTCTGTAAAAGATACTCCAATTTGTAAACCAATTTAGATGGTACAAATACCAGCAATGAAAAGAAAACTCTGATAGCCAAATATTGACAATCTTTCTGGCTGACTGTCAGATTGTAATGACATGCTGGTTACTTGATAAATGTCAACGTGTGCTGTTCCTGTAGCGCCTCCATCTTTAAACTTAGACCAGCACCGACTTATACTATATATTAATATTAATATGTGTATCAGGGGATTTGGAATCTAGCAAAGCTGAAAGATAGAGTACAAACTAATTAACCCTATCTTCAATTCAATTCAATTCAAGTCAAGTCAAGTCAAGTCAAGTCAAGTCAAGTCAAGTCAAGTCAAGTCAAGTCAATTTTGTCATTATACCAACATAGGATTGTATATTAAAGAAAAAGTGCAAGGACAATTAAACAACATGTGCGTAAACGGTACCAATAAAGCATGTGCAAAGTGTGTAAGAGCTGTATCTATGTCAGACAGTGAATGCTAGAACTGGAGGCAAAAACAGCTTAGCGTTAGTGTACATGTAGGAGAGTACATTGTGTTAAGGTATCAAACATATTGTTGTCATGTCTTTGCTGAAGTCCTATCTGACCGGGAGAGTAGTTGGACAAAGTTAAATGGATGAGTGCGGAACTGGAGCGTTGTGTGTGCTACTATATAAAATGACACGATGCTGTTTTAACTGTTAGCTGCACTGAAATAAATATTATAAGCTTATCACCAATGCTCATTGAAGAGTAACATATATTCCCACTGATTATATATAATAAATATATAAACATATTCTTACTGATATGTTTACTCTTAGTTGTAAATTGTGGCATCGAGGAATGCTGCTGCTAAAGCAGTAGAGGAAAGAAAGAAATGGATGTTTTTTATTTGTTGTTAAAGACTGAAAAAGGAGGCCAGTGAAGAGAGAGCAAAGGGACAGAACAGAAGGAGCCTGAAGAATAGTGTGTGTGCGTTTGTGAGTGAACATATGAAGACCCTGACAGTGGTCTCACAGCGTGTTGCTTGGCGAGCAGCAAACTGACAGACGCTAACGCCTCTCAACTCAGCGTTCTCCACCCTGGCCAAATCCGTGCAGGATGGCATCGGACGTGAGACGAGCAGCCTAATGCTAACAGGAGCTCAATGTTTACAAACAGCTGCTGCTGAGGAACACTAGCTTCAACGCTGTTCACTGTGCACATCGCCTTCCTTAACCAGCAAGCGTAACCAAATAAATACATTCCGCTCTTCGGACTCGGCCTGATGACATTTTCCTCTTCAGGCACGCAAAATCCAGAACCTGAAGGCTTTGAATATTTCACCAACTGGCAACTAGGCAAATTTGGGCTATGGGGGGGGTCAAACTTGGGCTACAGATGCTCTGCCTATCTATGTACACCTAAAAAGTACAGTCTGTTCATTTACAATGTCCCCAGAGAACCTTCTGAATAATAGCAAGCCACATGGGTAATGTTTTGTGACACAACCAAAGATACAAAACTGAACAGACACACTCAGACGTGTGCACTCAGACGTACTGGAAATGAATATGTACTGCTGCTGCTACCTAAATGAGCTGTTTGTAAACCTAAATGAGCTGTTTGTAAATCACCTAACAAAAAAATCTTTTATTTATTGATTAAAACTTTTTTTTTCTATTTCAAAGATATTTATCAGTACCTAGACATGATAACTTAGTCTAAAGAAAACAGCAGGGGCACACTCAATCATTTACTGCATATTTAAGATGTTTTAAATAAAAAGGGTGTCACAAAATCCATAATTCAGACAGTGTCTCAATTTGCTACCCTTCGAATACAGCAAAAAGTTCCTGAAAATCCGCCCTCCAGTTATTACACTACTCAACATCATCAAAGTGTAGTATTTTGTCATAATGTGTTAAGCTACTATTAATTTATACATATCGTGTACATACATAATTCCTCGCTGGTCTAATTTTAAGATTAACTAAAAGCGATGAGGGAGGGTTGGCACTCATTGCACTTGCAGTTCAATCAGTTTGAAAATGAAAACTTTATATGCTCCAAGCTGTTGACTGTACTGTTTAACACAAACTGTGCTGGTGACTAGCTATCTGGCTCCCTAGCTGTAGAGTATCCCCAAACTGACAGCTGACACAGCTCGAGCTTAAATAAACATACACTGCTCACGGGTGTCCTCTAAAGATGTCATGGCACCAGAAGTTAAACCTATGGTTAAACCTAATCTTTGTAAAAGCTCTCATTCTTATTTAGATTCTTTACAGTCAAACCACACCCACTTTCTGCTTGTTGATTTGAAAAAAAAATATCTGTGGGAAAATAATTGCTATCATCTCAGATTATGTAGTAATGCTGACAGGCCTATGAACCTCAGAGCAGCATCAACAGCCAATAGGAACGGAAACCTAATTCTTAGGAGCAGTGATAAAATGAACAAATCTGTGAAATAGCAAACACAAAATACGTTGTTTAGAGAGTTTAGGAAGACCCAATCAACTGTTATCATGTACTGGGTATTCATAAACTGGAGTCTGAAAGTCTGAACTTTTAGAGCGCACCAGTCTAGTATCCAGCATTGGTATTAAGCTGATACCAGCATAAAATGCGGAATGCAGATCGAGTCTGAACTGATTCTGTAACAGATATAGCCTGAAATTTTGAAGATATAGTTGTAGCACAAATGTAAAGCCGGCCACAATAAAATGACATTGGCCACAAACGAGCACCCAGTAGTAGAGTGTTTCTGTGTTGTACTTTTAGATGGCTATCAACTTAGGCTGACCTTCTATGTTGTACATTTGTATCAGGTGTCAGAAAAAAAAACAGCCCACCTCTGAGAACAATGGGGTCCTTTCCCTCCCTGCGCAGGGACTCCAGGACTACATGCAGGGGTTGGGAAAGCGACAGCCGGCCCGGGTCTACCGTGCTCTCGTCGTAAACAACTATCTCTTTGGAAAAAATCCCCCTGAAGGAGTCTTTGCTCTGGCGGCAAGAGATGAGGTCTAGCACAGTGATCTTGCCCTGTTGTAGGCGTCGGCGGCTGATTTTGTCCGAGCAGTTGATATGAACGGCGCCTCGGATGTGGCTCTTGTTGTAGTCCATAAAGGGCCTGCAGTCGATGATCACCGGCACGGGTCCCACCGGATGGCCCATGGGGCAGTGCGTCATCTTCTGAGCCAGTTCACTGGGTTGGATGACCCGCACGCTGCCTCTTGGGGGGCTCGAGGTGAGGCTTGGGGCACTGTATGTTTCGCTCGGGCCCACCATAGGCATGGAGACACCGCCGTGCCCACCATAGCCGACTGCAGAGTTCAAGTTAGGGCTGCTTGTGCTGACCTGGCTCAGCGTCTGGGTCTGGGTGTCTTTCTCGTATGTAGTCACTGTGCAACAGCTGGCACTGCTGCATCCACACGTCAAGGAGCGCGTGGAGCCGCTGGATGAGGGCATATACGTGAGGTTGGTCGCCTGAATCTTCACCACAGTGGTGCTGCTGATCACCGTCGTCTTTGCGACGGCTCCCACAGTGGCTTCCAGGTAGCTGGTGTCCAGGCGGAGATGAAGTTCCTGAGGTCGGATAGGCCTTGACAGCGCCACCACAATTCTGTCGTCAAGGGGAGACGGAGGCATGGGGAGACCACAGAGGAGGGCTGGCTGATCACGGGAAACTCAGGTGCCCAGTCTCTGGAACAGAGCAGGAACAGTTGAGAAGCTGCTGTAAACAGCGCCTATAAACAAACAGCTACTATAAAGCATACATCCCAGGGCACTGCAGTTGAGTCTACCATTTCCATGAAGGATGTACCAATTACCCCTTTCACACAGATGTGATGAACACTGTATGTAACACTCTCCTCACTGCCTGCGTCTTCATGAACTACACAGGCTGAGCTGCGGTGCTGCGTTGGAAACCAACACAGCTCTCTACCAAACGCAGCATGTGGACGTGCTGAGAATAAAATACCGTCCTGCATCCTCACATATCACCACTGATGCTATATAGAGAGAAAACAGGACACGCTCGGGAACGTAGCAAGAAGACTGTGTACCCAACCCACCTGTCACTTGACATTCCTATGTGCTCATCAATACAAACACTAAAAGTTGAGTATTGATCAGCTGGTCCATCACATGCACAGGACCAGCACCCACACGAGTGCTCTTATTTAGAGACACTATAAACGGTACAGTCACTGAATGAGTTTCTATAGGACAGGTTAAAGTAAAATCAGCCACATCCCCCAGAAATACAGGAGGGGTGGGACTATAAACCAGATGTGCCTGAACACTCACTGTGGCTGCTGTTACCTACACGGCTCGTCAATGGCTGGAGAAACTACTTCCCGACCCGCTATATAAAGCGGAATCAGGAGCGTCGAACTGACCTTTGGCGTCTATCTGCGCAGGCTGAAAGTCTCCTCGGTCGATGTCCCGAGACGCTTTCAAATCTGGCTCGTCGGACTGCTCAGCCTCCTGCAGCGCGGCTCCTCGACATTTTCACTTTCTGCCTCGCTCTGAGTGAGACGGTGTTGAGTGAGTTAGCCCCGCCCACTGGAGTGGCACGTCGGAGTGACAATTGAACGGGCCAATCAGTTTCCTCGGTCAGAGAGCAAAACCGTAGACATCAAATCCAACCCAGGAAAAAAGAAAGGGGCGGGGGTGATTGGGGGGTATTAAGGGGGGGATGGGGGTGTAAAGTCAGCTTTCTGAGTGCTGTTCACTGAACAATGCTTAGGGTCCTGTGTATTGAGGCAGAGGGTGATGTCACTGACAACCAATCAAAAGGCTCTTCGGTCAAACCAGGAAAGAGGGACGCGAGCATGAACATACAGTTGCAAGCAAGCACATAAATAAATAAATAAACAAACACATAAAATTAAATTACAAAAATAAACAAATAAAAAATACAATGTAATTAAAATAAACAAATGAAAAGAAATTTAAAAAAGAGAATAGAAATCCCAGACCAGCCCTTCCGATCTCTCAGACCTGGGTTCTGGAGCCTACAGGATCCCTCTGGCTTTAAAGCAGAACAAATCGTATTTAAAGAAATACGGTCAGTGTGTGAGCACTGGACTGAAGTGTGTTTTGGAATAGCCTATTGCCATTGATACTATAAATACATTATGAGAACTTGCATATGTCAACATGTGACTCATTCATACACACATTCTCTTTATTCATGGCTACTGTTGCATTTGTGTTGGTCTAGTATAGGTTAGAGTTTACACATTAAACCAGACTTCATGCTAAATAACGCTTTAGTTATTCTGTGAATTCAGTGCTGCACATTTGTTCCCTGCCGTATCACACTACAAACACACCATGACTATGACTGAGCACCACAGTGCTACAGACTACTGTACTAAGTTTCTTACCATAAATGTACCTTTCTTGGGCTTTCTACTGAAAAGAACTTTTAGTAGGTATATAATCAGGGAGACAGATGTTTTCTCAGAATACTGTTCAAGACACAGGGATATGAATATAGTTGTGACATTTTGTGACTCAATAAGAAAAATGTACATGAATATGTACATGGAAAAAGTGACTTCATGCGGCATGGCATTTACAACCCACGACACAGAGGAAGTTAAAACCACTTCCTCTTTCGCACCTTGGAGTGCACTTAGACATGAAACCATACTTTTACAGAACAGTTAGTTAATCCAGGTAAGCCTGTACTAGGAAATTCTTCAGTTCGTTTTATTCTTACAGAACTAGCAGTCAACAAACCATTACTGTCAACTGTACAGTACAACTGTGTTTGGCCAATCTGCTGCGCCGACCATGCGTACTGTACACCTCCAGCTATACAATATGTGTTATCTGTGCCTTGGATGTGTATAATGCAAAAGAAGCACCACAAATCAGACAATCTAATCAATTCAACAATCTGCTGAAACGTGTCTTAAAGTCAGATATATAAAACTAAATGAAAATAAAAGAGTGTAACACTGGTTCAAACGTAGCTAAGCTCAATCTATACATTCAGTGTATATATGTATCCACTAGTAGGGGTGATGCATGAAGGTGTGAAGATGATGCAGTTTGAGAGTGACAGAGAAAATGCTCAGTGCATTTGAAGCATGTTAATATGTCACATTAACATGTGAAAACCACCACCTATGACAGTCCTGCTGACATAAATATGCTTTGGATTTGATTACTAATCATCTGAAACTGGTTAATAAGGTTTATAAGGTCCTGTGTAGCGCTGTATCTAACCATATGAATGACTAACAGGATTATTTAAAGTATGCAGTATAACTGTTAAAAGATGCTGCTAGCTCATTAAGAAGGTCAAATTTATCTATGTGGAGAAACCACATACACTATAATGCTCGTCTGCAACCGCCGAACCCAGACTGGTCCATCGGATTGCCAGACGGAGAAACGTGATTGGCCACTCAAGAGAACTCTAGAGTCCAGTGGCAGTGCTTTACACCACTGCATTCGCCGCTTTGCATTGTGCTAGGTGACGCGAGACTTGGACGCAGCTGCTCGGCCATGAAGCTCTTCTCACACACTGTTCTTGAGCTAATCTGAAGGCCACATGAAGTTTGGAGGTCTGTAGTGATTGAATGTTTGTGACCTCTGCACACTATACACATCAGCATCCGCTGACCACTCTCATTCATTTCACATGGTTTACCACTTCATGGCTGTGTTGCTGTCATTCCCAAACACTTCCTATTTAAAATCCCACTGACTGGAATATTTAGTAGTGGGGAAATTTCTCGATTGGACTTGTTGCACAGGTGGCATCCTATCACGGTACCATGCTGGAATTCACTGAGCTTCTGAGAGCGAACCATTCTTTCACTAATGTCTGTGGAAGCAGTCTGCATGTCTAGGTGCTTAGTTTTATACACCTGTGGTCTGGTGATTGGAACACCAAAATTTAATTATTTGGATAGGGTAGTGAATACTTTTGGCAATATAGTGTTGAATTTGGTGGTAATGAATTCGGTGGTAATATCCCAGGGGTTGAGATGTGAAACAGAAACAGACATTTTGTTACCTAAAACATCCAACGAACCTACTGAGACCACATTTCTGTGTTTGAATATGTATTTTCAAGGACAACTTGGTGGCAAATACAGGAGCTATCATTTTGTCCTGCCCTGCATGTACGTTTGTACCATTTAAAAGTTAAATACATCTTCAGCTAAAACCTTGTCACAAATCAAATCAATAGTTTTGAGTGATAGCTTCCGGTTGGGCAGTTTGCAGAGGCATTAAACACTGTTTATCTGGGGTCTATCACTGTGAACAATTCTGACAATCCTGATTTTCTTTAGAACATCACATCTCACAACGATCCACTCCAAGTGACCTTTTTTATTTTACATCTTAGGGACTGGGTGAGGCAGAACTGTCGGAAAAGCAGCAGAACTGCCCTGTAAACACCTGCGGAGTAACGTCGTATTCTAAGAGCTGGCCAAAAGCAAGCACTAGTGAAAAACAAAATATGCCTTAACCTTATTCTATCCCATGGACAGAGGCTGGCATTAACACAGTGGCAAACCATGTGTAAATGTGGGTGTAGTGTTAATCTCACGAGTTTAAGCCATTGCCAGCTCTGTATTTATATCCACCATTGTTCATCAGAACACGCTGATCAATCTGGCTGCAACACGGCTGAAGAAAGCACAACTAGTAGAGATGCACCAAAATGAAATTTTTGGCCACAACGAACAAAATGACACATTTGGCCGAGGTTGAATACTTTTCAGTGTTTTATTACATTTTGCCACTTTTCCACCACTGCATAAATGAAACAGGCTAAATCCCTGATTGCAATTGGATGTGGGCCACGTGTGGCAAAGATATGGCACTGCTGGCTCACTGGCAATCTGCTGTAAAAAAAAGGTGGTCCATATATTTAGAACATGCATTTGGCCCACCTGTTCCAAAACGGATCTGGTCCGCTTTTGACAGAGTAGCCTACTTTTGTCTGAGGTGTGGCCCACATCTACCAGGAGTCCACCCAAGTAGCGTCAACACATCTGGCAAGTGAAATGGGGTAAAAGCTGGGAGACATCAGCGTCCTCCGGTGTGACTCACAGTGGAGAAATAACATGCTAAAAGGGGTTTTACCCTTTATCAGTTGGCGCTGGGAGAAGGTAACAGCGTCAGTAAAAACATTTTACTTTTTTTTTGGCCAAATACTTTTACAAACATTCAGTGCATCCCTAACAACTGGTGTCGTTCCAGGCTAATGCCACACACAATGTGTGAAGCAAAACAAACTTAAAGCTTAAATGTGCTTTTAACAGGCTGACTGGTAAAAAAAAAAAAAGATCATTAATGTACAGAGCTGCATTACAATTTACAGGGTGATGAAATGAACCAGAGGACAGCATTAATACTCTTGACAGGAAAAGCAAGCAGAACTCCTCTGTTCCTTCCAGAATTCCAGAGACTGGGAATCTCCTTTCACGAGGATTTAGGCTTCCTTTTAGATTTCTAAAATTAATGCAAACATCATCTTGTTAATCTCACACTTTATAGCCTTTATAAAACAACTGCCTTTTACTGTTTTTTTTTTTTTTACATGAGCATGTAAAACATGAGCGCACCCTTGTGGTCATAATTTGGCCACATAAATTTTACACAACATATCAACATTACACATGTCAAAAAATGGCAACTACAAAGTTTCCACGGGTTATTACTCATACATATTTAGTAAATATTAAATATTTCACAACTCCTGTTAAATACCTTAGACATACCTGTAACAACTGTTCATCAGGAGCTAAAAGATTTTTTTTTTTGGTGTTTCTTTGTTGTTTTCGTTTTTCCTTGTGGTAGTTCCCCAAAATGTCAGCACTGAATTTATTGTAGCCTCTTTCTAAGAAAGGAAGAGATGGAAAATGTGATTTAAACATAAATACAACATAATCTGAGGTGCATGCAAAACATCAGAAACAGACTTGGATGCAATTAACTATTATCATAATTAATTCACATTTTCAGCAAGTTCAGAGGTTTCTTAGATTTATCTATAAACAGTCCCAGTTCTCAAAACACATGACCTGGGTCATTAAGAACCTTGAATACTTGGGGAAAATGTGTTGTGTACTAATTTGCAGTAAGACTTGGGAGCATCTAAGGAGCCCAGAGGCCTGGTATTGGAGCCACTGATTTAGCACAACATTGAAACCTTGTTCATGCTGGAGTTTAAGTGAAATGGCATAACTTAAAATAGCAGTGATCATACTTACTGTGTTCACCAAACATTTTGCATATTTGGGATTTGATATACAGAAGTTTTACGTTCCCTTTATCCTTCTTGCCATGGTAGTCCCTATAATGCATAGGTAGCCAAAAGTCTCTCCTTTGTTTCCATTCTTTCTTTATAAGATGCTTGAGACCTCTAAAGAGAAAAATAATAAACAAGAATAAACAAAATGTAATAATCTTTATGACAAAAGTATGCCCATCAGTCAGGGGATGCCACAATTGTTTTTTTTTTTTTTGTTTAAACGGAATCACTGGATGCTGCCAGTTCTAGATATCTTTTGTGTTGTGAAAGCTTTGAGAACCCAAATTAGGGCTACTAAAGAGAAGGATGAGGGAGGGGGTTACAATTGGTTGCAGTCTGCAAACTTACCACTAGAGGCTGCTAAATCTTATACACAACTCCTTTAAATAAGACTTCTTTCAAAAATTTTCAAATTACACTCATAGTCAAAAATTAGCTGCACCCAGAAGAAAGTGTGGGATTGCAGTGCTATTGGAAAGGAAGGTTACCAGGAGCAATAAATGATAAATTTAGACTGATATGATCAATATTTACTGAGCTACACATACAGAAGTAGTGTCTCTCGGTATGGCCCGGTATGGTTTGCTAACCCAACACGCCAGACATCTCGGCATGGAGTTGTAGAGGTCCTTAATGGTGTCCTGTGATAATCCATCCCATGCAGCTTGAATATTCTCACACAGTCCCTGCAGACTGTGCGGTAGGAGCAGAGGTGGAGTGACACCAGGCCGTCTGAACAAGCGGTTCATCTTGGTGCTGACCATGGTGCATCCACAAACGGATGTTGGGTCAGTAAGGCATCAAAAGTACACGTCTCACAATGTCAAACCTACCACCAAGTTTCATTCTGGTCAACAGATTCCTTCTATGTGCAACAAATATTTAAAATTTTAAATTAGTTTAATAATTATTTCCAATCACTTTTAAATGTTTTGTTGCCAAATAACACAGTGAGTTCACGCAAGCTAAAGCTAACTTCTGATGGCATGTGACTTCCACCATCACTGTAGTACGTTGTTTATCCTTACTTGGTTTTGAGGGCAGTCATAACTTGTAATAAGCAGGTCCACGCCTTTAGATCATGCTTCCAGCTGGGATAGTCAAGCAGATCAACAGCAACAGTAAAAGACTCCCGTAGATCTTTCTCATTTTCTGTTAGTGGAACAATAGCAGCAGAATAGTAGTATTTTACTCAACCAACCCATCATCAATACTCCTCTAGCAGCTTCTGTAATACTGGAAAAAATCTAAAAATCCCCAGACCCACAAAGTCATTCATTTACCTGACTTCAGCAGCAGAGAGCAGTACTTCAGCATCAACTCATGACTGGGGACTAAACAGTGCAGTGTCTGAAAGAATAATTTATGAAAGAATAAAATATTATACGTTGAACCGCATTAACATTTAAAGACATTTGATAGTAAAAGTATATAAATGAAATTAAGCATAACATGATGTACCTTCAGAGTACTGATCAGTTTGGCTGGCGGCGCGTTATGCCTTTTCAAAAACTCGTACAAGTAGACATGAGCGTTGGGATTTGATGGGTAATCCTTGTTGTAGGCATAGTTCTCCAATATTTTCAGGGCTCCTTCTTGATCGTTATAAAATTCCATCATCTGCCAGTGAATTGAAAACAAGTTAAAATGTTAACCGTCAATCACGTTAACAAAAGCGTGAAGTCAGATCACTGTTCACCCTTGTTTAAACTCACATTGACATAACTCAACACAAAAGGGTCCCACACCCCAGGCTGTGCGATAATTTCCTGCAGGGTTACTGAGGCTTGTCTGAAATAGCTGTGAATCTCTCGGCTGGTGTTAGCATCTGGAACAGAAGACATACAGGGCAACTTACAGCACTTATTTCTATGAAGTGATGCTCACAGCCAAGCTAAAAGATTAAGAAAGAGCTATTGCATAAAACAATTCAGAGAACTTAGCATGCACCCACCATTCCAGGTGCAATCACTGGGGCACATCACAATTAGGGGAGGCCAACATTTAGCACTATTGTGATATGCTTTTCTGAGCATATTCAGGAAGCATGCCACAACTAGCAGGACACTGACCCACTGCATGCTGTGAACCAATGTGCTGTATGTGATACCATGCATCATGAAAATGCCTTAAATTAAGATTAGATTTTTTCTATATCACAACATCAAAGTAACCTGCAGCCTGCATGAAAAGAATTCATGCTGCTTTACACTAAACTCAAATACAATTTGTGATTGGAGGAAAATCCATCTCCGGTAATATTCCATGTACTAGTGTAGCTCCATGGTCCAACATCTAGCCAGCCTACAACCCAATAATGTGAACCTTATTATATTAATTTATTAAATTCACTAGGGTTTTGTTGACTACAGAACAAGTCAGGTTTGTTTGTTGTATATAGACTTTTAGACTGACTGTACACATTTCAAGATACAACTGACAAAATCTGATTGGTTGAACTGTAGTCATTGTAGTTGTCTATCTATGTTTGTAGTCATAGGATACTTATGTTGACCAGGTAGGGGGCGAAACTTGGCTAACTTGTCAGTTATAACTAGCTAATTACAGAGTGTTACACAACAGCGTTTCAGTTTTTATTAACTAAAGCATAAGCATAACATTATTGTAGGCTGACCTGTTCAACAGACTGCTAACAAGCTTTAGTAAAGTTAGTTCCAGTAAGATTTCAAAGACTGACCTGTTAACCAAGACGTGACTGTACACATACAATGTCACCCAAATAGCTTTTAAAAGTGTCACAAAATATTAAAAACAAGTAAATAAATAAATGAATAAATGAATGAATTAATGAATTAATAGTGGTCCATGTCCAGAAATCTAAATAACCAGCAAAACAACTTAGAAACATCATTTCTAAGTCTAATTGGATCGAATTGTGTCTGCAGGTGGCTTTTATTGTTGAGCTTTTTCGGACATGCCAAAAATCACATTTAAACTGTGAGTCCAACTGAGGCATGGCAAATCAGTGTGAATACACAGTGATCAACTTGAACTGTGCAAACAGGGAAGCAGAGCTGCGTCTTACCTAAGCTGGTTATAGACGATTTCTTTGTACACCAGATAAAGTAATCCAGAAAACCACAGTAAGCATGGATGAGCTTCAACTCCAGAGACTGTTGCTCAGACTGCTTGCCATACCTCCAGCTTGCTGCAACTGACAGCTGACGTTTGGCATCATTAAAATAGCCATTTAAGAGAAGATGAAAAGAGTGCTCCAAGCATATCTATTAACACAGAAATAAAAAGATGTTTGCAATGTTGGCAATTTCTCTTCCACCTACTTAATAATATAAACTTTATAACTTAATAAAATAAACTTTGAATACCTTTGCATAATTCTTCACACCAGTGTTTTTCATCCGCTCATACAGAGTATTGAAATCTTCCAGTTGGGAGTTTGGATGATGCTGAAGGATCTCGGTGCCCAGTCTCCAAATAATCTGGGTTGAAACCATTAAATTAAACCACATTTAATTTTTCACAGACCACATTCTCCAAGTGCCCTACTCATGAACGTTAGTTACAGAAAAGCAGATTTTAGTTTTGGCAAGGTTCACCAAAGTAGGTTGCACACACTAATGTATGTACATAAACCACATGTTCACACATACACACTTTTCTGGGATTGATCATAACCGCAATGTCAGTAAGAAATTCTCCACCTGGTTTCATTTCTGATTTACAAATAGGTTGTTCTTGAATGGAGAAGTCTAGGCCTGACTTGAACCATATTGCACTTTCTTTAGATGCCACAGCAGTGCTGCTATATAATTGGGAGATGTAGTGTCACATAAACTTAAGTCTAAAGCTGTAGTGCTGCTTAAGAGCAAATCAAATGGTTATTGATCATTATACAAGTTATTATTATTGCTGTATGACATTTTTTAATTAAACACCCATTTTTAAAAGATCTTTTAAAAATAAAATACATTTTTTAGGCAGTTCTCCTTACTAGAAACCCTCTAGCTCTGTCACTGTGTTATAACAGGCAATTCCTTTAACCATTTCCACAGTGGCTGCAATATATAAGGGCTTGGCACTAGGCTCTCACATCCCACAGTTCAGAAGCTTCAATAACTCTACCATAAAAAGAAATCGAACCTGCCTGAGCTTGCTCCAAGACATTGGAGTGATTTGTTCATCATTTACCTCGCAAGCTAGTTGCTGTTTGTGGGCCGTGGTTTCTTCCAGCGTCTGAGTGTAAACAACAAAATACTGTGCAGCTTCTTCCCAACGATGGTGCAACATGGCATCCTTAATGACCTTCAGACACAGCCTCGTGGTCTTATGAAACCCACTTTCTTTGGGTCCTACTTTAAAAGAAACATTAATTGTTTAAAGTTAGCTAGTATAACACAGCAAATACATACAAAGTTTTAATAATGCTTAGCCTACTAACATCAGTCTACAGAGCTTGATAACGGGGTTTTAAATCTCACCTTAATTAACATGCAAACAAGGTCCTTCAGAGCACTTTAGTGTGAAACACTTTGCTGTAGAACAGTTTAGAGTGGTGGTGATTAAACCATGTAATTCACCTCTAGAACCCATGACTGGATATAAATCTGTTGCCTGATATACTAGTTTCAATGTCAGTTTGTATTTAGTTGGTATTTTGCACTGATTTATGATGGAGTGTCAGTAATACCACTTATATATTTTTGTCCGTTATCATCATATTAAAAAAAAAAAATCATGTGTAGGTTAACTGGTAGATACTAAATACAACACCTATATAGAGTAGTGATGCATTTTGTGTTGAGGTTAAAACTCACAGCTATATGGCAGTGTCCCTCACCATTAGACTTCAACTTGTACAAATAGAATATGGCCAGGTACTTGCCAAAGAGTTGTAGCTACACTCATCAACAGAACAGTTGCACCCAGAAGGAGGTGTAGGACTGCGGAGCTACTGGGAAGTAAGATAAATGTTACTAGGAACAAGAAATGATTATAAATTTAGACTGATATGGGGAATATTAAGTTAGCGTTAGTGCCAGACGTCTTGGCATGGAGTTATAGAGATTCCCAGTGGTGTCCTGTGATAAGCCATCCCATGTAGCTTGAATATTCTCAAAACACTTCCTGCACATGGTGCGGCAGGGGTAGAGGAGGAGTAACACCAGGCCTTCTGGGCATGTGATCCATCACAACAAATCATTCATCTTGGTGCTGGCCACAGTGCATCCGCACAGGGATTTGTTGTCAACACTAAGACAAAAGCGGGACTCGTAACTGAAGACAACCCACTGCCTCCCTGAAACACTCCACGACAGTCTGGCACGACACCATTGCAGTCTTCGGTGACGTTGACATGGTGTTAAGGACAATCGTCATAATGGTCTGTGTGCATGTAGTCCTGTGTGGTGCAGCCGTCTGCCAATGGTGCTGCACCAACAGGAGATTCATAGAGGTTATGTCACATGGACGGCCGAGCGTGAGCCTTGAATCATTTGTCTCAGACCTACCCACAGTTCTGTTCGTGTGGGTTGATTCCTTCTGGGAGAAGCTATTTCTGCAAATATTCCTTTGATGGTAAGCGTATATGCAGACACTGTGACCCCTGGTTCCTATCATCACCACTGTAAACAAATCTCAGTTCAGTAAGTTTTTCTGGGTGTCTTTGTTTCTGGAGTTAACGATTGTGTTAGTCACCCAGAATGGAAAAAAATCTTTATACCCCCTTTAAATTTGCCAAGTTACCATTAGTGGGAGCCACGGGTAGATTTCTCTTCCTCCACTTTTTCTCAGCATGTGAGAAGTCACTGCTGTCTGATTCTGAAAGATTTCGTTCCGCGTTTATGTCGTCCATGGCTCACTGATTCTACATGGACAAAAGCACGTGTTGTAGGTTAACTTGTGTCCCAGCTTGGCTTTCCCGCAGACAACCACTCACGTGTCTCTGCTCTCTCCTCGTTTGTTCCCAGGAACACTTACTTGGATTACACGATCTGCAACACGGGCTTCATTCGCAAGCACATATCAGATTTGCCGTCTGCTATTAAGTGTAACATACACGCGACGTTTCCGAGGCTGAAATAAGCCAACCTGCTAAAAACAACACTGCTTGCGTCTCCACGATGCCACGCCTTCTTCCTCTTCTTCTTCTTCGTATTCTTCCCAAATCTTATATATACCGCCACCTAGCGATATCTACGTGCACTACGTCTGTCACAGAGTATTTCTGTTGCCCTACAAAACGCCATATGTACTTCTGCCAGAACTGCATATATGTTCATAAATTTGTACAAATGTTGATCCAGCGAATAAAATATTGATAGCGATTAGGACTGCCGCCTGACTGCAGTAAGAGTCTGTGCTCTTCTGGGAAGGCTTTACTAGACCTTACAACATGGGGTGCTGTAGGGATTTAGGCACAAGGGCATAAGTGTGATCAGACTACATAACCTTAAATTCATGTGCAGCTGCTCTAAAGGGTCCCATTCAATTGGCAGCAATTTCCAAGAGATTATACATCCTGTGTGTATGTTTAATATGAGCCTTGTCTCAGCAATGGATGCATCTTAAAGTAACTAAATGTCTGGATACTTTTAGACATTTGGTGTCTCGCAGATTAGAGATTCCCAGTCAGTCTACAAACCCCTAATTGAAATTTCGTTTAAATGCAGTATGTTTATCCCCTCTCCCATCTGGCAGGCGGTACTTCTTTTGAGGAGCTTCTTTCCTAAGGCTGTGACCCTGCTGAACTCCACACCATCAGTGACAATAAAGTAAAATCTAATCTAATCTAATCAATAGCGAAATAATGTTTTTAAAATCCTAAAGCTCCAGTATACCCTGTGAACAATCTGAACATACCAGCTCTAATAAGACTATGTCTTTTTCTGTCTTCAGTGTCTGCATATGCTGAAAACAGAACTTTGCTGCATATAAAATGCTTTTTGTTCGAGATGCAGAGAAGCAAACTGAAACCCAACCAGCTTTATCTGTGATGTATGTCCTGTATATCTGCACTCCTGGACACTAGACACTTTACACTTATACCAATATATGCACATGTTTATTCAGTATTGTCATTATCTGCTTTTATTTATTATTATTATTATTGTATTATAACAGTATTATTTACAATAATTTTGCTATAGTACTGTACAACCAGTGGTGGACAATAACAGAGTAACAAAGCAAATGTATTTGGTTTCTGTACCTAAGTAGTTTTGTCATTTCTCTTTACTAAAGTATTTCAGTTTTGGACTTTTTACTTTAACTCCACTATGTTTCAGAGTCTAATATCTGACTGTTTACTGTACTACATTATGGGAAATTTGTTGTTTCTTTTGGCTTATGTGCACATAAAAATAGATAATAGACAAAGTGGCAGTGCACAGTGATATGAGTATGGAACAGTGTAATGGGTAATATCCAGTTGGTGCTCAGTTAGCCTGAACTGTTCAGTGTCCAGTAATGTCCCGGCACAGTGAAGAGGTGTTGTACAGTGTGACCGCTGTTGGTACAAACCATTTTTATGTTTGTATTAAACTTAAACTTTTAAAGCTACGTTGCTAAAAAATCTTAAACTGAAACTTAGCTTGTTTGTAAAAAGCTATTTTATAAAACTAAATTCAGTGCTCTCTGCTTATGATCATTTGAATAGATATCAATGTCAGACTAAGTAATGACCTTCTATTAAAGACTGGTGGACTGAGAGACACTAGAGTCTCTTCACCTAGACTGAGCTGATTAAGAGTCTTGTTCCAGAAATGATAATATGACATTAGGGCCATAATAAATCATGCTACTGTTACTCTCCAAATACTATAGTACCTTTACTTCAGTGGGGGTCTAAAGGGAGGAACTTATATTGACCCTGGAGGAGAGTTTTTACCTCTACTTTATCTCCACTTTAACTCAGCTACATGATTTAGATACTTCATCCACCTCTGTGTACAACCTTTATTATTGTATTGTATTACTGTTTAATAATATAATCTATTTAAAATGTATAACATAAAATCAAATACAGATGGGATCCAGCATAAGTGCACCATAACCGTGTTCTGTGCTCTGTGGGGATCTGTGTCTTTAAGTGCTCCCGGATATCTGAGTCCTGTAACCTGACTCCAGTGTCTGTTCCTTCTCATCGAGTTCGCAGTAGCCCGGCTCGCGAATCTGCTGACGTGTCGGCTCAGCTCGTTCTGCCCATGCTCAGGCAGCTCGCTGCGCTCTCCTAACTTGCCAGCATGGCTGGAATGTTTTTGCGTTTTTATTATTTTGTGCTGTTTTTCTTTCTGTGTTTTTCAAAAGCCTCACCGGACCGGCGGTTTTCAGACCTCAAAAGATGCGCCGACGAGGAGTGCAGTAGTAAGTACTGAGGCAGCGAAGGTCGCAACAACTTTTGGCCAGGATGCTGAAACGCGCTGAGCGTTAGTTACAACATCTGATAAAGCAGATAAAGCTGCAGAAACCACATCACCACGTCACTTAAGCTTATCATCTTGTCCGGGGAGTGAACTGCGTCTACCTGCAGAACTGCAACACACCGGCCTTAGCTGTGTGGTTCTAGACTACAGTCCCTACGAGCTACGACAGCTGACTGCTAGCCTCAGCGGCCGGTTAGCTGGCTAGCAGGGTCGCTACTAAGAGGCTGCCTGTGTACGTATGCTAGCTAGGCAGCAGTTAAGCAGCTAGTTGTTTTTTTGACAGTTGATAACAAAATAAATGTTCCCCAGTTTAAGTGATACGTAACGTTCTTTTTGGTCTTTTACCTTGCTAGCGTAGCCCGCTGACTGGAATCTGGATAGCTCTAAGATTTAGCACCATAGCTAGCTTGTTATGGAAATGGACTGCTAGGTTGCCTGCTGAGCCAGGCTCGTTAAAGGAGACATTCACATATCGTTTTCCAAGTTTCCTCATAATATCAACATTATTGTCCACTTCTTAAAAACTCCCTCACAGAAAAGGTCTTCCATGAAATGGTTAGATTTGGGCTGTGTGAGACCTGAGACTATGCTTTATGATAGCTTTGTAAATATTTGCCTTTAGCTTCGTATTTAAATCCATTTATTTGGACTAATTGGGTAAATTGTGGAGGAATATAAATGTTGTTAGGCATAGAGGTTACCTTTTAAATGTGATTTTAGATCAGATTACATTAACTCTATAGGCTCAGTGCGAATCTTGGATAGTAAATAGCTGTTTTCTGTGTGGTAGACATGGCAACCCTGGTTCCTGGCACTGTCGATGTAATGAAACATTATTCGCTACAATAAACCATTCCATGCCAAACCACTCCGAATTACTGTTGTTTATATCTCAACCTCGTTTACGGTTTGTTTACATCTGAACTAGTCAGGAATTTTGGTGTAATTCCCCTTTTACTAGCCTTCATTGTGTTCACATTGCTTACTCTCTGATGTTACACGGTCTTTCATGTGACTTTTTGACCTACACCAGTAATCCTAAAATCTGCACTTTTATCAACATGTAACGTTGATGAACGTCTCTAGTTAGTTTTGATTTTGTTAAAAGATGGTAACTTACCTTGTTTACATCATTTTATCCTAAATGTTTCTTCTTCTTTCCATTCGTTAGTGCTCCTTTGTCGGGGGAAGGCAGCAAAAGATTTTTCCGGGCCAGACTGCCGGTTTCTGTCCTTTAAAAAAGGGGAGACTATATACGTGTATTATAAACTGTCGGGGCAGAGGTCGGACGTGTGGGCGGGAAGCGTAAGTATGAAAGTTAATGATTGATCAACTTGTTGGGAATAAATGTCTGAGAGAAGATTTCACTGAGGATTTTACCCTCCCTTTCTTTCTTTGTTCAGGTTGGTAGCAGCTTTGGTTATTTTCCAAAGGACTATCTTAACATCAATCACATTTATACCGAAAAAGAATTTGAAGTACCTGCAGAGGTAAGTGTGATGGTTTGGTGACCTTGCATTCATGAATGTCCCCAGTCAATAACCATTAGGTTGCTTGAACTTATGGCCACTGATTTCAAGGGATGCACTGAATGTTCGGCAATTAGAAGTATTTAGCCAAAAAAGGTGGAAAAACACTTTCGGTGTTTGGCCGAAGAAGTGAAAAGGCCGAATAATATTCAGGAACTTTTTCTCCTTAGCGGCAGGGCTAGCGCCATCTGCTCTAGACTAATACCCACTTTAACATATTGTTTTTCCACTGAGAGTCACACTAAAGCACGCTGACATCTCCCAGCTTTTATTTAGGTTTAAACATTCGAGCCCAACAGATTTCCAGACAGAGTAAAGAACAGAGCAGAGCCACTACAATGAGTTTTTCAAAATATCTTATTCTAGGTCCATGTTACGTGTTTTTAAATGTTTATATTATGAGACATTTTGAAATTCTACTTTGTGCATTTTTTATGTATTTGGAATGTAATATGTGCCTTTCAATGTTTTCCAGGAAACTGACTTTGTCTGTTTTGACACTGGATTAGATACATTTGAAAGCTATGATATTGATTTGCTATTAAGCAACTCTTTATTATTAAAAGAGAGTGATAGCCAAAGTGAGAAACCAGAAGAAACTGCGCACAGTCAGGATCCTGCGATTCCTGCAGAGGATGTTGAGGCATCTCTGAAAGACTCTCCTAAAGATACTGGTGATGGAGACATGGAGACCAATTCTAACTTGTTGCTCAAGGAAAATGAACCCGAGGAGCCAGATGAGACAGAGGATGTGAGTCTTTCTGAGCCTGTTCGGGCTACTCCACCTACTCAACCACCTTTAGAATCAACAGTTCCAGATGCAGCAGATAAAGAATCTTATGCCACTGGTTCAATTTCTAAAAGTGGTCAGATAAGAGCAGATGATGCCAAAGATGTTACAGATAAACCTGGTGCTTTAGAAAAGAGGGAATATGTCACAGAGGTGGAAGCTCTGCCTGAATTAAAAACTACGTTAGGCACAACATTTGATGCTGTTACTTCTGATGATGAAGAGACACGGAGTGTGACTCCTTACTTTGAGGAGGACGAAAGTGACACACCAGTTGACCAAGCAAATAAACAAGTAGAGGAAAGACCAGAAGAACTTGAACTACTTATAGCTGCGGAGGAACTCCCTTATTTTGAGAATACTCATGACCAACCTGAGTCGAAAGAAGATGCCGTGGAAAAAACAGAGGTCACTGAAGCAACAAAGGGCGACACGTGGTCATCTTTGGGGGATACAGTTTTTAAAATTGTAAGTGGAGGTGAGAGAACAGTTTCACCTGAAGATACTGAAAATGACAGTGAAGAGGAGGAGGACGAGGAAGAAGAAGAAGTGGAGGATGAAGAGGAAGATACTGAGAAAGAGTCAGAAGATCTGCTACACGTTCAGGACTCAGAAACGATTGAAGATGATGCCGATAGAACAAAACACTCCAGTAGGAATTCTACACCTGAGGACAGAGATATGGAGGCAGATGCAATGGAACAGTCCAGTAATAACTCTACAACTGAGAGCCTTACTTCATCCAAGGATGCTAAAGGAGGTGAAAAGCTATACTCAGATGTTGACACTATAACCGAGAACTCTGTTTTATCAAAAGACACCAAAACTGGTGAAGAGAGGAACTCAGATGTTGACACTATAACCGAGAACCCAACTTCAACAAAAGACTCTAAAGCAAGTGAAACCCAACACTCCAATATTGAATCTATGACTGAGGAGCCCATTTCACAAAATGACAAAGACACTCCATTGATTGAAAAGGACTTCAAAACATTAAAATATGAGAATCAAGTAGAAGAAGTGGAGAGCAACGTGAAATTGGAGCTAACAAAAAAATCTTCCGATCTGGATAAGACCTCTACTGATGCTATTGTCAAAGCTGATACACCAAAATCAAATTTGAAAGAGGACAAACCAGTTGAAAAAGATGCAGAGAAAACTATTCAGGAGGAAACTGTACCTGAAAGCTTACAGATTCACAAATTGGAGGGTCTCTCCACAGACAGTACATCTCAGCTTGATGAAAATGAAACTGATAAAGTGAAAAATGATGCGGCCAATTTGGTTGAAGCTACATTAGAAGCAGAACAACATAAATCTAAAGTTCAAGAGAAAGATGAGCAAATTGACAGAGTAAAAGAAGAGATAGTCAATTTACTAGACAACACGCTGAAAGCAGAACAACAGGAAGCTAACGAAGAACCTGAAGTTTATGAAGAAAATGAGGAGGTAGAGGAGTTATTAGAGGATGAAAATGCTGTGTTATCCACCAAAACAGAGGAAAAAGAAGAATTAACTGAAAATAGTCAGCCAGAATTAGAAAACAGTGATGTAGTGCCGAAAGACAAGTCACCCACACAGACAAATGACAATATGAAATCAGACATGGAATCGTCCTTGGACTCCTCTGGTAAAACGAATGATGCACAGTCTGGGGATGGTGACGGTGCAGATGAAACACAGCAGGGTCCGGAGTCCTTGGACTTCTCAGTCTCACTCTCTGGCAAAGTTAGTGATACCCAGTCTGGAGATGGGGATGGTGCAGATGAAACACAGCCAGGTCTGACATCCCTGGACTCCTTAGTCTCACCTTCTGATAAAGTAAATGATACACAGTCTGGGGATGGGGATGGTGCCGATGAAACACAGCCGGGTCTTGCATCCCTGGACTCCTTAGTCTCACCTTCTGGTAAAGTAAATGATACACAGTCTGGGGATGGGGACGGTGCTGATGAAACACAGCCGGGTCTTGCATCCCTGGACTCCTTAGTCTCACCTTCTGGTAAAGTAAATGATGCACAGTCCGGTGATGGGGATGGTGATGCCGCAGATGAAACACAGCAGGGTCAGGTATCCTCAGACTCCTCAGTCTCACCTTCTCATAAAGTAAATGATGTACAGGCTGGAGATGGGGTTGGGGATGGTGATGGTCCAGAAGAAACACAGCAGGGTTCGATCACCAGCAAGGAGCCTGAGTACAGTGACAGCGTGCTGAGGCTCACACTTTTAAGAGATCACTTTAAGGATAATGAAATGGAACGCATTCAAAAATACTTCGACCTGAAAGACCTCTTCAAAATTGAAGCAATGTTCTCAGAGTTGGAGCACGAGCTGAAGTCTGCCAGGGAGGCAAAGTCAGAGACCAGTGATGACATAGAAAGGACACTGGAGAGTATTCTAGAGGTTTCTGAAAACTCCATACTGGATGAAATTGAGAAGATGCTGGATGCCCGAGAACAGAAGAACCTTGGACAACAGACGGACCCAGCTTTGTTTGACGAAGAAGCGGCCATCTTGGATGATTTTCAGGAGTTAGCTTTTTATCTACGTCAGAAGTACTCTGCTGTCAGTGACAGTGTCCCCTTGGTAGGGGAGAGTCAGTCTGACTTTGAAACTGGTAAGCCATTTACTTATAACCTGTATTCTTAAACATGGATCTAAACTGGCTGGTGAACAAACAGAAGGAACCATTCCAGTCTATTGTCATTTCTTGAATTTAGGATTTAAATGTTGTTAAAATTTTAATGTAGGTTATTGTATATGGGCTTCTATCAGAACTATCGTTTTATCTTTAAAATGATAACTTGACAGGAGAAAGAAAACATGCTGTAGTCTGTGCAACCAGATTATTTTTAACAAGTATTTTAGTGAATTTGAAACTTGCTTACATATTTCTGTTTGTCCATTTCACGTTCCAGACAGCTTGAATGCCTCTATCGAGGTGGACGACGTGGTCAAAACCATCCCAGTGCCTGCTGCAGAGGCTACTGAAGCTCCTGAGGTCCATGAAGAAGCTGATCAGTTATCCAGTGTTAACACTGAGAGTGATGAATCCCAAAGCCAGGACATGGGCCTTAAGGAAGATGGTGGCCATTTCAATAAAAACAATGACATCCGAGGCAGCTTTAAAGACGCAGAAGAGGTGCAGAGGGGACCCCAAGCTATTTTGGAGAATCCTCTGGATATTCCGCTTAGTTTTGAGATGGATCAGTCTTCTGGTTGGTTCTGATTATGTTTCACTTTTTGCTATAACCTTAAGGTTTGTCCAGGATTTAATATCTTGCACTTGCCATCAGCAGGTTCACTGGAGTCCCCAAGTGAGTTCTATGACAGTAAAGCACACGATGACCAAGCCATTTCATCAGCCTCGGATCAAGTTTGGGGCTGGCTGGTTCTCAGTTCTGAAGTTCTTGGAGTGTATGCAGAGACTGTGAGTTAAGTTTGATTTATATGCTGCTTTGTCTGGTCCTACAAGCTTCAGTATGCGGAGAGAAACATCTGAAACTGGACTGGGGAATGATTAGCGGGTGTATCGATTAGGACTGTCTTTTAGCTGAGTAGGCAAAGCTGCTGTCTGAGTCTTGTCACGTGAGTCGTGACGTGAAGAGGTTAACAGGGCTTTCAAATGTTGACGTGTTCTAGAGCCAGGGTTGAAGTTCAGACCTGAAGTACAGTTCGGAACCAGTTGGTGTTGGTTTTTGTAGTAACGAACAGCTCCAGGTTCGTTTATGAGCTGCTCGAGCTGAGGTTTAGCTCTGGAGATATCCTGTAGAGAGATATTTACTGATTAGCTCCTTGTGCTAGCCGCTTTGCTAGCTAGCAGTTTGGTTTAGCTTTGAGCGGCCGGTATGAGGTAAATTAGCCAGTTAGCATACGTGTGGCGGTCGCACTGCAGGTGCATAACGGTAACCCAAAGTTAGCTTGTCAGCGGCAGAAGCGAAATGGATTTGGGAGTCGTTCACATTTCTCCTCAGTCCGTATGTGACCTGTGGACTGCTGTTTCCGTCGTGTTTCTGTCAGGAGTCCAGGAAGTATGTGTTTTGTTATTCTGCTAGTAGAATAGCGAGTTAGCGGTCTATGGTAGACTAACTAGCTCGAACTCTGACACGTTATTTGCGAGTCAGCCATTCAGCTCGAGTTAACCCGCAGTTTATGTGGTCTGGTTATGTTGCTATCAAGTAAAGCGGCCATACAGGGTAACCACCCTGACTAGCGAGTTAGCATCGATAACTATCGTCTACAGTGTTTACTGACCTTTTTTATTTGAACGTAAGTTGTATGTTACAGTCATGAACTGAATTCATACGCAGAAAGCTAACCATTCCCATATTACTGAGTCACCGTTAGCAGCTGCTAGGGATTGAAAGTCCATTGAACCCTAATGTTATGGTGGTGGTGGCAGTATATCTTATTGCAGTGGCTTTCAAACCAGGGTCTTTCAGGGTCCTTGAGTCAGTGTATCAGTGTTATGTCAATATGATCATTCTGATTATTATGATCATTAACTGATTATTCTTTCTGAAATACTGTGGTAACCAGGAAGCTAAAATGTCCTTAGCTTTAAACATCACTGTATCGTCCTGTTTTCTAGTTGTTTTACTAGACGTGTCGTGTTGTTTTTCTCCTTCTTTAAGGGTCAATTTGAATTATCACATGTATAAATTTACAAATAAAAAAGACAGTTCTAATCACCACATTAAATACCTTTTCCAGTTACTTACCTGATCTTTGGTGTCTGTTTTCTAGCTGATTGCCACCTTGCCTGAAGAATGGCAGCCAGGCCCTACGTTCCATGGACTTCCCTGGAAACCCGTGGTTGTCACAGCAGCTGTGGGAATCCTTACCATTCTGATGTTCATCTGGAGGACTATTCTTGCTGTGAGATGTTTTCAAAATATCTTTATTCTGTTCTCATTGTGTGACGGAATTTGAATTTAACCCTAACTGTCTTTTTTCCCCCTTATAGGTGAAAACCAGAACATATCAATGTAAGTATTATATCTGTGACATATCCAGATATCTGTGGTATTTCCATGCCATCTCAAATTTTTTATTACATCTAATATTTGCCTGTGTTCACCCCACGTTTTTTTTTTATCATTTACCTGTTTATCAGTAACTGAAAAGCAGCTTGCGGAGAGGATCCAACAGCTTGTCAATGAAAAATCAGATGTCCTTCTCAAAATAACTGAACTGAACAACATGGTAAAGTTATGATGCCTTTTTTGGGTAATTTGAGTTTTCAGTTTGTTCTTCCAAATCACTTACAGTCCTTTTTGAATTTGTGTTCTTTTAGATAAAGGAACATGAAGAAAAGCTCAAGAACTCTGAAAAGTCCAGAAATTCTACACAACAGAAATTTGAAGGGCTTAAGGCAAGTCTTGGAACTACAATTACCTTTGGTGTCTTTGGTCATGTTGCTCTTCCTTTCAGTTTTTATTAATTTAAATGCTGTTTTTAGGTACGCTACCAGGACCTCCTCACCCAAAAGGAGGAACTGACTGTTAATATTTCTCAACTTGGTCAAAAAGTTGTAGAGACACAGGAAGAGAACAAAACTCTCAACGGGAAGGTAAGGTGTTTTTTTTTTTTTTTTTTTTATATATATATATATATAATTGAACTTTTCTGTAAGTAATCTATTCTAAATATTGTTTTACTAATCTCTCTCTCTCTCTCTCTCTCTCTCTCTCTCTCTCTCTCTCTCTCTCTCTCTCTCTTTTGTTAAAGATGGTTATTATCCATCAGAGAATTGAGAAACATCAAAATAGTCTAAAGCACATTGAAGAGGAGCGTTCAAAGGTATATTTTGGTATATGCATTGGTTATACATTCATTTAAACCTTGTGAACCCTTTACTTTTTTGTTTGCAATTTTTGTGTAGGTTATGTTTGTTAAATCTTAATGTTAATTAAATGCCTCAAATGTTTTTTATTACATTAGATTCAGGTACTCTTGGATGAGGCCAAACTCAGGGAAGATGCTTTGAAAGCTCAGGTGCTGTCCTTTGAAAAGGACAATGGTGCCTTGAAGGAGCAGAAGAAATCTGTAAGTAAAATAACACCTAGAGCTGTATTTTGAAGTCTTTATTGCGTAGTAGTATGTTCTTGACTGCACAACTTGCCTTAATCCTTACTGTATATCTGTAACCCTCACAGCTGTTGCGTGATGCCAAAGATTGGCAGGAGAAGCATGAAAAACTCAGTGAAGAGATTAAAGTTTACCACAAAACACAGAAAGAATTGGAGGACTCCCTTGTGCATAAAGAAAATGAAATTGATGTGAGTTCAGTGTTTTGTATTTTTATTGGACACTCGAGCTCAGAGCTTTGAGAAACATAAAAAAAGTTTTAACTTGTTTAGTCTTTAGCTGTGTGTGTGTGTGTTATTCCTCCCCATTACTGATGTTAACTATCTGTAAAGCACTCTGAGCTGCCAACAGTATGAAAGGTGCTCTATACATAACAATTGTGTTGTTGTTGTTATTTTACTTGAGCTTTGTAATGTTCAGATGTTGAGCCATGTAGAGTTTGGTCCTTCATGACCTAAGACGGACGTATTGGAACATTATTTGGTTTTGTTTCTCTGATAGGTTTTGTCTTGCTGCATTGCTGAGCTGAAGGGTCTGGAAGTCTGTGAAGGTGCAGAACTACAAAGTAGTGATGCTAAACTGGCCAATGGTGAACCAGCTGGTAAGTGTTATGTCTAGCTTAGAAAACGCTTTGCATCGGCTTAGTTCACAGTTTCATGTGGGTGTTGAAACTTTGTTCCAGACAAGAAAGGGGATCCCATTAAATTGCGACTCAAGCAAATGATGGATGTTTCAAGGGTAAGTCTGGATAGAGTTGACTTATATAAAAGCGACTTTGTAGATATGTATGTGTATTTGTTTAATTATTTATTTGTTTGTTTTTTAAATCAGATCAAAGCCACTCTTTCTGTCATAGAGGATGAACGCAATCGCTATTTAGAAAACTTTTTAGCTGAACAGAAAACAAGACAGGCTCTGGAAGGTATGACCTTTACATTTTCTGTGGACTGATCAGCCATTCGATAAGAACACCTCCTTTTATCTACAGTTGTCCATTTGATAAGACTTGCCATATAGTAGCACTTTAAGGTTCTGCAGTTTAGAAACTAGACCATCTGTTTTATACATAACTTACCAGCCACCTTTTACGCTTTTCTTTCATTATCATGAACACCTCAGAGCAGGTAGACCATTCTTCGCTCTGCAGTGGTAATGTGTTGGTGGCAGTGTGCTGATGTGTGTTCCAGTGGTACAGGTGGATTAGACACACAGCAGTGCTGGGGTACACTTTAGGGTCACTGCTAAACTTTGGAAAATCTAACAAAAATGTGGTGGGCACTGATGAAGGACTAGAGGATGACCAACACTGCACTGTGCGGTAGCAGATGAGCTATTGTATCTGACTATACATCAAGATGGACCAGCAAGGTTGGAGTGTATAATATAGTGGACGCGGTGTTTAAAAACGCTGCTGTCTGATCCACTTGTACCAGTGCAACATGCACTAGCATCACTAGTGTCACTGCAGTGCTAAGAATTATCCTACACTCAAAAAATACCTGCCCTGTGGTGGTCTTGTGGGGGCCCTAATTGTTTTATGAACAGGGTAGCTAAGAAGGTACGCAGAAAAACAGATGGACAACAATCTGTATGGTAAGTGGAGCTAAAGGACAGAGTCCAGATTTGAGGAGGTGTACTTGATGAAGTGGAATTGTCGCTGTCCAAAGAAATACAGGCAACTTTACAGGAGCGGCCAAAAACCTCATTTAATTAATGGAACGAGACGTCTTTCCAATCAGTTTTGGGCCATTCCTGTTGGTCTTATTCATGAAATGTCCACACAGTGTAAATGGCAGCTTATGTGATCAAATGAGGCATAAAAGTAAAAATCAACAAAAATGGAGATACGTGTTTTTCTTTGGACAGCGATGATAGGTAGGTACTTGGTGGCCCGATTTGTCATTAACTAATGTTGTACTTTTTCATTTTATTCCAGAGCAATTTCAGAAAGTGATTCATGATCAAACAAACCTGAAAAATGAGAAAACTCATTTGGAAAGCCAGTACAAGAACCTTCAACAGAGACTGGAAATTACAACCGAATTATATCAGCAAAAAGAAAATGCATTACAGCAGTAAGTCTCAGTTAGACTTTACCTTGATGTCAGTCTCAATGTGAAAAATTAGTTATTCAAGTTTGCGGAGGATTTTGTGTGAATCATAATTCAGTGTTGATACTTGCGATCAAGAGGTTACAGAAAATTTATTCAGACTTTATTTTTTCTTAGCCAGGTTTGCAGCAGGTTGCAAAATGGGTAAATGTATGTAGAGTGTTAGAGCATGAATGTTTTTTTTTTCCCCTACAAAGCTGTGTCTGACTAAATATCAATTTCAGAATTGAAGAAGGTCCTGTGATAGCTTATATTTCAGTTTAGTAGTGCAGAGAGTTGTTCTTGTGCCAAGCTCTGAACTGCTGTAATTAAGAATTTGATATGTGGCTTGTCTTTCAGAAAACTGACCCAAGAAGAACTGGAGCGGCGTGAGAAGGAGACAAAGCTCTCTGAGGTGGATGGCAGAGCCTTGCAGGCCGAAGAAGAACTGAATGGCCTCAGACAAAAAGTGAAGGACATGCAAGAAGAAATGCAGCAAAATGAGAGAGCGCTCAAAGCTGAGGTTGTTTGCCTGTCCAAGTTTATGATAGGGATGTATGCAAATGTTGCGATATTAGATATAACAGTATTATGTTTGGTGGTACTGTATTGATTAGGGCTACATGATAAATCATATATTCATTGTGATTGAGGAGGTTCCACAATACATGGATTGTCAGATTGGTGATAACTGAACAAGTTTACCGTGCCACAGATTAAACTCTCACACAGGAGACAAGTAACTTAACTAGGTGGCCAAATCAACTCCACACAGTGTGCAGCAATGCCCTAAATTTAGTACTGGAACAGTTAAGAACACTGTCTTACTACACTTTTTTATACTAAATACAACTTTACTGTCTGACTAATACTAAAAAGCTTTCAGTATTTTCTTTTATTTTGCGGGATAGTGAAGGGCGCTTTTGTAATTTAGTATTTTTCTTAAAGTTAGATAACTCTTAACACACTTATTTTAATTCCTTTATTGAACATCGCATTTTATGTTTATTTCATTTTATAAGCAATATTTTACCATCAAAAGTTAAAGTGGGTTATGTTGGTGCTACTTACAATTAAACTCTTCCACTCATCAGTAAATAAGTTGTGTAGGGGTGCATTGCACCATTAGTTTTGGTGTGTGTGTGTGTCTCTTCTTTTTTGTAAAACAGTTTTATATATAGTTTTTCTACAGCTATATTTTTTAAATATGCTTAAAGTATCACTATTTATAGCAGTATATCGAATCACATCATGGCATGTATTGTACCACCAGACTTTTACCAATACACGGCTCTAGATTTTGAAGATAGTAGTGGGGTTTACCACAAAATATTGTTGTCTGTTGTGTGTTCTGATATATTTTGACTGTCCAATGTTTTGTCACAGATTGCTGTCCAGGAAAAGAAAGCCCATGAGAACTGGGTAAGCAGTATATATTAATTATAAATGCTGTGTTCTCTTGACATTCCAAGTACTGAATTTAAATCTCCTTGATTGTGTTTTAGTTAAAAGCCCGTGCGTCAGAACGAGCTCTGATAGAGGAGAGGAGAGAGAGCGCCAACCTCCGGCAAAAGTGAGTTTGCGTAGTAGGCTTGGGCAATATCAATATTTTCCTACTTTCACACATTTCCTGACATGCAGGTTATACAGAATATTATCCAAGTACGCTTTACATGGTTTCCAAACAAGTGAACACGATATATGATTTTTAGGCTAGCCGCCTTATTATCAAACAACTGATAAATGTAAAACAGTGCTGGTTAATTAGATGCAGGAAGCTGGTTAGCATTAGCATTCCTGCTAACAGCTCTACCCACCACAGAATGTATTTAATCCTGGCTAACTAAAGCAGATTTAGATGGTTAAAAACAATTCTGAGAGAAGCTGAGCAACTGTTGAAGGGATGGAAAGGCTAAATTAAATCTGATTTGTAGTGGTGGATCTGTAGCCTGATTGACTAGTTGGAACTTAAGGTTAGTAAGCAGTAGGCTTGATTCTGAAAATTATTGCTCTGTTGACACATACTTAGATTACAGAATGTTTGAAAGCGCTAATATACAATGATAATGAGCTGAAATCGAGTGCGTCCTGTGGTGGGTACAGGCAGTGTATGGTTTTGATATAAGCTGCATTATGTTTGTTTTATTTTTGTTGTTGTCTTTGTTTTGGTTTTGGTTTTTCCCTCTTTTTCTCTTATCGCCACATATCTGTGAGCTCCCACACCACCGATTAGTGGGCCAGCTACAACATGAATGGGTGGAATGTTCATTTGTTCAGACATGTCATAGACATTTTAGTCACCATATTGAAATATTTGATTTGTGTCAGTATCAGCATTTTTAATCCAAAGGAGTCCAGAACCATTTCCCCATAAGGGACAGTGATAAGGGATCATAAAATAAGGATCAGACTAAATTAGGTTTTATTAAAGAGGTCACATGGCATTTTCTATTTAAATGTCAGAATACTGGCAACATGTCTCAACAACCATTTCATAACTTTTTGTTAATCAGTATTTAATTATTTTGTTCTACATATGGGGTCAGAATGGGTTCTATGTAATATAGAACTTGTTCTTAAAGCCTTAGCACTGTTAAGTGTGTTTATAGCGGGCCTTATAGATACAAACACAGGCTTTTAAAATGAGCTGGTTTGGTCTCATGCAGTAACCAATCACATCATTGTTCAGTAAATGAGGTCACATGTTCACAAATATACAAACGGTCATGTGACTGCATCCTGGGGGTTCCGTATAGTCACTTAGGGACTCCATGAGTTAAGCTGAAGGATAAAGCTGTTTAAGGAACTCTCAAGACTGTTTAAAGGGCTTGTGATACATACACTGCCATGGTTTCTTTTGGGTTAAAATCATAATTTTTCATACTGCAAGATGCTATTTTGATATGAGATTACTGTCATATCACTCAACCCTAGCACTTGGTATTTAATTTGAGTGACACAGTGTAGTTCATATCAGTTTGATCTCACAAACTGCTTTTGGTCCTCAGAATCGTGGAGTGCAGTGACAAAATGTCAGATTTAGAACATGCTTTGTACAAGTCAGGGCCTCCAGACCGCCACATGCCCCCTCGACATAGAGGTGAGATTCCCTCCTCTGTTATTTTCCTTTTTTCATTTTAATTGGAGAGCTTACATTATGTGTGCCTGCAAGAGGCAATTTGATATTTGGGGTACATTTTAAATTACGATTTTTTGGAATTATATTACAACTGGGATTTAAATTGTTATTATTTCCTGTAAATCAAGGTTCAGGCCTGGTATTGTGGCCACCCAGAAAGTTGTGGTTAATGTCATAACACATAGGGGGTTGGTTGTATCTGATTGGTCTAACTTGTGTACCATCAGTTTACAAGGTCTCTGTTTTAGCTCTATGTGTTTTTTTTTTTTAAATTCCTTTTTAAAATGTGGTACTGGGTAATGTAGGCTATAATAATAAAAATAAATTGGATTCTTGTAAATTGCAATTTTAAGAATAATTAATCTTTTCAGCCTTAGTGGCATCACACTAAACACATTAAAATATAACTTGATGTATTTTAGTTAGTACACGGTGCTAAGTCTATTTAACAACAAATAGGCTTAGTGTGCAAAGAAAAGATGAGTCAGAAAACTATATAAACGTTTTGCCAGGGTAAATTCTGACAAAGTGAAACCCTATTAAAATGAATGGACTTGTATAAACAACATTCAGTTTGCTGGTTTGTACAGTTTACAAATTAAACCCTTTACCTGCTCCAACCATGCCAGTGCCTCCTAAATGTACAAGGTCCACATGCTTTGGCATCTACCATGAAAACATTTTATTTAATTCTCATTTTTGTTGTTATTCAAGTTAACATTATTGTTTTAACTGTATTTATTGTATTTTCCTCATTGTTTTAATTATGCAATGATTAGACTACATGTAATTGTGCTGGTGTGGTCTTAACAGGTGATTCATATGGACCCTCCCCTGTGAGTGGGGGTGCACCCTCTCCCCCTTTAATGATAGAAGGTCCTGGACGCCCCCCCTCTGCTCCAGTAGGGCGAAGGAGTGAGCCTTTTGGTGAGTTATTGTCCTAATCAATGTTTTAGTGCCCAGGTGGTAACTTAATCCTGTTTCCTGTCCTGCCTTGCTAGATTCAACAAAATGTTGTCTTTTGTGTTTTTTCTTTTTTACCCAGGGCTTTCATTTCTCAAGTCTTATGGCAGCTTTATATAACCATATAATTCTTTTGTATTTTTATGTGTATATATAGATCAGCCACAACATTAAAACCACTTCCTTGTATTTACACTCCACTAACTACATAGGAGCATTTTGCAGTTCTACAATTACAGAGACTGTAGTTCATCTGATTCTTTGTATACTTTATTACCCTGTTCTTCAATGGTCAGGACCACCAAAGAGCAGGTATTATGTGGGTGGTGGATCATTCTCGTCACTGCAGTGACACTGATGTGATGGTGGTGGTGTGTTAGTGTGTTGTGTGCTGTTGAGTGGATCAGACACAGCAGTGTCACTGCTGGACTGAGAATCGTCCACCAATACCAAAACTATTCAGCCAGCAGAGTCCTGTGGGCAGTGTCCTGTTGCCACTGATGAAGGATTAGAGGATGACCATCACTGCACTGTGCAGCAGCAGATGAGCTATCATGTCTGACTGTTCATCTACAAGGTGGACCAGCAAGGTAGAAGTGTCTAATAGAGTGGACAGTGAGTGGACACAGTGTTTAAACACTCGAGCAGCATTGCTGTGCCTGATCCCCTCACACCAGCACAACACACACTAACACACAACCATGTCAGTGTCACTGCAGTGCTGAGAATAATCCACCACCCACATTATACCTGTTCTGTGGGGCTCCTGACCACTGATGAACAGGGTAATAAAGTATGCAAAGAGTCAGAGTGACTACAGTCTGGAACTATAGAACTACAGAATGTCTTATTTGGTAAGTGAAGCTTAAGAAATGGAGAATAAGTGCAGAAACAAGGTGGTTTTAATATTACGGCTGATCTGTGTGTATGTATGTGTATATGTACATATGAAATGTAAGGTGTAGGTAGTATGTCTGGCAACAAACCTTATAAATCTTTTCAGGACCACGACCTCCTTCTGACCCCCATGGCCGCTTCTCTGATCTTGGACATCCTCTTCCTTCTCGACCAGGTATGCATGTGTTTTCTGCCTTACCCCATATTGAGAACACTCATCATGTAAAGTAGTTAAAGTTAAGATTATAGTTACATTAATCAACTGTATTATTTTTAGAACTGTTTGCCCCTCGCACCTCTTCTCCTTGCGCGCAGGATGGATCGGTAAGTATACTCCCAGTGAACTGTTGGTAGTCCATCCTTTTCTAGTCAGATATACACCAATAATATGGTGCTATGTAATTTTCGTTATGGTAAAACAATTGAGGCATTGGCCTATAGTCACCAGATGTATCTCTCTTATTTTCCTGGGTGTGATTTGCTTAATTAAAAAAAAAAAAAAAGCATACAGTCCCAGCAGAAGCAAAGACAGAGGCCACAACACAGGCCTCCACTGATACTACAGAGTCTGTGAGTAAAGCAGCACTAGGGTGTTGGGTTGTGAAAGAGGTGAATGGATGTGTCGCCTTTGCTTGTGCACAATCAAGGTTCCCCCTTTAACACGTTGATTACACTCGTTGTGGATGCCTTTGCAAACTCTCATACCTTTTTTAACTTCTAAAGGAAATGGTTTTGTTTTGAGTGGGCTTTTTGTGTGGCACACGTTGCTTCTGCCTAGACAATGGATTCTTTATCACAGGTGGGACATCTAACAACTTGTCCAAGTTAGCCTTTTGCAGGCAATTACATGCATGGCTAAAAGGTGTTTCGGTGTGCCCTGTTCAGCTCTTAGACACAATCTGAATCTTTTGAGGTACTTTCATAATGATGCAAATACTGTTGTTTCTTTTTAGTTTCAGCTCTCAAAGTCACAAAGCCAAGGATCGTTTCTCCCATCTCCTATCAGGGATTCTCCCAGCCAACCTTCAAATGCCCCTCCAAAGGCCTATGGCCCACCATCCATGGTTGCACCGCTTCCACCTCCATCCAATGGCCCACTTCCTTCAATGATCCGGCCCCCTAATGGCCATCCGCTTATGATTCCTCCTGGGCCTCCTCTTGGACCTGACCCACGCTTAAAACCGCCTCACATGGAGTCCTATGGACCTCCTCTGCGCCCATTTGGACCTGTCCCTCCTCCCTTTGGTGAGATTTGTTTCATATTCCTTTTTGAGGCCTAAAAATGCCGTTTACATGTTGAAATGTTTTCCTGTTCATTTTTCAAAGGTTAGAAAAACTGTTTTGTGTTAAGACTAACTGGACATATTACTGACCCTTGTCCATTCTTTTCAGTACGAGGACCCCCTCTTAGAGATCTCCCTCCCATGGGACCGCCTCCATATAACACACACGATTTCCCACCTGACTTTCCTGGACCTCACAGCTTGCCTTTCCCTCCTCGGCCTTTCCGCCCTGGCCCTCTTCCACCTCCTGGAGCCATGGTTCCACCTCCGTTTGGTACCAGGGACATCCGTGGACCCACACCACCTATTGCTCAGTGCTCTAGGGATGGTGAGATGATGCAGACAGCTGGTCATGATGCAGATGGCCCACCTCCACAGGGGAATCCACAGGGCACAGCCACTTCGGCAATGGCTGAGCCTTAAATTAGCAACAGTCACAAAGTAGTTGATGCGGCCACTTTCCCATTATTGAACTCTGTCGTACAGTTTTCCTATGTTTCACAGCATTTGAAATCCTTTAGATATAATTTCTGCATTAAAGCATCCAAAAAGCCATGTCATGCTCTTACGTCATAATATTTCAACCACATGTGGGCGGGGCCGGGGGGACAAAAGGTTTTGCCACTCTCGCTCCAGTATACTGTGCAATAACATTTCTATTTTATGTAGGCATTTTTGTTTGTTTTTTGGTTTTGTTTTATAAGTTTATAAAAGCAAAAAAAAAAAAAAAAAAACCACCTTTCCTATGGAAACGTTAAATTTTTTGGATATGAAAACAAATTTGGCCATATTGTTTTACAGGTAACATTTAATGCTCACCCAATGCTGTTGTTTCATAGTACATTATTTAGGCTAAGTTGTGTGAAGTTTTAGAGACTGAATGACTTGTATTATCATGCTCCTTGACTTGAATTAAGATTGGTAGAACAAAGTTCTATTTGATGTCCTAGAAAGGGGGTAAGGTGGGGTTCTGCAATTACTTAACAAATGCTACATTGGTTTGATGCTCATGTTCTGCAGAAATGCTGTTAAAATCAGATGATGCATTGAAATTGCCAAATCATTCTGGTCAACAAAGATTGAACATCAGGTCATCTGTTTATGTAATGCTTAGTTTAGTTTATTGTTCTTATGATTTTCTTTTCCTAGTGAAAAGACTCACTTGCTGTCATATTGACAAAGTATTTGTACATTTTCCCCTATCTGTGTGTAATAAAAATGTCATGAATCAAATAACCCTACATAATAATGCAGTACAGTAAGAGTTTGATTGTGCCTGTGCTTCATGTAGTGCCAGCGTACTATCTTTGCAGCACAGGTGAGTTAAAAAAGAAATAGCCTCATACAGTACCTGCATAGCAATGTACATCTGTATATCATCAAAAAGGTCTTCAACTGAAAATGGAGTTTTCTGTATTGTCGTTTTAATAGAAGCATTCTAATTTCATTTATTGGCATCATTTAGTGTTCTTCCTTGTCTACCACAACACTGGGTAAATTTATCCAGGGTACTCAAGTTCTGTTCAGAGAAACTACTTGCAATGAAATGGTATGATAGTATTAAATATTTTTTTTGTAGAGCTGTGATCTTATAGAAAGTCTAAAATTCTAAACTTTACAGTGCTGAATTAAAAAGGCTGTTTTCAACTGTGTTTGCCATGTACATTCTTGCTGTAACCTGCTTATGTCGAGCTGGAATATAAGCTTCTCTCAGGAATGGGCTGGAAGTTTCCTCCCTTCATTTTTACATTTTACTCTATGATACTCTGTATGTTGAGCTTCGTTATCATATGTCTGTTTCACAACTCTAGTAAACAAATTTTTCAGCATTTGTGCAATATGATTTAGCTGTAGTTCAGACACTGTACCTCTGAAACTTTATGCACGGACATTTCTGTGGCATAATTCAATAATGTAGTTCTCAAGCAGCATTTATTGGAAGTTAAAACATTGCGACACTTCACCCCATGGCAGTCAATACCTGCATTCCAAATGCTAAAAAATCCTCACACAAAAGCAGTACATGGACATTGTGCTCAGGATCAGTGAGAGATCTGTCAGAGTTAGTATATTTCTGTGACTTATGAAATCCTGCTTTATGATATTACTTGTTAACTCTAATAGCATATGGATAACTAAGACCTTTAGTTTCATGCAGCCCTGTTTAACATACTTCTAACTGAAAGTGTGAATTTAAAAGGTCCTGCAACAAATATACAGATGATAAAGTAAAACCCTTACTAAAGGTTCCAGACAGGTATACTGCATAATTCAATTAAGCACTTAAAAGAGCAGCTGTTCCTCACCTCAGTGGTGAATGGGAATAATCTGTCAACAAGAACAGTTCATCCACACCTACATAGAGCGTGATATAGCACAGCTGCAGGACATAAAAGAAATAAATGGACATTTGAGCAATTAGAAATGTAAAAAAGACAGACACCGGTCTACAGAAATGTGGGGAAAGTATAAGATATTCCCAAAAGTATTTGCTCATCTGCCTTCACACGCATATGAACTTAAGTGCTCATAGGGTTTAATATGATGTCAGCCCAACCGTTGCAGCTATAACAGCTTAAACTCTTCTGCGAAGGCTTTCCACAAGGTGTAGGAATGTGTTTATGGGAATTTTTGACCATTCTTCCAGAAGCGTTTGTGAGGTCAAACACTGATGTTGGAAAAGAAGGGCTGGCTCACAGTCTCCTCTCTAATTCGTTCAAAAGGTGTTCTAACGGGTTGTGGTCAGGACTCTGTGCAGGCCAGTCAAGAATTTAAAATTGTTCATTAAAAGTGCATTTCACTAAAAGTAAAGGACCAAGCCCAACACCTGAAAAACAACCCCACACCATAATCTACCCTCCACAAAACTTCACATTTGGGACAATGCAATCAGAAAAGTACCGCTCTCCTAGCAACCGTCGAACCCAGACTCGTCCATCAGATTGCCAGACAGAGAGGCGTGACTGGTCACGCTGCACTTTGCATTGCACTTGGTGATGTAAGGCTTGGATGCAGCTGCTCGGCTATGGAAGCCTGCTCCATGAAGCTCTCTACGTACTGTTCTGAAGCTATTTTAAAGGCCACATGAAGTTTGGAGGTCTGTAGTAATTGACTCAGCAAGAAAGTTGGTGACCTTAGAGGCTCAGCATCCGCTAAATCCACTCTGTCATGTTACATGGCCTACCATTTCGGGGCTGAGTTGCTGTCGGTAAAAATCACTTCCACTTTGTTAGGATCTCACTGAGCTCCTGAGAGAAACCCATTCTTTCACTAATGTCTGTAGAGGCAGTCTGCATGGCTAGGTGCTTGGTTTTATACACATGTGGCCATGGAAGTGCTTGGAACACCTGAATTTATGATTTGGCTGGGGGAGTGAATACTTTTGGCAATATAGTGTATGATGGTCAGCGGTGTCCTTCAACAGCTTCTCTGAAAAACCTGATGGCTTTGGGGTGATATTTAGCTGGCATGGTTTGGTTCACCTGGTCCTTAGGGAGGTAAGGAAAACATTTTTACCCAGAGGAGGGGACGATACTGACTCCATTACAACACAAGACGGGGTCACTGAATAATGTTCACAGTCACCAGATCTTAACCCATTAGAGCACCTATGGATTTTTCTTCCACTCTGCACAACCATTAATAAACAAAACAAGAGGAAATGTCTTTGAGAACGATGGTATTCCTTCAGTACAGTTCCGGACACTTGTAGAATCTATCCCGAGGCACACTGAAGCTGTTCTGGTGGCACAACACGTTACTAAATCATTCCATGTTGCTTTTTCCATTCATTTGTTACTTAGGACAGAATTTAGGTTCATAATCTCAAAGAAGTACTCTCTTCCTTCACCTACTGCACGTCTCATATTACTGTCCTTGGTTGGATATAATGACATATATTTATTAGAACATTGTTGTCATTCATAGAATAATCAGAATAGTAATAGTAATAGCTTGGTAGTGAAGTTAGATTGCTGTTATGCAGATATTTACCTAAAGATCATATTTTGTGCTGTGCAGCCCTCTGTGCCAGGAAGTTGAGTACATTGAGCTTTATGGGGTCTAGTAGTAATATGGAGCATGATGAAGCATTGAGTTCTTGCTACAAGAGTGGTTCTGTTTTAACCACTGGCCACGAGGCTGATTTAAATCCACCTCTTCCATTACCTGACAATGGTCCGTCAACATGAAATCAAGAAGAGACATCCTCGGTGTTCATCTCTGCAGATTAAAGGCCAATGGTAGTGTCCTCTTTGATTCTTCAGTGGTTGCTTTAAGAGGAACGGGGGGAGATACACAGAAGGTGGCATGCACGTTCCCAGTGGCCTCTCTCACTCTTCTGTTGGATGCGTACTTTGATAAAGTGTTGTGATATAAAGCCTATTTCTGAAATTCCAAAGTGGGAACTCCAGAGTTTGGTATTGCTGCGAATGTTGAGGGATGCACCAACTTTAATAAAAAAAAAAAAAAAAAAAAGGGGCTGGTCAGTTGAAAAAAAAAAACTTGTCCCTTTGCGTCAGTCTCATGTTGGTCCATGTGCCTGTTCAGTCTTTGTGCAAAGTCTGGTGAAGGTGAAGGTAGAGTGGTTTCTTTGTAAGGAGGTTGAGCTTCTTCCTCTTGAAGTCAGTTGGCTTCTTGTACCTGAGATTACAGATCACAATCTGTATCAACAAAAACGATTAAAGGACACAGCAAACTAGGGGGCAATTCACCAAGCATGATTTACTTAGCACGACAGGCTGGGTACAGCCCTGTTTCCAAAAAAGTTGGGATAATGTGTATAAAGTAAATTAAAACAGAACAGAATTACGTGCAATTAAATTCTATTCAATCATACATCATTGTTGAAATACGGACAAAATAAATCTAATAAAATGTCACCGTTTGATACGTCTTCTTTTTACCTTTTCCAATTAAATACAGGGTTTCAATGACCACTGCATTCTGTTGTTACTTACGTTTTGCCCAGCGTCTCAACTTTTTTAGTAACAAGGTTGAACTACACTCATTATCAAAAGAATAGTGGTGGACACACTACTTCTGTATGTGTAGCTCAATAAATATTGATCATATCAGTCTAAACGTATCATCATTAATTGTTTCTGGTAACCTTTATCTTCCTTTCCAATAGCACTGCAATCCCACACCTCCTTCTGGGTGCAGCTGTTCTTTTTGATGATGAGTGTAGAAACAGGGTTAGGAATAGGGTTCTTCTTGGACAGGGTAACCCAGCATCTTTAGAAATATGAAATATAAAATACTCCCTACATTGTTCTTCAGTGTACTTGGACTGCTTCAATACGTGACTTTCCCTCTAGGGTTAATAAAGTGATCTATCTATCTATATACACACTATGCCATTCCCTGCGCTGATGTATAGAGATTTCATTTGTCAAACCTGAACAACCACACGATAAACTGTTTCAGTATTTATTGTGTGCATGGCTACAGCTACACATCCTTTCCAACCAGAGGTATTACTAAGATGGTTACCTTCAGATTATTAAGCATTGACTTACAACAATAATGCTGCCTTTGCTGTTTTGTTTGTAAACAAGGGCATTCTTAAAAATGGAAGCATCTCCCAGATAGTCTTAATTAGTTTTAAGTTGGAAGCAGACATGGCAGGACTGGAGTATGGTGAGTCTGGATTTTGTGCAGGACTGAGATGTAGACAGTAATGCTTTGCTGTGTTAGTAGATGCACTGAGCACTCGGGTTAAGATTGCCTGTTGGTCAAAAAGCTACCTAGTAAATCTGGTGAGATAAACGAAGCGTGCAGCTTGCAAACTCAACTGTCAAACTCTACTAGACTTCTAATATAACTTGTAGGACTTGGAGAAAAGGATAAACAGAAATCCACGGTATGGACAGTTCTACTTGGACTGATGAGAGCAGGTAGCTATAAACAAGCCCATACAAAACGGCCAATAGGAAAGCAGGGCATTTTTTAAGGAACAATGAGAAGATCACAACTATGAAATTCACTGGATGGACAGATGACTTCCCTGTGTAGGCAAGGCTTATCTCTGGGAAGGCAACGGCCACCCCAGCTCACCTGCAGACACTCCTGTTTCAGACCCACCCTTCTTTTACTTCATTCCAATAACTAACTAGTTCTGTGTTTTTTTAAGTTACAGGATGCACAATTTTTTGCAATGCAAAAGATTATTCCAGAATTATTTCAGGGCCCCAGACTCATCTACCTGTCTTTTTCCCCATCCCTCTTTCCCCCCAATACGGTCGCATTCATTTTTGAGCCCACGTAAAACCTTATTGATAATAGTTAAATTGCTCTCTCTCACACACACACACACACACACACACACGGTTAATGTGTAAATGGTAGGTATCCTATATATACACATGTACTATACAGTACTCACAGCTCTATCACAATGGGACCAGGTTTGATCTCATCCATTTCCATGAAGGCAAAACACTTAGTGCTGGTGAACCTCTTCTTGGGCTTGTAGTGTTTGAATTCAAAGAATATAGCTGCACCTACAGCAAAGACAGCACAGCAGGGGAAAAGAGCAACATTTCCAGTTACAATTCCAACAAATATATGCTTAGGATTAATACAGAGCTACTGCATTATGATTTAATGGCTATTATTGAAAAGCTTTTATATGTAAATGAAAAGTTAAATATGTAAATATTTTTGAGGATAAATGATAATACTAGGGTGAATTGAGCTTTTCTGACCTTTTGGTAGTTTTTCGAGATGTTTCTGAATTTCCACATCTACACAGAAATGAATGTACGTGTCTTCTTTACGTGTGGCCACTGGAGTGTCCTGAACAGGGTTCAAATCAACACCGTTCAAGTCTGCAGTACAGAAAACCCAGAATTACCATCCGACATTTATCACACATATTTCATACAATATACACTTATCATCAAAAGAACAGCTGCACAAATATCTGTACCCAGAAGAAATCAATAGGTACTTGGTCAATAGCTTTGACTCTACTATGGGACATGCTAATGATTCAAGTTTCACACCCAGCTGCACATGTGATGTAAGCAAGGAAGGGCCTCATCCGGCCCCCAACAAATCCATGTGTGGAGGCACTGTGGTCAGCGTAAGATAAGATAATCCTTTATTAGTCCCACAGGGGGGAAAATCACAGATTTTTCTGTGAGGGAAATTTGTAACCACAGTTACGTACGTTCTTAGCTATGCTGTTACATAAACCACTATGAAGAAAATCATTTTCATGATAAAAGATCTTAGGACGATCATACCTTTCACACTAATTGTCATGTAAGGATCGATACACTGCCCTGCATCTTTCAAACCAATCTTCTCAATTTTCAAAGTGAGTAGTGTCATTCCTGGCTCCGAGGGAAGCCGTGGTAATAAAGTACCTGTTAGAAACATGAACAGATAAGAGCATGTTTACTATTAACATCAACAATGGGAGGCAACGGTTTTGATACATAATTAATAAAAGGCTGAAAATGAGACTCTACACAGAATGAGGACAAGCTGAGGGTCACTTAGAAAATAGGAAGTTACATGTAACTGTTTAAAGTCCTTTCATTTATAATGTTCAGCCGGTGGGTTTAAAGTCAGGAGACTAACATGGCTAGATTAAGCCCACTCTTTCTTTCTGACCATAGACAGTAACAAAGTAAATGTAATTATTGTACTTAGTTTTTTGTAACATATCTGTACTGAAGTATTCACATTCTGAAGGACTTCTCACTTTAACTTCTCTACATTTCAAAATCTAATATCTGTTAACTCCACTACATGATGCTGACTCTGTCCTTCCTTTTGACTCATGTGATCATATAAACGTAACATGTCCAAACGAAAGCAGCGTGAAGCGAACTCACCAATACAGTACAGTGCTCACTTTGTTTAGAGTCTTTTTGACCTGTTGGACAGAGCTTACTTCTAGCTTATGAACGCACTTCTCCTTCAGTGTTCTGTGCCTATGACCATTTGAATAGACATCAGCATCAGACTAATTAGTGACCTTCTGCTAAAGACTGGTGGACTGACAGACACTAGAGTCTCTTCACCTAAAATGAGTTTAAGAGTCTTGTTCCAGAAATGATAATGGGACATTAGAGCCGTAATAAATCATGCTACTGTTACTCTCCATACTTAAGTACACATGTACTTTAAATACTTTAGTACTTTTGCGCCAGTAAATGTCTAAAAGGAGGACCTTCTACTGACACAGGAGGAGTACTTCACCTTGGGGATCTACACTGTAACTCAGGTACACGGTTCCACCACTTCTTTCTGGGCAGTAAAGCTTGGGTCAGTGTGTCGCTATTGTGCCTAGAGTGTCTACCCAATTACATTTACACTGGCATTCACTCTGCATTTTTAACTACACTAATAGCTCCTAAATTTTTTTTTTTTAAAAAACATATATATATACACATATATACATATATATAAATAAATACAGTATATATGCATTAAGCCGGATTTTCTAAATATTGTCTTTTTTCTAGAAAACCCTGGGGAAAGTTGCAACGTGCACTGAGTACAGAATGTTTTGGGAACCACTGGAGACTGATGTGCCTGGGGCTTGAAAAATAAGATGATGTAGGAGATTTTTGTAGATGATTTCTGTGCAGCAAGATTGTATAATGTCAGGTCAGGACTGACCAATGCATTAATTGTCAACGTCTTCTCTTTTTACTTTGGCAGTGTACACAGTCCCAGGAAGACTTCAAGTTAGAGGACCTGAAGAAACTGGAACCGTGTATGAATATTATTACTTATTTAGTTAATAGTTATAATATTAGTTCCTTTTGTTATTTTTGTTATTAGTTCCCACATACACAAACATATATATATATATATATATATATATATATATATATATATATATATGCGCTTTGCTGGCATATCTAGCTATCAATATGATTTTTGTCAAACCTCAACATACAAGTCAACTCTCAGGATGGCTGGTAGTTCAACCTCACATACCTGGAACTCCTTTAGGGAAGGACTGCGTTGATCCAGCTCCAGCGGCTGCATCCAATTCCTCTTCAACATCTAGATTCTCCTCCTCACCCGGGGCAAGAATTTTCCTAGGGGTGAAGGTTCACAGTCACACAATGAACAACTATTCCAGAGAATATTTCAAAAATTCAAACATTATATGTAAGATTGTACACCTACCTTAAAGGCACTGGTTGGACATCAAAGGGGAAATCTTTGTTGTAGGTAAAAATATTCTTGATAACTGTTCAAAAAGAAACAGCAACACAGTGTATATAAAAACCCCAAATAAACATACTTTTACTGTTTGTGCCATCCATTCAAAATACATCATACACCATTTAGCTTATGAGTCATATCATATCCCAAAGTTACCAACACTTGTTTATTATGCATTAAAAACAAGCAGTCGTCTGCTGAACATTCAGACAAAGTCTAACAATTACATAGTATACTTCAGCAACAACCAACAACAATTATTACAAGAAGAAAAATAACAGCATAAGTGGCTAAGAAACTGTGTCCTCAGATGTGTCTAAATAATGTTTATAAATTACAAATACAAAGCATAAACAAATATTTCAATAACAGTATCACTAAAGCACAGTAACAAGAAAAGGAACTAATATTATAACTATTAACTAAATAAGTAATAATATTCATACATGGTTCCAGTTTCTTCAGGTCCTCTAACTTGAAGTCTTCCTGGGACTGTGTACACTGCCAAAGTAAAAAGAGAAGACGTTGACAATTAATGCATTAGTCAGTCCTGATTATTATACATTACCCTGACATTATACAATCTTACTGCACAGAAATCATCTACAAAAATCTCCTACATCATCTTATTTTTCAAGCCCCAGGCAAATCAGTCTCCAGTGGTTCCCAAAACAGTCTGTACTCAGTGCCATACAGAGCATTCATCAAGCATTACCACAAACCTGTAAGGATGCACTTCTCATTTCAAGACATGTTGCAACTTTTCCCAGGGTTTTCTAGAAAAAGACAATATTTAGTAAATCCGGCTTAATGCATACTTTCTACTTACAGTTATAGCAAAAATAAAAACAATAATACTAAACAAATGGGGTGAGCGATATGGCAGAAACACACAGTACACGATAACACATCGTCGCCATCTAAAGAAGAATAAGGATCCTCAAAAAATCAAATTTAATGGAGAGAGCAAAACCCTCCCTTCAAATTTAATGTAAGTAAATCAGAGCTTTTTTTTTTTTCAAAAAAATGTATGAGCAAAAGCATTTCTGTTGTTCTGTTGATCAGGATTTTTGAATTTTTAAGAAAATTTGGAATTTTACACGATGTAATCAGCACCTGCTGTGTTTAAATGATGCATTAACGCAAAAATTAACAAAATTACACATATGTGTTTTTCTTTGGACAGCAGAAAAATGCGTACACACACACACACACACACACAATACAAATAAATATTATTAATAAATTACACTAATTATTATTTAACATTATTTTATATAAACATGCTATTATTTAATTACATGACTAATTACAAAATTATGCTGTTCATAAAGTGTACCATGATTTAATTTATCACAACAATCTTAAAATTTGAGCATGCTCTGAACCTTTTCTGATCTTATTTACTTAACTTGTATATACCTTTTGTTCCTCTGTGAAGTCATGTGAATTTGAGGACTGGACCTCTTTCTGCAGCTGCCTTGCAAGTCTGTCAAATAAAAACAGAATTAACTTATAAATAAATAAATAAATAAATGTAATTAAATACATGTACAAATCTCACTACACTTTCAGCTAAAACTACAACTAATATCGGTAAAAATCCGTTTTTAATTAAAGGGGCTAATCAATACATCTGATAGGAGTAAGAAAACTCCGCCCACCGGAAGACGAAGGCGTGGCGGTAATTCTCCAAGGTAATTATTTAACATCTTGTATGCAGAAGGGAGAGGACTGTCTGGCTGCAGCGTTAATGCGGCAAACAGGATTCAATTTCATATTTTTGAAGTTAATGGAGTTAATAGCTATTGCTTTATGAAACTCCGTAACAAGTTACTTCAATTTTCGTCCACATCATGCAACAGTGTGAGCAGCACCGCGAGCTGACAAGACCATGTCTATTTCAGAAAATAAATAAATGCAGTGACTGATGTTATACATCCATCAAACTCTTTAATCCAGCTTTCTGTAGACAACTTACATTTGGTACTCATCAATCGCTTCCACCAGCTGCCCCCACGAATCAAAGTCCGTGCCCTTTTTAAAACTCGCATGCCATTTTTGGACGATCTTGGTAACATCGGACATCTTCTCAGGCTAAACTCGCAGGAGACGTGTCAGGTTAACATCGCTGCTGCGCTCTTTATTCTGCAGCCTGCATTGTTGTGAATCAGCTGGCAGTACAGAAGCTGCACACACGAACCGGTGATACGGCTGCTACACAGGACCAAGCCCTTCTGCGGGTGCAACCGAACGCGCTGCATGACGCTACCGGAAGCCCTGCTCATTTTCATGACCAAAATGTCCAACCTAAAAGTCCGAAAAGGTTCTTTTCCCTCTCGTATTGGTTCAGTTGGAGATATGCCCTCCCTGCGAACAACCGTATTCATATTTGATAGGCTACATTTTAAAGTCCATCGAGTTTGCGCTCCAAAACAAGTCACTGATATCTCTGTGGCTATGATGTCAAAATAAAAGTACTCAGTGCCAAGCAAAATTAATCATCCATTTGCTTGGTAAAATTCTTATCTTAAAGCATTGAAAGTATTGGTGTTAAGGACAACCTATTACTATCCTGTCAAAATCAGCATGCAGAATTAAATTGAGAGAGGGGGAAAAACCAACCAAACCATCAATTTGGTTGGTAAAATTCTTATCTTAAAACATTTGAGGTATTGGTATTAGTATTAGGGACAAAAGTATTACTAACCGGGGAAAGTCAGCATGGAGAATTAAATAAAGAGAGAGGGAAAACACCTGACACATTTTTAAAACCTCCTAAAATGGTTTAAAAGATGGCTCTTTACATGAAGTTTATCAAAAAAGTTTGCATTATTAACAATAGTAAAACCTTTTTGGCCCTATACTAAACCATTTACCACACGTTCTGCATCAATCTGAAGAAACATTTCACCGTTCAAAGAGCAGTTTAATGATTGCAAATGCTTTTTGACTGATGAGGTTCTATATGAACGCTTTACTAAAGAACCATTAAGTCTTTTAAGAGTGTAGGTAGTTGTGGGTCTATGAAAAACCCTGACACAAAATAGGGAATTAAGATCTTGTTTTAATGCTTTTGTAACCTTATTTAATGTAGCACGTGTCTTCAACATGTATATTCATTTGACCTCAACAGTGGAGGACAGTAACAAAGGAAATGTAATTTACTTAAGCGTTTTTTTTGTGTGTATCTGTACTGAAGAATGTCCATTCTGGACTACTTGAACTCCATTACATTTTAAAGTCTAATATCTGATTGTTTATTCCACTACATTATGCACATTATGCAGTTTATTTGCACATAAAAGTATAACATGTCTGAAAATGAAACAAGCTTATTCACGGATTCTTATTATCTATGGAATTGTCCATTTCAGGCCTGGACTACATCAAGGACCATCTGGAGGAAAACAGGTAACGCAGGATGGGGTTTATTCAATCGACAACGTATTTATAAATAGACAACATAGAAACATGTATGCATGCACTCGTGACTGGAGAGTTTTTTTCCTGAATGTATACAAACAGTTTTTCCTTTTATAATAAATGTGTTTTGGTTTATTTTTATGAACAGAGACCTACAGATGCAGTATAGTAAAGTAAACTCATTTGTGATTGTAGTTCTAGCTAATTGAACCTGCTCTCCTTCAGTGCTCTCTGCCTATGATCATTTAAATAGACATCAGTGTCAGATTAATTGATGACCTTCTATTAAAGACTGATGGACTGAGAGAGACTAGAGTCTCTTCACCTAGACTGAGTTTAAGTCTTGTTCCAGAAATGATAATAGGACATTAGAGCCATAATAAATCATGCTACTGTTACTCTCCATACTTAAGTACATTTAAAGGTAAATACTTTAGTATTGGAGGTCTAAAGGGAAGAACTTCTACTGATACTGGAGGAGTATTGTACCTTGGGGATCTTTACTTTAACCGGTACATGGTTTGTGTACTTTGGCCACCACTGGTCCTTGATACAACATTCGGCACTGAAGCCTACACTCGAACTGTGGCTTTAATAGACACATTATCAGAATTTGAATTGATTTGTTAGTACACTTTCACAAATATTCTGTGATCTTAACCAAAAAATTGGCTAAACTACAACACCGCTTTACCGAAGCTCTGGCGAACACGGGCTCGGCACATTACGTGATCTTTTTGCACACGTCACCGATGACGTAGGTAAAACAGGAAGAACATCTATTGTGTTTATTTCGTGGTTTGGATTCCGGATTTCTTGAAAGCTTTGCCAGTTAGAAAGGTTTGACAGTGATTATGATTCTTTCTCACAGAAGACGGGTTATGTTATGAGTGTTCTGGAAAGGGAGCTGCTGTTTTCGTTCGCGTATTTCAGAGCTTCTTCCTACATGACAGGCTGTTTACGTTGCGCAGCTAACGCTAGCTGACAGAAGCTAGTTATATTCTAGCTAGCGTTTACCGAAACGACTACATAATATCATCATATCGACACAGACACTGTTTAAACGTCGCTAACAAGTCGCTAGCTCATAGCCTTTTCACTCCATAACCGATACTACTGAGTCATTCTGAAGCTCTACACGACATCGATAATGTTTTAGAACTATTTTGTTAGCTAGGATGTGGCAGTATGACTGCAGGGTGGCGTTAATATCTGTGTAGAAATGACCTTAACCATGCCAGATGAAGCCAGGCAGTGTTTTCTTTTTCAAGCTTTAAAGTTTTCTTTAAATGCCACATATTAGTGTTATAGTTTTTTTTAAATCTGTTAATGTTACACAAACACATTCAGTTTTATATGTTGTTGAACTTTGAGCCTTTGTATTTATAAATGATATTTTATAACTGATATTCTGTTATTGTATTAATATTGTATTAATATTTGCATAAATAAAGCTAGTAGATGAACCCCCTCCCCCATTCCAGTTATTCCAGTGGCTAAACTCCATGGATATAGTTTAGCCATTGGGTCTGGAATGGTAGTTGTATCACATCATTATTCCAGGGGCGGTTTTGGAATCTGTTGGTGCCCTAATCAGAAATTTGCAGGGGGTCCCACAACCTGCATTGATCACCATTAAGTTGTAAATAACCTGACACTAACAAAACAAAAGTGAAATATAGTTCTTCAGTTCACTTTTTTTAGAGTTCACATTGCTATTATTTGCAATAAATTGAAACAACACCTAAAAATGAGTTTTTAAAATATATAAACTAAAACTGTTATATAACTAAATGTGTAAATATAACCAAACAAAGGCAGTTTTCTTGCCCGCCTTTGCTGGCAGCAAGTGACTCCTCTGTTGCTAATAAAAATATATATTCCTGAAAGGTGTCGTTGCTGTAACCAGCCAAGCAATGACGCACTGGTTTCATCGAAATCCTCTGAAGGCAACAGCACCCGTATCGTTCAATCTGTATGGAGTGGCATCCAGTCCTGCTGCAAGTAAAATTTGCAAGTAAGCTTCCTGTAAGACATAATGGCACACTGTGCAAATCACATAACGTAATTTATGTGGTAAACCAACATTTTCCTTTGTTAATTCAGTGCTGTGGAGTCTTGAATGAACCTGACAGAGTATGTGAATTTTGAACTCTTTTATTGTGTTACAGTGACCTGAGGACAACACGGGCTAGGCTTCTGGACATGTTTACAGATGCTACATGCAGTCCTGAGGTCATGAAGAAAGCCACTGATGAATATTTCTCTCTTTTACAGGGTTGGTTTTCTCACATTTTAATATGTAATCTATAACAGCAATGTGTGAAAATATGAAACATCTCCAGTGCAGTTATAAGAATATATATATATATATATATGTATGTATGTTCTTATAACTGCAGTAAGCCATGTGCGTAAGTGAATACTAGAACTAAAATGTCTTGAATGTGAACACTAGAACTAAGGTGCAGTTAGTATATGCAGGAGGCAATAACGAGTAAGTGTACATGTAGGAAAGTACAGTACAGTGTGTTGAGGTAGCAAAGTGTACAGTGCAGCTACTGAGAATAGCAGAAATATTGTTATTATTTATTGCTGACTTTTTTTTGTCCTTTAATGGTTTGGCATATATAGGGTTCATTGCGTCTCTGGATGGTACCACCCAAGAGAACAAGCTACGATTCATTCAGAATTTCAAATGGACTGACACTTTGCAAGGAAATGTGCCAAGGTAAGGTGATGTGTAGAGACAGGACTATAACTACTCTCTCACTTGCTATACTAAAATCCCCTTCTAATCTAATTAGAAGTTTATAAATGTGTTAAATTTGTTTAAAATACTACGTTTAATTATAAAAAACAAACAAAAAAAAAAGTTTAATTATTTGGAATAGTTTGTATAGTTGAGTTATGTGTGGAAGTTGTCAGTCCGTAATCTGTACTTTTGTTAATCTATAAGTCTATAAGTGCCTGTAAGTACTGTACTACGTTAATATATTTTGTTTCTTATTCAGTTCTCAACAAGATGCTGTATTCGAACTGGTTTCCATGGGATTTAACGTTGCCATTTGGCATACTAAATTTGCATCAAGGCTTGCTGGAAAGGAAAAGTGGGTTTGTTTGTCGTATCTGTGCTTTTTTATTATTTGATGTCGTTACTTGATCTCAACGTGTAAAATTTATACATATATATTTTTAGCATCACTGAAGATGAGGCAAAAGATGTTCACAAAAGTCTGAAAATTGCTGCAGGAATATTCAAGTATCTCAAGGTAAATGTCACTACAGACAAAACCCAATTTAAAATCAATTTGTCATGTCATTAGTTTGTTCTTTGTTTCTCCCCATATTGATACATTACACATGAATTTGACTTCTGTGTCAGATCATATTTATAGCCCATTTAAATAAAATATATTTATTCCTAAAGTCTGTAAAGTTGTGATTTCATTAAAAAAGAGTAATTCCATTAGAATATCTTTAATAATACTTTTATTTTTAGTTCAAAATCATATTGTTTTTTAATATTTTCAGTTGTGAGATTAAACAAATTAACCACAAAGACACATTTTTACCCATCTCCACTAAGCATAGTAATAATTATGAACCTAACTGTATAGATGTAAGAGAAGCAATATCATGTATGTAGTGAAGCCACTTGTGAACACGTATTTTGTTCTCCCAGGAGATTCAGATACCCCGCCTAATCACACCAGCTGAGAAAGGAAGAGACCTGGAGCCCAGGGTCATCGACACCTACATTGTGCAGAGTCAAGCAGAGGCTCAAGAAGGTGTGGAACAATCTCAATATTTCTTTTTTTCCTCCTTATTGATAGTGTATGTAAAACCAACACTCCCTGCTGAGCTTCAACTCCTCTTTCTCTGTTTACCTTCAGTGACCATTGCTCGTGCAATTGAGCTGAAGCACAATGCAGGCCTCATTGCAGCTTTGGCATTTGAGACAGCAAATTTCTATCAAAAGGCTGGTGAGTAGGAGTCGAATGTGCTAATGATATAAGAGCAGCTTACAGAATTTCATCCAGCTGTTTGGTGCTGCTCTAAAGTAAATGTGTATATGTTGGATGTGCTGTGTACACATATCTGTGTACATATTTGGTATAATGAAGAGTATTTTTATCCCGCTAGATCATACTCTCAACACCCTGGATCCAGATTACAGCAGTAAGTGGAGAAAGTATCTGCAGCTGAAACAGCACTTTTACATGGCTTATGTAAGTCTTCATTACAGTCAGCTTCAAGAATCATTTGTGTTACTAACCAGTCGTACCCACCTAATGACAGCATGTTCTAGATTGTATGTGTGTGCATCAGGTCAAACAGTTCTACCAAATGAGCCTACACTAAATCTCATACCAGGATGACGACTCCAGCGTTTGACAAACTACATAGCAAAACCTGTTATTGAGTGTTCTGTTCCAAAGGTCATTTTTGGAGAAATAGATCCATAATTTCAGAAAGAGGTCAACTAAAAGATGACTAAATATAAAAATGTCAAAGCCTTTAGATCACAACCAGGAAGGAAGATAATACAGCTACGTGTACCTTGGAGCATAGGTGTCTACCCTGAAAAACTAGACTGTGTAACTAGTCTAACTGCCACTTAGGTATCAAGGCATATTTTTAAGGTGCAGATGTTACAGTTGCTAAGTATTAATATTGGAGACCCATATTAAAGTGGTTCTACTTTTAAGGTGACTTTTTGGTGTATAGTATATGTTCAGAATCAGTTTATTTTGAGCAAATACTTATCACAATTAAAGTTTTTTTTTATATGTACTTTACAGTTTTCAGGATTTCACTTTCTACGGTAGTTTTACAGGCCTTACCTGAATAAGTGAATGTGACTGTGCTAATTGTCTGTCACAGGCACACTGCTACCATGGACAGACTCTTCTTGCTAGTGACAAGTGTGGAGAGGCCATAAGATCTCTACAGGAGGCAGAAAAATGTGAGTACAGTGAGTAGTATAGGAAGACCCTGTTTTATTATTGAGAAGGTTTTATTAGTTAATAATTAGGATAAACCTTAAAAAAAAAAAACAATTTATTAAATAGTGCATAACTTCATATTTCTTGTTAGTGGAATAAGACAAACACATACTTTGGGAAAGGCTCTTTGAGCTTGTTATTGTTTTGTGCTGCTACAGGTTACTCAAGGGCGGAGGTGCTGTGTAAAGAGTACCGTCAGACCAAAGGACCAGGCAGCACTGCTAAGCCTTCTGAACAGCTGTTCTTTACGAAACTTGGCAGTCTGATCAAGAACACTTTGGAAAAATGTCAGAGGGAAAATGGTTTCATGTAAGTGTGCACACAAGCACTCGGTATTGGCAGACAGTTGCTTTTTGTCTTCTTGCTTGTTTGGATAGAATTTCAGATCAATGTTTGAAGAAGTCTGTTTTATGACATTAGTGTTTAGGTGACGCCGGGCTGCTGTGCTAAAATACACTATTTTGCCAAAAGTGTTCACTGACCCATCTAAATCATTGAATTCAGGTCTTCCAATCACTTCCATTGCCACAGGTCTGTAAAACCAAGCACCTAGGCATGCAGACTGCCTCTACAGACATTAGTGAAAGAATGGGTTGCTCTCAGGAGCTTAGTGAATTCCAGCATGTCACCGTGATAGGATGCTACCTGTACAACAGGTGTTCAGTCCAGTCATAAGTTTCCTCTCTACCAAATATTCCACAGTCAACTGTCAGTGGGATTATAACAAAGTGGAAGCGTCTGGGAACGACAGCAACACCGACTCGGTGACCATTCCCAGTGAAACCAAAACTCTTTCTCATGCACTACGTCACTGTACATGTGATTCATCTGAGGGAAGAATCATGGAGAATGCACATGGTTGGGCACCAGCCGAAACAAAATGTTTTAATAGCAGTATAAACTCTACTAAAAATTTAATCTAACATTTTCCTCAGTATAATCCAGTTGCTATAAGCTGATGTTAATTACAGTTATTTTTAAAGTAAGATGTTTAGCTTAATCTTCCTGTTACTTTTTGGTTATTGGCTGTAGATTGTCTGCTTACTGGCCTTTATTTAAATGGTCATGTAAACAGCATATTCTGATTTCGTAAACTCCTGCTCTGATTTAATGTTATCTGTGATTTCTCAGACTGCACATGTGCAAACAAACAGCTGCACAGCAGTACTATATACACTTATCATCAAAAATATAGTTGCACCTTGAAGGAAGTGAGGGATTGCAGTACTGTTGGGAAAGAAGATAAAGGTTGCCAGGAACAATAAATGATGATAAATTTAGGCCGATATGATCAATATTTAATGAGCTACACATACAGAAGTATTGTCTCTCAGTATGACACCAGGCCTTCTGGACGTGTAATGCACGACAACAAACCGTTCATCTTGGCGCTGACCACGGTGCCTCCACACATGTATTCGTTGGTCATCTCCACCCAGACAAAAGCGGGATGAAAATTGAATGACATTGATGTGGTGTTAAAGATCTTTGAGTAACGGTCTGCATGCATATAGTCCTGCGTGGTTCCGTCGTCTGCCAATGGTGCTGTCACTTAGAGGATAACTCATGAAGCACAGCACTGTTTGCTGATTGTCTGCAATCGTGGCTGTTGGGTCAGTCAGGTACACCAATAAGGCCTGTCCTTGCTTACGTCATATGCGCAGCCGAGCATGAAACTTGATAAGCGGCTTACAAAGTCAGACCTGCCCACTGAGTTTCATTCCAGTTGGCTGATTCCTTCTGGGTGCAACTATTTGTTTATATAGTGTATATTCATTATTTTGTACACCCTCAAGACAAAGAAAGTCTTGTTCCTTTTATTTAATTAATTAAAAAAAAATGTAACATTTGAAGCTGCAAGCTGCTGTCTCTTGATAAGATTTCTTTGTCTGACAGATATTTCCATAAGGTGCCTGCAGAGGCTCCCGTTTTGGAACTGAAGGCAAGTTATGGCTTGGCTGAGCCCATTACCTTTGAGCTCCCTTCTGTCAGTGAACAGTGCACTCCTGAGGTCTATGCCACGTTCGATCTCACTAGAGGACCGAAAGATGAAAAGGTAAAAAACCTGTTTAGAAGTTTAATAAATGCAGATGTATGTATAGATCCAGATCTGTGATGCCAAATGCATTTGTTTCTCCTAGGCAAATGCGAAACCCAAGCAAGAGGAGGAAATTAAGCCTGTGAAGGAACCTGACCTCAAACCTCAGAAAGACACTGGCTGTGTGATATCTTAGGACCCTTCCACCAGTGAATCGCTGTCTACAGTACTAAAAAGGAAGTCTAGATTATTTTCCTTCTCATTTAAGCTCAAAGTACTTAATCTTTTCTTATTACAGGCCTACACCCACAGTGTCTACACGCAAATCAGATCTAAAAGATGGGTAGTAATAACTTTGAGATGTCCATATTACTGTAACATTGTTCTGAAAATTTTGCAGCCAGTAATTTATGTGAAAAGCCTTTCACTGTAGCATTGTTCATCAGTACTTTCAAATGGTAAATTTAGTTTATCACACTACTTCAACATGGAAATGTGTTATTGAGATTGAGAGGATACAAGAGAATGTGAGAATGTCCATGTTCAAATTACATTTTAAATTACTTTTTGACTCTCAGCACACAACTATATCATATGCTTTATTAATTTAAAGGTTATTCATAATTGAACTCTCATAATTAAATTTCTACTTAGGTAATATTTTATTTAAATACTAATTCTAGAGTTTTACTACTCTTCCCACCAAAATACAGCTTCTTATATATAAGACTAATTTTGGAGATCTCTAGATTTATTGTGAAATGCTATTGTGCATTAGTGTGGAATCTGGCTCTTAGGTTCCTACAGGGCAATTAATGTTTAAATCACAATTCTATGGAGCTGGTGTCTTGGACATGGTTTAATCCAGACTATAAAGTCTAATGCCAATAGTATTTTGCCATTAAGTTATTGGCTTAAGCTTATATAGATCTAGAAAGACATTAATAGTCATATTGATTTTTCTTTTTGACTTAAAAGATGTAATGGATTAATTTACTTATTACTTATATTATTACTAGATAATCAAACAATACAGAGTATCATATGCAAAAAACATAGTTAAAGCCAACTATATTCATTTTAATGACATACAGGACATGAAACAATAAAGAATTACTCTCAGCAGCGGAGGAAAGAAAGAGGTGAATTGCTATTACTTGATTCCTTGACTGGATTACATGCACAGTGGAGCAATAACCAATCCAAATTTAATATGCTCAGAAAAAAAGCCTGTCGTCACATGTTCTTTTGCTTGCTCCAAAAACTGAACATGTCACAGTCCTGGTCGCATGTAACGTTCCCAGCAAAGTTGTGAAATGCCATCATATCTATACTAGATGTCAGCTTTGTGTGGAATTTTGCATTTATGTATTTAACACAAATGACTTAGGAAGGTGAAACTGTAACACCCCTCCCAGATATGTATGTTTGTGATATTAGGCATGCAATGGATTACAATGATAATGCTGTACATACTATGTGTCAGACACTGTGCACCATATGAAGTCTCAGTAATGATCTTGGTGAAATGCATTCAGTGCTCAAAGTTTTTCTTTTTACCTGAGCCGGTTTTGCTGCTTTTCTGTTTTCAAACTGGGCTGAATTTGTAAACGTTTAAAAGTCTGCAAGCAAGTTTGACATTCCAGGAAACCTACAGTGCTCATTGCTAAGAGGAAAAAAGTAAAAGTACACAATAGATCGTCTACTGCATATCTTATTATAAATGTTCATGAATCCATAGATCTGTCAGATACCGGATGCGTTCATATGCACAGTTAGCACAGACACACCAGTAAAATGGTCTATCTATTATTTTACAGGTTTAACATCTGAAGTTTAAGGCACTGAGATTATAGTCACATTATTACATCCATTATATAATGTACTCATAAAATTGATTTCCAACATTTCTCTCAGCTGCAACATTTGAGTGTAAATGCTGTTTCTAATTTCTTTTTGATTATTTATGTTTGTAATTATTTACAGTTCTGTAGAGGGTGAGATCTTTTAAGATGCTTACGATCAGATTTTTTGTTATACACACATTACCTAGTCTACATATTGGAAATCTCCATAATATGTACTTGCAGATTGCTGTGACTCAGTGTCATATATTTAATGCCTTCATCCATTAAAATGATTGTCAAATAGCTTTATTGTAAGTGTTGTACTGTATTTACATGCTTCTCCCTGCAAATTCAAGTTATATATCATTTGAAATATGTTTATTCTCTCTGGGGGAGGGGAGGGGTTATGGTTGGTATTACTTTATGGAGGGCCAAATAACTTTCTAGGCAGCCCAGTTCTACACAACGTTGATAATCAGCTGGTCCAAATCAGTTTTAATCAGTGTAGCATATAGTGCTTCAGTGTCTGATTTTTTAAAGTAGCTTAGTCGCCTGGGTCCCCCAACTCATTCTGGGTCATTAGAGGTCGGGGATACAGTAGGGCCCAGTGTAGTTAAGGGTTGGTGATACACCATGAGCCAGTTTCCTGGACAGAGATCAGGCCTACCAATAGGTGATTGACTAAGATGAAAGTTTAACTAGGTACAATTACAACACCAGAAATAATATTTTACGTAAATTGAACTGGTTTCATGTTAATAAATATCTGCAAGAGGTAACTCCTTTGGTGAAAGTCTTCTTTATGTGAGATATAAGCAGTATTAATTTAATATGTAATCTTTTAGTTAAAATACTTTTTTGCTATTATTGGTACACATTTTATGTTACTGATAAAATTGTTAATTATTTCTGCAAAATTCAAACTAATTTGAAACCTGAATGGTAAACATTAAAAAATCTTATGAAACAATTATTTGGAGCATAGAAATTGACTGATAATAATGTCCTTCATGACATTAATGTATGGAATAGCTATCAGTTACTTCATTATTTTAAAAGGCATTTAAAGTTAATACATCCCAGCTTTCAGTTGTGTTACAGTTATGGTGAAGTTTGGTTGGGCTTGTTTGTCATTTAGAATCCAAATATCCAATATACTGTATGAACATCCATGTTGTGGCATGTTTGCATACTGATATTTACCTTATTACTTTTTCACTTTGTTGGTTTACTTCCCACTCTTTGAAAAATACATTATATGGGTGGAAGCTTTTGTATAGCCCAGTGAATTGTAACCTGTAGCTGGTGAGAAGTTAACACATTCATTTCCTTTTTACTGCTCTATGTATCTTTATTTGGTGTTAAGCGCTTTGTGTTGTGCTTATTCAGTTGCACCTGGTGAGTTATTTACACAGCCACTCAAGACCAGCCCTTTGTAAATAGACAAGATCTCCAGGCAGCCGTGAAAAACAAGGCAGTATTAACAGTATAAGTCTGGTTAGCTTTTGCTTTACGAAGCCTGAGGAACAACATGTAAGTGTACTTACTGTACATTTCACATTCGTTTCACACTCTTATTGTTAAGAACATGGAATTAGAAAGTGAGGTTAAGTCTCAGCAGAGGAAAGTCATTCATTTCTCTAGCGGAGAGACTTTGGAGGAGGGTGGCAGTGAAGACGAGATGGCTGAACAACCATATCAAACTTTTGCTAAGGCTGGTCAGGTCAGTATAAAAATTGCAGAATATTATTTTCTTGTAAAACCGAACAAATTAATTAGATACGTGTGTGTGTTACCTTACAGCAGGAAAACTTAACTTGGAGAGGGTATGCTTGGCGTTGGGCAACTCGAGTCGTGATAAAGTCATTGCAAAGTAAGTGTAATTCTTTGGTTTGACACAGAATATGAATTATGGCATTTTTGGGGCAAACGCCACTATTTGGATCTATAACTAAAAAGATCCTGTTTTTATAGTATTATTCATTTAACAATTCCTTTTGTGTACCAATTTGCCAACAGCCTGTGATTTTCTTGGGGGGAAATTAGCTGGGTTACTTGGACTTAACCATGCAAAATACCAGTATGCGATTGATGAGTATCAGCGTTATCAAAAGGTAAGACATTTACTTATTTCATTATTGCATTATAAGGTCAAGTGAAGCTTGTTAGAAGACCCATTTGGAAAGGTGTGGAATCAAGTGATCATAAATGTATACCTTTTTATACATTTAACATAATATCCATAAATACTGTGGCATTACAATTAGTATGTGTATGTAGTTAAGTTAGTAGAAGTTGAACTGATCTCATCTGAATGGCACAACATTAAAGATAAAACATTCTTTTCAATTTTGTGAACAAGGTTAGTTTATTATTTATTGTTTTGTACAATTTTAAAGTAAAAACAGTAAAAAAAAAAAAAAAAGTTAAGTAAAAACAGAAAAAAGGATTTTGAGCTTGTGCACAGGAAGCCAGGTGATAAAAATGTCAACTTTTTATAAATACTAAAAAGACTCTAAAAATGTAAATAACTGATGGTAATGAAGCAGGAGAAGGATCTGATAAGCTCTGGAGGCCAAGAAATCCTTCCAAGAGAACCGCTTATAGGACAGCTAGAAAGGCAAATCAAAACATGTGACTTCAAATAACTCTCGTCAGGATTTAGCAGACTCTGGAGTGTGGTGGAGTAGTGTTCTACTGGGCAGAGACACAGAAATTACCTTCATGGAAGAATCATCAAAAGACAACCTTTCCTGCAACCATACTACAAATTCCAGGGTCTAAAGTTTGCAAAGAAACATCTAAACAAGCCTCAAGCATTTTGGAAATAAGATGAATAGACTCGGCTGAGCAATACAAAATAACATCATCTGTACATACAAGTGAACTTCGCAATCCAAGGTGTAGAAACACTGGACCTATTATTGAACCTTGCAGGACCCCCTTAGTCACAGTTATTAAAACTATATGTAACCCAGGTTATAAAAGCCTGAGTAATGTACATTTTATTGAAATTAATGTAAATAAATAGACACTAATATTTGAGAAAAGGAAGCTTTATTCAGTTTAAAAATAATTAATTTACTGTTGTTAAAGGATATTTTACGTTTTTGTGTGACACATTTCAGCCAATAAGGTGGTTCGTTGTGTCTACGTGCGCGGGAAAATTGCTCCCAGAAGCCTTTTCGGTTGAGCATCCATCGTGAGCAGAGAGGTCTCTGGAGGAAAATAAACAAAAAGTTAGATAAAAGTTGGATTTATGTGATAAAAACTGCAGAAATATCAAGTAAAGCCCTCGTCTACTTAACCGCTGTGTTGGCTGAGCGTTATTAGCTGGGATGCACTGGAATTTGCGCATTGGTCAGGTTTTTTTTTTTTTTTTGCTGGTATTCAAATTGGACTGTTCTACGTTGGATGGCGAGCCTCCCTGAACTCGGACCCGGAAAGCTGTTCACAAGCGCTGTGGACATCACGGATATGTGAACCCTTCTATTTTTTATCTTGTGGTAAACCTTGAGCTTTGAGAATCCTCATCTCCAGTGCGGTTGGAGTGAACACTTACTTCTCACAGACTGGAACTCACTTGCGTTCACTCATCCTGATTGAAACCTCTGAAGCCAATAGGACATTGATTTATTTTTTTGGGTAACTGTTATTTGAAAAAGGTATAACTGTGTATTAATACAGATTGGAACATATACATATTCATGTAGCTATCTCTCTACCCGGGTAGTAGCCTTACAGAAAGTATTGGTAACGTTATCAATCATATTCATGTGCTTTTACTGTCTTTGTATTTTATTTTCTATTTTTAAATAATATTTCTACTCACCTGGTGCTTTATTAAACAAAGAGGTGCTCCCAACCCTCAAAATAACAGAAGAGTTGTACAGTGCTGTCTTTTGGGTGGTGTTTGTCCTGGCTCTGTAGGCAATCCTGGGGTTTTCTGATTGGCCCACTGTGACATCCCCTTTTAATTGCTTGTTGGAAATCCTAAGTGTTCATCATTGGTGCCTGGTGTTTAATATACTAAACCAGTTAGCACACTACTGTGTTCTAGTGTGTGCTACAGGTATCGTTACATATATTATTATTAATAGTTATAAAAATTTCTAATCTATGTGTGCCACAATTGTTGTCACCCCCCCAAAAAATAATGAGTAAAATCTAATAAAATATTTATTATCAGAATATATGTTTACCTGAGTTATTAGGAACTCCTAAATGGTCAGCCATTACCTCCAGTTTCACTGAGGTATAAATATATATATATACACCCAGGCCAAAAGGTTTTTCAGCTGCACAAATCAGGAAATGACATGACACTAGTTATACAGTTCAGGATCGATTTTCAGGGTCAGGTCACTTATTGAGAAGCTTAAATCAACTGGAGATGTTAAGAATCTGCTGGGAAACGAATCTATGTTTATACTAACCCCACACACAGTAAAGAGGATGGTTTACGTGGCAAAATAACCTCCCAGGAGAATTGCAGTCCTTAGGTCTTGGGGTCAGGACATCTTCCAAACTATATTACAACTCCACCCACATGACCACAATCTGTTTGGGAGGGTTGCCAGATGAAAGCTTCTGCTGTCAAGAGCCAACAAACTCAAGCCCCTGCAGTTTGCCAGATGCTTCTGAAACATTTAGTATTCCCATGTTCTATGATCAGATGAGCCCAGAACCAAACCAAATGTGGATTTTTATGTACACACACAAAGAGCCATAGAGAAAAGTTCCTTATGCCCACTGGGAAGCATGATGTGATGATGCAGGGTTGGTTTTCTTCTGAACTCCCTGAACAGTTTATTCAGATAGATGCTATCACAGACCCTGAGTACCAGCAGAAGCGAAATCCAAGCCTGACTGCCTCAGCCAGGAAGCTTAAACGGGCCTATGCTTAAATCTTCAAGATTGGCTTTCAAAATAATACCCCTTTGATACTAGTACTGAAACAGAGGAAGTTACTTTAATGAAGAAATTTCTCACATATTTGTTTTTCCTACTGACTTTTTTCATCTATGCAGCACACAGCAGAGGGAGAAGGGACACTTCTGTCTCATACAGAGACCAGTGCATATGGAACTACGCCGAAGACTTCTAACGAATGATGTTTACATCATGGCATGAATGATTACTAATGATGCCCAGCAGTCTTGGAATCAGACATTACAGCTTTCCCGTCTAAGATTATGGATTTAGGAATTTGTAGCCTCTTTTAATTTATTTTTCATATTTTTTTATTTTTGGGCTTTTATCTGACACTGATATCTGGAACAGCCACTATATAAAGCAGTAACCTGCAGCAATGACTTTCTTTAGCACTCAGAACCAATATGATTCCATAAATCATAATTTTATTAAACTTTAAGTAACCTATAGCTGTAGTATAATGCCAAGTGAAAAAGCAACGGTAATGTGGGAAATCATGTCATCTTTCTTAAACAACAATAAACAAATGCATTTAAAATAACATGTCTTTTTTAATAAAGTCTTTTTACTGTTGAGCCAGAGATTGGTTTTAATTGGTCAGTTTTAATTAGTCATGCTTTAAATTAGTTCCTGATCTGTCCATAGCCTCTTTTCTGTGGGTTTTCTCTTTTTTGTGACCAAACAGTACAGAACAATGTAACTTGGATTAAATGTAGGATGTAGATGGAGGCCTTATTGAGTATTACCAGAAATCGCAGTTCTCAATTTAGGTTTCTTCGTTATTACCCACTGATAGCTTCCTTGAAATCTACCTGCATCACTCGACCATTAAGCATTTTGAACTTCTGTTGATTTGTTCTTTGGTACATTGTGCTGTATCCTGCTGGGCTACACTAATGCTAACATAGCTGGCTACATGAGCAGCCCACCGCAATACAGGCTCAGGTTCATTAGCTGATTTTTACTTAACACCAGTTCAGAGGATTAACAATCTGAGGACAGGGCAGGAGACCGGTGTTGGTGTGACAGACAGAATCAGACACATTTTGTGGTGGGTGCTGTGTAGCAATTAGCCAGTTGGTAGTTGGCACGTGCTTTATGTAGTTCTTCCTGGTTTTGATTAAGCGGCTCTGACAAACTAGTGGCATCATTTGGCTCAACAGTGGAGGCTTATCAGGCATTTCTTCAGGACATGCGTTGTTAGACGGGAAGACAAGCTACAGAACAGGGGCAATACCACTGGACGAGGATTGTGAACCTGTGGTATAAGTAAATGATGCCTGGAGAGAAGGTCCATTCATTGTTATGCGTGCTTCCTGGAACATTTCACCAGGAACTGCATTGATATTAAAGTGGCCAAACCTGTATTGAGGCTCACTGCAACACTAAAGACACACCATCATACACTAAATCTACCTAAAATTGACTTACTAAAACATACTGAAATATACAGATGATGTATACATCTATCATTTACACGTTTATCATTTTTAATGGATGGGTATTTTAATATTAGTAGGTTTAGTAATCTAAATGGTCTATTTGGGTTAGCCACAATTTTAAATGTATTATATACTAACAGAATGCAAATTATTGAAACCACATTTTTATTAAAAAAATGCACAAAGACAGTATATAAATATTTGAAAAATGTATGTCACACAAAAACGTTCAGAGGGGGGAACAAAATACTGGTAAAGTGTTAAAAAACACCTGGTGCTTCTCACAACTAATACGGTAAAGTGGAAACAGGTCAGAAACATGACTGACTTTTCAAAAAAGCTTCTCAGAAAAAGTCTTTCAGAAGTTAAGACGAAGATGGGTTACACAAGCCTGCCTGGGAAAATAGTACAAAAGTTCAACATGTTCAATCAATCAATAGATCATTTTTTTTAAATCTTCCATTTCTGCATCACTCCACACTGTACTGATCCAAAACTCATACGTCAGAGTGCTGCTGATTGACTTAATCGAGCGTTTAACACTGTGAACCTCTCCAGGCTTAGCACATATCTCTGTAACTGGATTCTGGTCTTTCTGAATGACAGTCCTCAGATAAACTCTTCTCCACCCCTATTACACGGAACACCAGCAAGGCTGTGTGGCTGAGGTCCCTTCTGTATTCCTTGATGGCCCACATGAATAAGGTCCAGTATCTGGCTGCATGATGCGATGACAAACCTGGCAGTCAAAGCTCAGAAAACCAAGGAGATCATAATAAGGGTTAAGAGCCTGGCATGCATTCTCATCTACTCCAATGGAGCTGTAGTAGAGTGTGTATCTGGCTTCCATGGCACCCGCATCTAAGAAGATTTCATCTGGTCCCTAAACTCCTCCATAAAGCTCACCTGTGTCCTGGCATACTGGTGGACTTTTACTGCTGCACCAGTCAAAAGAGGGTGACATGCAGTGTGCTGGTATAGTCTCAGTAGGCTTATTTGCCAGCCAGTTTTTTCATACAGCCACAGAGATCGCAGACACCGCGAGCCTTCTACCGCTAGAGGGTGCAATGAACTAGGATGATCAGATGCCCCCTGTGGTCCTGCAGAAGCGGTCCTGCAGGAATGTGCCTGTTTTTAACTGTGAATTAAAGGAACACTGATCTGGCAGCACAGCAGATGGGCTGGTGGTCAAAAAAGAGGCTGCCGTGGAATGAAAGTTTGCAGCCAATAGCACATTAAAACATCACACACTTATCTCAAACTGTGCTATCACATATAATCTTGTTTATGTGGCTTATAAATCTTAAAGATTTTTGTTCAGACTTTATTCATTTTTAGAAAAGCAGTATGTCAAATAGTGTTAGAAGCCACATAAGCAATTGGCCATTTGAATGTATGGACAGAATTTAGGATGCATCTTACAGTTTTTAGTTATGAATCAAATGACTATCTGTGAAGAAACTCAAATTTAATCAAATAAAAATCACTTTTATTTGTAATGACCTGAATTTTTTTTTTTCAGAGTAATTTTGTATCTTGTATGAATTTGTTTTTTGGCATTTGGTTGACATTTTGGCTGTTTATGATAAGTGTAATGAAGTTGCTAATTTCTTCATAGCGGTTGTCGTCGGGACAGGCGCTGGTCCATCAACAGCAAATAGGGGCTGATATGTGACATATGTGACCTCAGTTGTTGACCACCAATTATCAAATAGAATTGTTTTAACAAGGCAACTATGAGAGGGAAACTGAACAGCTTCAACAGTGGTGCAGAACAAGAAGGCTGAATTCATGTTTATAGCTGCTAGTTCGTAAAAGCTTTATCAAACATGTTTCACTATTTGATTGTGTCATTATCAACTAACTGCTTCTCTACACCTATATCAACATTTTATTTAGCATTTACCAGACACAAAACTACTGGTTACTGCTTTGTTGAGTACAGGAAATATACTTCTGAAATAGTGCTTTAATACTGTAGTCGAAGTTATAAGCATAAGCATAAGGGAAAGGACTAATGGCATTTCTTTGTAACCTAAAATGACCTAAACCTGAATAATACAGCATATCTGTCACATCCCACAAAGCTTGTTGGTCTCTGTTGGATATTTTGCAGTGGTTACAAGTCATATGATGTCAGTTCAGTGCACAGCAGCCCTGGCTTGCTTGGAGAGGTCATATTTTGGCCTAATGACATAGTTCAGAATCTCCTAGACATAAGGAGACATAGACATAAAATGCCTGTATGATAAAACGTAACGGCTTTGGAACATTTCTGGATGCAATAGCATCAGTGCAATTCTTTTGCTTCATAGAGAAAACAAAATTAGACCCCAAGTTTCTTATATGGGCATGAAACTGACTAGAGAATGAAGACAGGTCTTGAGAGGTCTAGTTGGTTCAATTGTTTTGACTTAAATGTTTCAAGGACTACAAATATTTCCCCGACTTTGATATTGAGGCACCCTCTTCTGGTGAATTAGAAACATTCGGAGATTAAAATTTGGAACACTAATCTTTTCTTTGGTGACACTTTACATTAAGTGTTGACTAACTAACATAGAGTAATGCATTCACTAGTTAACATGAGATAATACAACAACAAATGGTTAATGTCAACAAGCAGTTGTTACATGTTTACTTAAGATTAGTTAAGCATTGTAACCATTGGTAATGTATTACTTCATGTTGGTTGGTTAACGCTTAATGAGAATAGGTCCCTTTCCTTTAAACAGTCACATCAGTAAAGGGCACCTCAGATACAAACACGACATGCCTTCCCGTGACTAGACAGCAATAGAACTACATTTAAATGCACCTTAAACATAACATTAGCTTTTATTAATTCAAGCAAACTGTTACAGTAAACAGTTACATAAGTTACAAGGTGTACACTTTTAATTCATATTTTATTTTTGTTTCTTCATCTTTTTTTTTTCCCTGGCTGGAACATAGAAACAGCTAATGCTTAGGAACGCAGGCAAAAAGTAGTAACAGCACAGTACATTCATCAACTTAACGACACATCTATGCAAACCATAAGGCAGAAGAAAGAGAAATGAACGGCAAAGTCTTTCAGTTAGAACACGCACTGCTAGATGGCGGGTCATTCATTGACTGATGACCGGCAGGTGGTGACAAACTTAAATCGAAGAAACGATAAATTGTAATGGTCCATCTGTTTTGTTCATCACTGTTTTCACACAATATGCTCCTCATTATTACCACAAAGTACTGGGACTCGTAGGGTGTTTTCTGCTGTAGTGTTTCTCTCCGCTGTAGCGCAAGACCTCTGTGACTCAATGGCTAGGCCAGAGCCACAATACTAGAGCCCTGATAAAGCATAGCAATGCCATGCCTCTCACAGGCTTCATTCCAACACCTAATAAGTATCTTATGCCCAGGAGTTTCAAATCTTAACAACAAACAAGAGTCTTTTTTTCTTATTACAATCATACAATGACATGACATCACATATTCCTCAGAGATATGAAAAATGATTTGCAATCCAATTTTTTTAATGAACCACCACACTGAATTTCAAGGTATGTGACCTGGTCCATACAGGCATTTACTGGCCTATTTAGGATATGAAATGTTTTTCCTTATCTTGTAAAATACAAGTCAATAAAAAAAAAAAAGATGCCACTCCAGTTTCACTTACAACCAGAGGGTGGCAGCATTGCCTTAGAATTCAATAAGGTGCTCCTCATTGCCCCTTTACATAACGCTTCATACAAATAAACAATGAGACAGTGGATCTTTCTCATCCTCCTTTTAAAATGAGCTACAAGATTAAAAAAAACAGCTGGGTTATTTTCAGTAATCCTACAAGAACAGTTAAAAAACTCGAGAACGGCAACATAGACTGAATTATGTTGGGTAAAAAAAGTGAGAGCAAAGCATTCAGAAAAAGACAACCGCAGTCAGGAAGTCTCCCAAACGTACCACAGAGAACCATGGAGGAGGGGCACAAAGAGTTAAATGAGACACATCTGTTAAATGAGAATTTCTTTCTCCTTCCCTGCTTAACATCCCCCACTTCACTTGCACATTCTCCTCTCTCACTCCATCCAGTCGACCTCGTCGAATTCGGAGTCATCTTCTGAGTCGCTGTACTCCACAGCAATGCGTCGAGAAAGGATGGTGGCTACATCATTGCCCACACGCTCGTGCTTGGCCTCTTGTTCCCTTTGCTCCTCTACCTTCCTCAGCTGGATACCTGTGAGAGAACAAGAGAAAGGAGAGGTCACTCAAGACATCTGTGTAACGATACCTTCAGACAGTCCTACTTAACTCATGAAGTTTGAAAACTGGTACATGGCCATATCGTAACTACCACGTGCTGGCATGTGTATGGTCATCAATAACTAGTTAATTCATCATGTGAATAACACATACCCACTGGGCTGGATCTCCTGAATTGCAGTCGTATCAGAGTATTTACTAGCTGAAGATAGAGGGGATGCCATTTTATTTGTTACAGCAGCCAGATACAAAATTGAGTTGTACAGTAAGTGAATTATTGGCTCTTGTTGTTGACGTGTTGGACAGGCATGAAGACCTGAGATACTTTGATGAGGATTGAACAGTTAGGGCTACAAGCAGTGCATCACAGCCTGCTGTACATGTGCTATGCAGCTGCAGACTGGTCAGAGTGCTCATAACTTTGGTTGCATTTAGTTGGTTTTACTGATTTCTACACTGTCCACCAACGGAACGAGACCACCATAGTACTACCACTGACCAGATATAATTTGGGAGCTGACAGTTCTTAGCAGAGCAGTGACACAAATCACAGCCAGCCTGCGTGCAGTGGCAAATCACAGCCAATCAGTGTAGAGTGAGGAGCTCTTTGTAAATTCAACATGTCAGCTGGGATGTATTTCAGTCATATTGTGCTGTGATGGTGCGTCTGCTGGGAGGTTAACATGTTAAGTGTTCAGTAAGTATTAGTAGTGATTGTTTTTTTCTTTGAAATCCAGGACAAAAATCCCAGTCCATCCCTGACAGAAAAACAGCTCTTGCCTAAATCTGGCCCACTTGCCAGATGGGTTGACGGCACTTGGGTGGACCGCTTCCAGTAGCAAGATGTGGGGAACATATGCACCACTTTAGTGTCACAGCTCAAGCAAAAGTAGGCAACTCTGTTGTATCTGTGCCAGAATTGGACCAGATCTGTTTTGGGACAGGTGGGCCAAAAGCATGTTGTAAATGTGGGCCACCTTTGGCTTACTGCTGATTGCCAGTGCCGACAGTGGACCAGCTGTGCCATATCTTTGCCAGACTATCTTCTGAATGCTATCTGGGATTTAGCGTATTTAATTTATGCAGTGGTGAAAAAGTGGCAAAATTAATAAAACACTTTGGAAAACCGAGTTTGGTATTCAGCCTTTGGACAAAAAAAAATAGTTTTGGTTCATCACTAACATTTGCACACCTGTAAGTGTTACTGGGTTGAGGTAAGTCCAACAGCCAAAATATCAAGTTAACAGCATGTTGTTTTCAGAAACTGACCACTGAAAATAAAATAGTAACAATGTCCAGTAAATATGAGCCCTTCGTGGTGCTTCACTATGTACACTGAGGTTACATGAAAGTTGTCCAGGTTCCTAACTTGTTAGCCATTTAAGTGTAACTTTGTTGTGGTAACTCTTAAATTCGCCATACACTATAACACCCCACTGAAAAAGCTCAAAAGAGAGCTCACTATAGCACAGACCTGTACGAGGTGGCGCTAAGCTCCTACCTTTACGAATGGCTTCTAATAGGACGCTACGCGCATCGCTGATAGGTGGCAGGTTGGCAGGATGCCTCTTGACCTCGTGACCCGAGTGAGTGGGAGGAGATGAAACTGCTCCAGGGAAAGAAGGCACAGGGGGCGGACCTGCAGCTGTGCAGGGGGAAGAGCTTCTGGCACCTGGGAGGGGTAGTGGTGGAGGAGGTGGAGGAGGGGGTAAAACAGTGCCATCTCCCAAACCAGGGGGTAGGGCTTTATCCTGCTGTAGGCGGGCCGGAGAGGAGTGAAGGGGCGGTGCCACAGGAGGTGGTGCGGGGTGTAATACACCAGGGGCGATCTGAAGGGGTGCCGGAGGAGGGGGTATAGCTGGAGGCTGCTGGGAGGGTAGTGGCGGGATTGGGGGCGGCGGTGTGCCCCGCATGCTGGACCCAGAGAGTGCGGAGGGGAGAGGGGGAGGGGGCGGAGGTAATGGGGGAGGAGGAGGGGGTGGGGCATTGGGGTTGAGGAAGACAGGCGTGCGGGCTGGAGACTGAGGACGACTGTCTGAGAAACCTGAACTGGAGCTGAGAGAGAGAGAGGGAGAGAGAGAGAGAGAGACAATCAGTGCTTTGTTGAGTCAGCGGTTTGACTGTTTCTACAAGATGACTATTGATTCTTGTGTATCTGTCCACCTGCATCGTTGTTCCAAACACAGCTCGGTCGTGTGTAGATGGACCTCAGAGAATACACATACATACAAGTTGCAGACACAAAATGGACAGTCCTGTTATTGATCTAATCACATTACCACACTTCCTATACTTAGCATTTCTGAAACTGACGAAGGCTTAAAAGGGCATTAAAGGTATGAGGTTGGTGTGGGTGCTGTTATCCCCATTGTTATCAAAAACTAGTGGCAAAGATGTGCACCAATAACAAGCTGTCCAAAGACTAAACCACGACTGTACCAGGATTAGATTTACTTAGAGGAGGTTGTGTAAAGGAGGTTGTGTAAGTGATTAGTTTGGTCAGTTTATACAGGATAAAGTAATTATGCCATGTCCTGAAACCACAAATAACCAGGAAGGACTTTCAGGGTTGGGAAATGTTTCGGATTCAGATCACTGTTAAAAATGTAATCTAATTTAAACTAATAAATAATATTTCCATATTAAAGTACTATTAACTGATTATTTTATGTTCTCTTTGGATTACTTCAACTATTGAAAAAAAAATATATATTTTGAGAGTCAGATATTTTAAACCTGGGCTATGAATGATGTAAACAGCAAAATACTATAATGTTCGATGCCCCTAGAGAGAAACTTTTGACGAAGGTTTAGTAAACTTTGCTGCTTTTCTTCAATTATTTAATGAAAACAGTAATCATGGTGAGCCGCTGCTAACAGTTTGTTTAGAACGCTGCAGCCCGTCTCATCTTCAACCTTCCGAAGTTCACCCACGTCACTCCACTGCTGCGCTCCCTTCATTGGCTTCCTGTCGTTGCCCGCATCAGGTTTAAAACTCTGATGCTGGCCTACAAAGCCAAGAATGGACCAGCGCCTCCCTACCTTATGGCAATGGTGAAGAGTCGAGCTGTACCTCGAGCCCTTCGGGCTTCAAGTACAGCTCGTCCCGAACCACCATCCCTGAGGACTCATGGAAGACAAGCGTCCAGACTCTTCTCTGTCCTGGCTCCCAGATGGTGGAATGAACTCCCACTGGGCGTCAGAACAGCAGAGTCTCTCGCGGTCTTCAAACGCAGACTGAAGACCCATCTCTTCGTAAAGCACTTAAGTGAGTGAACTCTAGCAGACGTGTAAATTGTGTGTATCGTGTGGCAATTTTATAACCTTTTTGTATTGCACTTATAATGACCTTTGTCAATGTATACTGTGTTGCACTTATAATGACCTTTCTCTAGGTATCAGCACTGGCCCCCTGTTCGGGCAGTGTCTGAGCTCATGGTGAGTTTTAGGCTCTAAACTTCCTACTAACTGGAATATTATCCAACAGATCACTAAGCACGGTTGTAAGTCGCTCTGGATAAGAGCGTCTGCTAAATGCCTTAAATGTAAATGTAAATGTAACAGTTAAAAACACAGCCCTGTGCCCTACTCAGAAAAATCCCCACCCCACTCACATTCACACTCTTTAAAATAAAAGTCCTTGTACAAATGAAACAGTTTAACATACAAACATTCCCTCTCTATATAAGACTGAGCTACATATGATGTGGCATAGCGACACCACAACACATTTAGTCAGCACATTCCTGTACTATATTTATCTCTTGTAATTGCAATGCTGCAGGTCAGGCGCCTGGCATCTTGCTCGCTCACAGAAGTGAACATCACAGTAATGCTGTGCTAGACAGCATGTATCCCCAGAGCAGCGGCTAACAGTGCTCCGCTATACTGGACCGTTACTAGGGCCAGCCTTTGTACCTCACGTAGACCACCTCTATGAAGTGTTGGTTAAGCTGTGCCTGCACTGTGCTATGATTCCCAGGCCTAGAGAGGCTAGCAGGCCTAGTAGAGGAAGGTAGCTAGGGTAATGGTTTGGAGACAGCAGTGGAAGAACATATGGATGTGCTTTCAGTACTGGCTTTGGTTGATGATTTTCCAGCCAACCAACTAACTATCCCTGCCCATGGCACACCATTTTCAATATTTATTGCAGGTTACTGATGACGTTAGGGTGCCTGAAAAATGGTATTTGGGACATCCCTGTTATTTAAATACAGAACATTTTAACAATACATCTTAAAACAAGGCAAAAAGGAAACATCCATTGATCTATAAAACAAAATGATGTACGGTATTATAGAGCCCAGCTGTCCAGTGTGTGGCCAGGGGGCTATTTAAAATTAAGCAAATGAGTAAAACTGACCACGTTAAGTTCTCTGGACAGAAAGGTCCATTGTTTTAGACATGTTCAGAAGATTTGATCTGCTCATCAGAGTGCTCATAAAGTAAAACGGGGATGTAGCAACTACTAAGGAAGTCAGACATCCAAGTAAACATTCAATGATTCGTGTAAAATTATTTAAAAAACTTTATTCAACCACAAAGACAATACAAAGTAAAACCCTTCTCACAAGTGGTTCCAGATTTACCATGGACCCCACTGTAGGGAATATACCTGTCTGTAGGGAATATACCTGTCTGCAGGGAATATACCTGTATACTGTGGGAATATACCTGTACACTGCAGGGAATATACCTGTATACTGTGGGAATATACCTGTCTGTAGGGAATATACCTGTATACTGTAGGGAATATACCTGTATACTATAGGGAATATACCTGTATACTGTAGGGAATATACCTGTATACTGTGGGAATATACCTGTATACTGTAGGGAATATACCTGTACACTGCAGGGAATATACCTGTATACTGTGGGAATATACCTGTATACTGTAGGGAATATACCTGTACACTGCAGGGAATATACCTGTATACTGTGGGAATATACCTGTACACTGTAGGGAATATACCTGTACACTGCAGGGAATATACCTGTATACTGTGGGAATATACCTGTCTGTAGGGAATATACCTGTACACTGTAGGGAATATACCTGTATACTGTAGGGAATATACCTGTATACTGTAGGGAATATACCTGTATACTGTAGGGAATATACCTGTATACTGTAGGGAATATACCTGTATACTGTAGGGAATATACCTGTATACTGTAGGGAATATACCTGTACACTGTAGGGAATATACCTGTCTGTAGGGAATATACCTGTACACTGTAGGGAATATACCTGTATACTATAGGGAATATACCTGTATACTGTGGGAATATACCTGTATACTGTGGGAATATACCTGTCTGTAGGGAATATACCTGTACACTGTAGGGAATATACCTGTATACTATAGGGAATATACCTGTATACTATAGGGAATATACCTGTATACTGTAGGGAATATACCTGTATACTGTGGGAATATACCTGTACACTGCAGGGAATATACCTGTACTGGGAATATACCTGTACCTGTACTGTAGGGGAATATACCTGTATACTATAGGGAATATACCTGTATACTGAATATACCTGTCTACTAGGGAATATACCTGTACACTGTAGGGAATATATACCTGTAGGGAATATACCTGTATAGGGAATATACCTGTATACTGTAGGGAATAACCTGTACACTGTAGGGAATATACCTGTATACTGAATATACCTGTCTGTAGGGAATATACCTGTATAACTGTAGGGAATATACCTGTATACTGTGCAGGGAATATACCTGTATACTGTAGGGAAATACCTGTATACTGTATACTGTATACTGTAGGGAAATATAACCTGTATACTGTGGGGAATATACACTGTAGGGAATATACCTGTACACTATAGGGAATATACCTGTATACTGTGGGAATATACCTGTCTGTAGGGAATATACCTGTCTGTAGGGAATATACCTGTACACTGTAGGGAATATACCTGTATAATGTAGGGAATATACCTGTCTATGGGGAATATACCTGTACACTGTAGGGAATATACCTGTATACTATAGGGAATATACCTGTATAATGTAGGGAATATACCTGTCTATGGGGAATATACCTGTATACTATAGGGAATATACCTGTACACTGTAGGGAATATACCTGTATACTGTAGGGAATATACCTGTCTATGGGGAATATACCTGTATACTATAGGGAATATACCTGTATAATGTAGGGAATATACCTGTCTATGGGGAATATACCTGTATACTGTGGGGAATATACCTGTATACTGTAGGGAATATACCTGTATACTGTAGGGAATATACCTGTACACTGTAGGGAATATACCTGTATACTGTAGGGAATATACCTGTATAATGTAGGGAATATACCTGTATACTGTAGGGAATATACCTGTCTATGGGGAATATACCTGTATACTGTAGGGAATATACCTGTATACTGTAGGGAATATACCTGTCTGTAGGGAATATACCTGTATACTGTAGGGAATGTATGCTGTGCTACACCAATAAGAGTCCTTGGGCAAGACTCCTAATACTCCACTGGCCTACCTGTAATATGAATACCCTTGTAAGCGAAATTTAATAAATCAATAAGTCATAAATTTTATTACCTCCTTGTGTGAACTTATCCAGCTCGGTATAAAACGAAGCTGAAAACTATGATCAAGATGATAACACTGAACTAAACTAACTGCTACTCATGTGTGGGAAAAATACATTTCATAGTATTCCCAGTACTATATGCTGTTCCTGAAGCCTGGCCCAGACAAACATGTTTGTATCAGTAACAAGGTGTAAAGGACTGAAAGGATCAGGTGTTAAAGTGAGTTGTGAAGTGTACTGACAGAGTGCGAAAGAAAACCCAAGTCAGGTGTTTTCGCTGTGAAATGGTTTTGTCCTCGGAGCTATAAATAAATCAAGAAAGCACGCGCGCACAGCGGGGTGGAGTAGGGGTTATTACTCATGTGTTTTGAACCAGGTCACCCCTGCTACAAAGCAAAGAGAAGCGCTAACTCATGAAGAGAGAGATGCCATAGAGTAAACAGCCAAACACACCCAAACTGTGAGTAAATAAAAGGCAGAATAGCTCAGCAAACAACCGGGTATTATGACACAGTGTTTCATATTATTATCTTTATACAAAATTACACATGACTGTACATAAACACTGCTATGTTCTTATTTAGTCTTAGGCTCATAAACCAAATTCAGAAAGCATTTTAATTTTTCTAATAGCGGCATGCTGGGAAACATTGTTCCTTATAGAGACAAACAATCACAAATGACCCCTCAGTTTAGAATACTGTCTTATCAGCATGGGGACATTAGGTCCCAAAGGTGTAAGTCATTACTCATGTTACACATGGTGTGTAATTTAGCATGATGTCCTTCTCTTTTGCGGAATGCTGCGTAAGCATATGTGCTTGACTCACTGAGGCATACTGACTTTTGTGTTCACACATTAGACATGAGGGTTTTATGTTTCTGTAAGGTGTGTAAGTCCATGTGTGTCAGAGGACTGCTACCTGACCCAAGCCTTACAGGGCTCCACAGAACATCTGGTTTCTGGGCGGGTTTTAGCCAATTTTTTATACACCACATTGTGTTTGGTATGTTTTCCAGGAATTTGTTCTGCTGTGAAGAGGAGATTGGGAGCTGCCATGTTTGGGACTTTTTTGTGCTTTGGTCAGGCTTACAGGAGTACTGTAGGATTAAATGGTCAACACACATTTTTGTAAGAACAAATATTTAAATACATGTAAATAAACTGAATGCAGTTTATTTATTTTTATTTTTGTTTATTACTAGTTTGCTGTAAAATACACATATTCCTGAAACTGATCTTTATTTCACACATTTCTATTTATTTTAATGGTTGTTACTGTTATTATTGTGGCAAATACTGTATGTCAGAATAATTATTTGAGCTGGTGTTGAGTATAGTAAAATATGGATTATCACTATAAAAAAGAAACAGAATTACAGAAAAATCACAGAAATACAGAAAACATACTTTTACTGTAAATTAACATACTTTTCTGTTTACATTTTGTACAACATACGTTACTGCAAAAATAAATAAATAATATATATAAGTAATATATCCTTTACAGTTAAACGTATGCATGTGTGTAATTACATACATAAATAGTAGAGGTGTTTTTTAACTTGGGTAATGTATGTATGTGTATAGCTTAAGAGTTCTGAAAGAAACTCTTGGTCTGAACCTGGATATGGCCTGAAAACGTTCATTCCAAGCTTAGCCTGACCTGGCCTAAAACCTCAACCTATTTTTATTATATACAGTCCTCAAACCACATGATTAAGTTTTGGCCACTTGAAATGGAGAAGGGGTTCATATCACTCGGGTTTCAGCATCCTACAAAGAAGTTGCCAGCTGATCTTATACTTTATCTTAAAACAGATTTGAATTATAAGCTTTTGGTAATGGCTGAATGTATCATAAATGTAATTATGTAGTTTATGTGAGAGATGGAAAGTGTTGCTTGTAGCATGTAGCACTTTGTACAGCACCTGTATTTTATAAACCTAATTGTACAGTTTTACTTACTAAATATAAACAGCCTTTTGACTGCACCAAACTGTACTCTCCTGAACTGATTTATATCTTGCACATCTATTTGTGGGCATCTAGTGTGGGCTGTATGGACCTGAGTACTAAATTCTTTCAACATGAGTGGGTGATTCCAGCATGGATAAAACTGCTTCAGGTTAAAGAAGGTGGAAAAGAAGAATATAGTACCGTGAATAAAATCAAAACAAATACAAACAATATACAGGCCAGGATCTGTTAATAGAATAGCTACAGCAGGGAAATGCAAGCTAACGCTATCTGTTAAAATTGGGAGATGGGCTACGAGACCCCATTAGTGACCTCTGGATCCAACCTAAGCCCGACACATATATGTAAAGGAATGTCTAAACCACAGTGAATCCTATGGAAACCCAACATGAGGGGTTTACAACAAATATTTAGGCTGCAGTACACCTGACAGTGGAGGCTGTGCGTACATACCTGATGGCGGAGGCTGGTTTGATGTCTGCCGGGTGTGAGGGTGGGGGCGGTGGGGGCTCATGCGGCCTGCCGTACATGCGGTCTCCTGTCCGGTTTAGTAGCTCGTTCATCTGAGAGTATGGCAGGGCGGCCAGAGAGTATGGGCCATCCAGATGTTCCATGTACATTTGCCTGAACAGAGCGAAGCACAGGAAAAAGAAGGATTACAAATTCCGCTATCTATTATATAAACTATGTATCTGAAAGGTGTACACATTACTCACACGGGCGTTCAGTTTGTATAATCTCCATAGAAAAGAATTGTCAATAGAATTGAATGCTCTTGAGAGCCATATATGAGCCACAACGTCAGATTCAGAACAGATCATTGAATATCAGCCCTTGATGAATGGTGTTGTGCATGAATGCAGTCAAATCCTCACAGCAATATCCTAGCATCTAATGTAAAGCTATGTACAGCAGCAAATGTGAGGTGAATGTCCTTAATATTTACATAAGCAGGTGTCCACAAATGGTTGGACTTTTTGTCTCCATAAAGACATTTTTCTCAACATTTTTTTTATTGCATTTTGTAAAGATGAAACGAAATGAAATTAAATGAAATGAAACTAAATGAAATGAAATGTTTGGGTGTTGTAGTGTCTTTATGCAAAAGGCTACGTTTAGGCAATACTTTTGCCACACAGTTAACGAGGTGACGTTGATGATAAAAAAGCCAAACATCAGGTTTGTGGAAGCATTTTAGGGATCCTTTTGGGGAAAAGCATAACTTCAATTGTAATATACATTAGAACTACTTGAGTAGACGTAGGGGTAGTAAAGTACGCTGCAATGATATACTGTAACAGGAATTAGCAATTTTTTGGGGGCTAGCCTATAAAAGAAGATTAAAGGGTAAATCATATTTAAGGGCTTGCTTTAGTGTCTCAAATACATTAAACAAAAACTGATGTCCAAAAAAAAATGTGAGCATGTGAGCACTCATTATTTTCTTATAGCAACACTAAATATTAAGTACCAATAAACAAGGAGGTAAATGTGTCAAGGAATTCTTATAGTTATTATAGTCACTGACACGTTGTTAGAAGAAAACATTATTGGTTTGTTATCATTCACTGTACAACTGGTTATCCTATTAATGCTTATTTGTGTTTATCCCTCCAATGTGATTTTCTTTCTGAAAAATGAAATGCTTACTGCCAAGTTAAATAGCTTTAATTTCAGCTTTGGAAAAAATAAGAGACCACCTCAGTTCTACAGTTTATGGGTTTGTTTTTGACCAGAATGAGCAGTTCTCCCAACATTTCTCCAAAATTCCAGATCAAATATTGTATTTAAGATCTTTTAATTTAGAAATGACTGATGGTCAAACACCTCCAAAAGCCTGTTTCTAACTGTCCTCACTGTGCACCCCAGCTGCCGCTCGTCATTCTGTCTGTAGGCCACTTGAAGTCATCTTACAGTGATTAAGTGATGTTCGAATGAGGTGGTGTTGAAACTTGTTTCTGAAATGTTCAGGATGGAAGGAACCTGGCGCTCACTGTATCTGCCGTAAAGCTAGAACTGAAACTTCTGTTCCTCACTAAGAACCTTTCCTCATGTCTTTTGGCATGATGTGAAGGAGTTCTTTTCAGAACGACTGAAAAAAAGAGAGAGTGGTCTCATTGTTTTCTAGAGCTGTATATTGTTCCCTGGTCACTTGTACAGTACTGTATGTCTTCCCTGCCCAATGAAAACCAAGTTATTACCAAAATATCTTTATAACTATATACTGGAGAAGAACAAAAACATTCTTAATATTTAATCTAAGTTAACATAAAGAGCTGTTATTCCATGTGATTTTGGAACATTTCTATTTGTTCAACATGAAATTTCATCACAGGATAAAAATTTCGTCAGATTTTTTGATGATTTGATGCACATTTTCCTCCTATGATCTATTTTCTAGTGTGTTTGTGTTGATCCTAAAAAGACATTAACATACAGCTCTCATACACACACCTGGGGTCATGGTAGGATACTGAACCATTGGCAGTCTCTTTGTGTTTATCGTCGCCGTCATCTTCTGCAAGCTCCGCCCCCAAGGCCAGTTTCTGCCACTCCTTCTTGCGATCGTGAGGAGCTCGGGGAATCTTCTCTGGTTCTGCAGGACGATCTATGTTTTTCAGCTGAAAGGACAGACACAATATGCTGTGATTACTGAGGGATTACTGAAAGAGCTTAAACAAGAATCACTACTACATGTGTTCACCTCATTATCCAACATACACCAAAGGTTAGTACTGCATTGGAGCCAAATAAACATCTCTTAGTAGGAGAGAGCAAAGGAAGGGTTAGAGGAGTATATTAGACAGAAGAATGTCTATGATGTGCACAAATCCAAATGTGCATTCTACCTATGTCTACAGCCAACTTCTACTGTATATTTTGTTATTTTACTATATTGTTTACTACCGATATACATTCACTCGTATATACTAATAGTACTGTGTCAAAAGTCAGCGGCAGATGACCATTAGGTACAAGTAATTAATTCATTTTCCCATCAAGGCATCCTTGACAACTACACATCAATTCAGACCTAAACATATAACTCTTGTTACGTTGTTATTGTATTTACATACACTGTAAAGTTACGAGTGATGTATTAGTACTCTCCTAAATTACAGTGTGTTTAGTAAACCTTTAGAAGCCCTCACAATGAAAACTCACCGCTGTCATTTTACTTAATTCATGCTGTTCAACTATTAATAATATTAATGAACTATTAACAATTATCAGGTAATAGCTGACAGTTCTTCTAACATTTCATTTTTAAAATAAAGTTCCAAAATTATTTTTCTCCATCACCTGTTCATTTAAATTCACTGCTGATCCCACAATCCCTTGAAAAGGACCACTGCTCGTCTAATTACACATGTAATTAAGCATCTCTGAATAACTTTACTTGTGATTAAAGAGACTGTTCAGTTTCATTACCCTTAAAAGAGTTTTACATTTAAATAAATGGTTTGCACGCTCTCTAATTAAAAAAAACTGATAATAATCCTGCATAGATGCGGTTTCTTTACAGCGTACATGTTTTATTTTGCGGGCAGGTGTTCTAAAGTACTCTCCTGCACATTAAAAACTATATTTTAAATAACTGCCTACCCAGCGTCGTAATTTAGCCTGAATGTGTATTCCCAATACTCGTATCCTGTTACATCCCCACCCCATTTCCCAGCATTTATTCTAATGCTAGATTGTGTTTGTTTAGGCAACATTACTGATTACTGTAAGAATTTTGCACATTACTGTATGCTTTCTGTATGTTTTTTTCTGACACTGAAAAATGAATAACTTGTACTTTATGCCCATTTGGGCTGGAAATGAAATGAAATGAAAGGTCTCTGACTTTTGAACAGTTCCACATATGTATGGACTAGGAATCCATTCTCTTTGTTAGACACTTATGAACTGGGAAAATAGGATTTGATACACTGCCAAGTTTTTCCACCTACAGAGAATGGGGAGGGCGGTAATTCTAGGGACACTTCAACTGTGGGAGGCAGAATCTAAAAGAAATATCCAGAAAATCACATTGTATCATTTTTAAATAATTAATTTGCATTTTATTGCAAGAAGTAAGTGTTTGATACATTAGAAAACAGAACTTAATATTTGGTACAGAAACCTGTTTGCAATAACAGAGGTCAGACGTTTCCTGTAGTTCTTGACCAAGTTTGCACACACTGCAGCAGGGATTTTCAGCTTTTGGGGCTGTCGCTGGGCAACATTGAGTTACAGCTCCCTCTAAAGATCTTCTATTGGGTTCAGGTCTGGAGACTGATGATCCAGATGGTCATTGGCGAACTTCAAACAGGCCTGGACATGTGCTGTCGTGAGCAGGGGGACCTTGCGTGCCCTGCAGGATTTTAAACTGCAACAGCGTTGTGTATTACTAAGGGTCCTCATTTGAGACTGTGGTCCCAGCTTTCTTCAGGTCATTGACCAGGTCCTCCTGTGTAGTTATGGGCTGATTCTTGACCTTTTTCTGAACCATCCTTACCCCACGAGGCAAGATCTTGCATGGAGCGTTTGCATACATTCCCTGCATACATGTGTTTCTTCCATTTTCTAATAATTGCACCAGTAGCTATTGCCTTCTCACAAAGCTGCTTACCTATTGTCCTGTAGCCCATCCCAGCCTTGTGCAGGTCTACAATTTTGTCTCTGGTGTCCTTAGGTGTGTGAGAGCCAGAATTCCTGCTGGTTGGTAGGTGATCAAATACTTAGTTCATGCAATAAAATGGAATTTAATTATTTAAAAATGATACAACGTGATTTTCTGGATATTTTTTTAGATTCTGTTTCTCACAGTTGAAGTGTACCTAGGATAAAAATGACAGACCTGTCCATTCTTTGTATGTGGGAAAACTTGCAAATCAGCAGTGTATCATATTCTTATTTTCCCCACTGTATGTCCTTTTCCCTGCTACATGTTTATTTCTCCACCAAACAGTGCTATCTGTCCTGCTATGCGCTCACAGACATTCGTGCACACATGCATAGTGAAACAACAACCACCCATACAGGAGATGCAGCCGTGTCAGTTGAGCAACCAGCTTTCCAAACACACACACACACACACACACACACACACACACACACACACACACACACAGCAAAAACACAGGAAACAAATCAATCTGTATGGCTCAGTTTCAGTCAGTCTGTCTGCTCTAAAGCACACACCTCTGACCCCAGCCTTCTGATTGCCTGTTTAGTGGAATTGTGACTCCTTAGCTTTGCCTTCTATTGAGAATGTCCAGAGTAATGCTGAGTTTACCCATTTAGGGAGCGCTTTAGAGTAAGACTACTCTTATTAAGAGTATATGAATGGTTTGGAATGAGTTCATTAAGGGGGTTATAAGTTATAGGACAGTAAACTAACAGGTTTAATGCTGAATGACAGAAAATACGAAGCAAGATCAGTAAACAAGACAATCTGAGCTTTAACAGTAAAAACACTGTGGGCTCACTGTTAGGCAAACAACAGGTCCCTGTTGCCCTTACTAATGTGATTCATGACCATTAATAAATCTTTTGTTTGAAGCATAAACACTTTATTGGGGCAGTCTTATTCTAAAGTGGCTGTAAGGCAGGAAACCTGTCCTCGTCCTCCTCCTCCTCATGGTTAAAGGTCTCCTTCATCTTTAATATTTATCTACCCATTTTTAACTGTGACGCTGTCACCGTGATTACACATTTATGGGTGCATTGGTACATACGTTTTTAATGGCAACACATAAACACGGTATAAGACCAACAATGTTTGAAGATATATTCGAAATAAAAAAGATGCTGCTCCTGCAAACACCTATAGATAGCACTTTGCCGGGAACAAACCTACATATTTACTGGTAGTTTAAGGGCAATCTATATTTATTAGCTGATTTTAACATATTAAGAAAAATATCTTATTTTAATATTTAAGTTTTTCCTCCAATATGTTAAATTCATCACATACACAGTAACTGTGCATTCACAGTGCAGTGCCGGCGTGCAGAATGCTGGGACAATTTAGTATCACTGGTATTTTTAGAGCGGTCCACAATTCAGTGAAGACCAGCTCTGTTGTCAGAAACTGATCATCCGTGAAGGGCTAAAGGATGGCTAAATCTCTACCTGCACACCAGCTAGGTGGACCTACAAGGGAAGGGTCTCTAATTAAGTGGTCGGGAGTGTATACTGTAACATTCAGCCTAATCTGTTGACCTGAGGTGTAGTCTAACCAGAATAATGATCTCCTTGCATCCCATTCAAAACATCAGTATAAAGCTCAATACTATACCTAGCATTCTTAGGAAGGACAGAACAGTCTCTTAGGACAGTCCTCATACAGGACAACTCTTTAATCACAGTGACTGGGAGTTTCCTTTTCTGAAAAGCTGTTTAAATCCTACATCATAGTAAACGCCATAGATTCCTTTGTTCCCTGTACAGATGAGTTTGGTGCCTAACTGGTTAGTTAGTACATGTTCTACATGTGTAATATTGCTTTTCAAAGTTTCCTGATTCACATACCTGCCCTGGGAGGTCTAAATACTTATAGACCTGATCATACAAGTGTTGGTCCTGTAACTACAAGAACAAAAAAGAGAAGCACCAAAGGCATAATTTTAACACACCACAACACAGCAAAAACATGGGAATAGAGCACTCAAGCATCGTTTACTATAGCATTGAGCTAAATGGGTTCACATTGTCAAACAACAGAAATAAAGAGAAATAAAAAGCAGCTAAATAATAGAAGGAAAGTGCAGATTAATGAAATATATAATGGCAAAAGGAATGTATAAAAAAACTAATAAACAACATGAAAAATATTTCATAAGTAAAGGACAATTCAAATGAAAAGGCAGATAAAGAGCTCAACACAATTCAAAAGGGGCACCAACAGAGTAAGACAGTGACACAGCAAACAAACAATAGAAAATATGTGACATGCAACACATCTCTCTAAAAAAAATGACTTCCGTTCAAAAGTTTAATACCCATTTGTTGCAAAAATAAAGTATACAATTATTCTAATGTTTAAAATAATAAGCAGGAAGCTTATAAATGAAGCAATGTGTCAGAAAGCCAAAACAGAAAGCTGTATGATGTGTGAAATTAATAGTAACACATTTTATATCCAGAATGCTCCAGTATATATTACAGGAATAAATCAAATGAACTGAAAACCATGTCTGTGAACAGAGAACAGGATATGATATTATTTGATTTACAAATGAAATCATTGATGACACAATACATGTTAAATACAAAAAAACCATCTCTACATAATAGCTTTAAATTATACATTATATATTATAAGATACAACTGTATATGGTCCAAAATATGTCCGCTGGGATCACAATGAGAAGGCAGTACGTTGACAATGAACATCTTAAAGTACATGTACCTCTTTGTTTCTACACTCATTGTCCAATTCATCAGCTCCATATCAGAGCATTGTGTAGTTCTACAGTTACAGACTGTACTCCATCTGATTCTCTGCATACTTAGTTATCACCCTGTATTCCTGTTCCTTGGTTGCCAGAGCAGGTATTATCTGGGTGGTGGATCATCCTCAGCAGTGCTGCTGGACTGTTTAAACTCTGTGTCCACCCACTGTCCATTCTATTAGACACTCCTACCTCGCCGATCCACCTTGTAGATGTACACTCAGAGATGATAGCTCCTTTGCTCCTGCACAGTGCAGTGTTGGCCATCCACTAGTCCTTTATCTGTGGCCACAGGACGGTTACCCCAAGGACGACTGCCCACAGGGTGCATGCCATAGGACACTGCCCACAGGACGCTGCTGACTGGATAGTTTTAGTTGGTGGACAGTTCTCACGCCAGCAGTGACACTACGGTGTCAAGCAGCATTGCTGTGTCTGATGATCCACTCACACCAGCACAACACACACTAACACATCACCAGCACGTCAGTGTCACTGCAGTGCTGAGAATGATCCACCACCCACATAATACCTGCTTTATGGTGGTCCTCTAGGTTTTGCATAAAACTGTATAAAATGTCCATAAAGGTTTTTCATGCCTGCCATGGCAGTACGCGTTAACATATGATGCTCGGGGTCTGAGGTTTTTAAATTTGCTGGTGTTGTTTGTCCTTGGGTTCGCTGTGCAAGTTGTCAGATTATCAGCTAAGATAAGCATTTTGCACTGGTTGATATCTGTACTGAGGTCTTGTGGGAATGCGGATACAAATAGGGTTAATAGGACACATGCTCAAATATCTGCTCACTTTGGATGAATTAGGTGTGAGTGGGGGTATTTGGGACTTCTATGGCATGCTCATTATCATGCTGCTGGTTTGGAGGGCAGTGTTGTGTGTGATGAATTCTGCACCAAAGGTGCAGAGTTAGTCTCACAAACAAGCTCATCTTCAGCACTTAATTGCTGCGACACTCTTGAACACACAAACACTCGCTCTCTTCTCTCACTCTCTACCACACTCATACATAACCAAGGGAATGTAATGAAATCAAGAAGTGATGATGATTGATTAAGGTCCATTAGCCTAATTAAAAAAACAGTCAAACACGCGCACACACACACACACTCACACACACACACACACTCACACACACACACACACACTCACGCAGAGGAGGCAAATTCTTGTCCGTTAACCAACAAACCTGAAATAAGGGAAGTGACCCATGAAAACATCAGACAGCACTGTGTTTATGTAAACAAGGCCTTATAGAATGAAAAAGCAGCCTAATAAGAATAACTAATATGCACTCTACTTTGTTTACATTACAAGCCTCATTGCTTGAATCAGATCTTTGGGTCAGATTCAATTTCTATAACTTTATGGTTTATGTGTGGCTAAATGACTCAAGTCTGTCATTATGAACTTGTATTCTCAAAAGAACTGTATGTCCACATTTATAGCATTATGTAAATGAACCATGTGTAAACTAATGAATCAGTGGAACAAGGCTTTCTCACAAGAATACCCAGATAGCAAAACTGTTCTGACCCATATCTGTTCCACATTCTCCATTTTCATCTGGCCCACTTGCTGCATGGATTGATGACACGTGGGTGGACCACTACTGGTAGCAAGATGTGGACCGCATTCCCTCCAGGGTCATGAGTTAGCCAAAAGTAGCCAACTGGACCAGGAACATGGAACATGTGGGTCATATGAGTTTTTACATATATATATATGTATTTTTGGCTCACATTTGCTATAAAGCAATACAGGGGTATCTGTGCCTGAAGTGGACTAGATATCGTCTGGGCCAAATTGGCCAAATTGGAGTTATATATGTGTACCAGCTTTGGCTCACATGTAGATTGCCAGTACAAACAGTTTTCATAAACTCTAACTCTAAAAACGTTTGGCACCCAAGAACTAGTAGTGGTACAGCATTTACTGCAGTTCATTTGTGCTTCAGATGGTGCTAAATGTACATAAGCGATTATGCTGCACCTCCGTGGGTTATTGGTAGAGTGGGGGTTAGTAAGATCAGGGCTTTGGTGAGTTGGGTTTTAGGGAAGCTGGGCAGCAAGCTGGTGGACTCCATGTGTTTCTTACCTCAGGCATGAGTGGGAGGAGTTCATGGGGGCTACCCATAAAACCCTGCGGCAAAGTTAGATAAGGCACCTCAAGCTGTCCAGAGCCAGACAGAGAGAAAACAGAGGGAGGGAGAGATCATAGGCATAGAGAGAGAGAGAGGAAGAAAGACGTGCAGACAAGGGAACAAGAGAGTCAGACAGAGGGAGAATTTCATGGCAGTTTCTGTTTGTGCAGGAAGCAGCTGTGTGAAGACCTTCTCCCACCGGTTGAATTTGTCTGATTCTGTGGTTTGATGTCCGTGTCTCAGTTATATGACATACCCACTCACACACACTTACACACACATCCTCGCTGAGCTAACAGTGGTAAATTGCTCTGTGTACCAAACAGTTCCAGAGAGGGGCGTAGAGAGATCAGATTTTATGTGATCATTCATTTTTAATGAGTGATGCTCGACTACAGGTGGCTCAGCTGTATCTGCAGCTTTTCAGGATTAGGGCTCTCAGCACCAGTTGCTCTCTGCCACACACACACAAATGATGGTCTTACTATATTTGTGAGTTCATCCATAGAGTTCTATTGGTCTTTGTACTAGTGTACCGAATTAACACTGTACCTACCCCTAACCCTAACCTTAACTTCAATATTCAAAAGACACATTTTCTGCATTATTAGATTTCCAAAAAATGTGATTTGTGGTGAAAGCAAAAAGGACATGATTTTACAAAAGCATGTACCGACTTATGTAAAGCTACAATACCTAAGACAAATATTTCCAGTATATGGAAGGTGGAGGTTGGCTCTTGGCCAAGTAAAAGCTAACTCATTCATTCATTCATTCAATCACCTTCTAAACCAATGTATCCTTCTGAGTCACAATGGGAGTAATGGAGCCTATCTCAGCCCTTATTGGGCAGATGGCAGTAGACTCCCTAGGCAGGCTGCCAGTCCATCACAGGGCAAATGCATTCACACATACACACACTCAAACACAAATACACACACACCTAGGAGCAGTGTAGGGGTCAGTTCTCCAGTTTGGATTGGTGGGAGAAACTGAGAGTAGGAGGAATCGGGAACATCCAGAGGAAACCCACGCAAGCACGGGGAAAACATGCATACTCCACACAAAAAGGACCAGGAAAGGCCCAACCAGGAATTAAATCCAGGCCCTCTTGCTGTGAGCAACTTTAATACTCAATACAAAGTGTAAAGATCTTTTAGATCATAGTTTTGGATCTTAAGTTGTTAGATTCTAAAGGTTTTGGACATTTCATGTATGCTGGCTGTAACTGTAGACATGGGAGTGGGGCAGGGCAGGTAGGCTGACACTGTAACCGCTGCAGTAAGTTATGAGACAGAGTTGCTGAGTGTGGATGACTTCACTATCTGGGGACAAATGGAAGTAATTCCCTAAGTGCATGTGGATGGACTACATTGAACCTTTGTAACTTAAAGTCTGTTTCCAGCACTGAAGTGATACGTAACAACAGCTTTAAAAGTGTCTACATCAGCGTGTGTGTCAGTAGGAGCCAAAACATAATTCCGTTTCTGTCTGCTAGTTGGAACCCTGAATGACACACATAGTGCCGATATTTCTGCCTGGAATGACGACTTGCAGACTGTGCGTCACATTGATGGCCTCAGACAAGATGGCACCATGAGTGTGTGTGTGCTTGATGTTCTTATCATCCCTGCTTCTCTTGAACCACTTCTTTTTATCCAGTTCATAGTAGGACTTTTAAGTGCACTGTGTCAAAGGCAGACGTTTTATCTACCACATGCACACAGACACACATCTTTAATACATGAAAATATATACACTATATTGCCAAACGTATTCACTCCCCCATCCAAATCATTGAATTCAGGTGTCCCAATTACTTCCATGGTCACAGGTGTTTAAAACTAAGTACCTAGACACGCAGACTGCTTTTACACACATTAGTGAAAGAATGGGTCGCTCTCAGGAGCTCAGTGAAATCCAGTGTGGTACCGTGATAGGATGCCATCTGTGCTACAAGTCCAGTCGTGGCATTTCCTCCCTACTACATATTCCAGTCAACTCTCAGTGGGATTATAACAAAGTGGAAGCGATTGGGAATGCTTTAGCATTCTCAGAGATACTGAACAATTTCATGCTCCCAATTTTGTGGAACAGTTCCTGTTCCAACATGACTGCGCACTAGTGCACAAAGCAAGGTCCATAAAGACACAGATGAGCGAGTTTGGTGTGGAACTTGACTCCCCTGCACAAAGGAGTCAGACATATAGACATATAGACATACACCTTTTACGCTCTTACACATATACTCTCTGCTGTTGTAGCCCATCTCCCATGGTCTGATGTATTGTGCATGCTTGTTTCTGCAGAACGGTAATCTGAGTTAGCATAGCCTTTCTGTAAGCTCCTACATGAACACATGTAGGTGTACAGGTGTTGCTAAAATGTGCTTAGTGGGTTTCAGTAATATAATTGTAGGTGAGGCCAATCATTCTCTGAGTAGAGAGTTTAGGGCTATTTTGTGCCATGTGAGCACACTTGCCCAGAGCGGTGGGCAGCCCTATCCACGGCACCCTCGGAGCAGTTGGGGGTTAGGTGCCTTGCTCAAGGGCACTTCAATCATTGCTGTCAGTTCAGATAATCAAGTTGGCTACCTTCCGGTTAAAAGGCTGGTTCCCTATCCTCCAGCCCATGATTGCCCCAGTGGACAGTAGATATAGACGTTTAAGACATGTGTTATGGTATATAGTTGTGTATTCTATAGTAGTACGATAGTGTATACTGTGTATACATAAGTTAAGACATGTACTGTGGTAGTCAAACACGGCTTGCTTTTGTAATAAAGCTAAACTTTTCCTCTGAAATGATCTTTAATTATTTTGTAATACGCTTACATCCAAATTGCAAAACGTGTGCGGGAGAGAGAGAGTGACACTGAGAAAATGATACAGAGACTGAGAAAGTGAGTCAGTCACTATGTCAGCTCTAATATCAGTGGGAATGATTAGTGGGGAGAGAAAGGCAGGGACTGCTGCTGCAGCACTTTCACCAGCACTGTGTCCATCAGTCATTCAGTAACCTAATCTATTCCACCCTAATATAATGCTGCATAATCCAAGGCCTGCTTTTCCCACACACAGCTAATCTAATGAGAATAAATTGCTTTCCCCTGGTTTCTCTTTCTGTAAGAGTCCGGCACCTGACTGAGCAGGGCTGGCTACTGTCACGTCATACTCTGTCATTTTGGTTTCAAATCAACAGTGCTCTGCCTGTTTAGCCTGCGACTCTACTTCAGGAGATCTATTCTGCTCCATGCCTAATCATTACCAGGTGTAATATATGAGACTGGAGCTACGCTGTACAGAAATACATTTATGGCACAGATTGTAATCACTGCTAAACATGGTTTGTTTAATGCACAGCTGCATTACATATACTGTATATACATTAAAACTTTAGGGATTTGTTTCCATGGAAACCCCAGCAACCCCAGCAAACCTCAGCAAAACAGGATCATCCCCACACTGAATTTTTAAATGTATGGGTCAAAGTAATGTCCTGCATTAATACTTCATGTACCTAACACAGATAAGATTTTGGTAGAACCACATCTGCACCAGATACACACACTTCATGATGCAGGGAAATATCTTGTCTGTGCAAAAAGTCATCTTTGTGGTACGGGCTACCTTTCAGAATGTCCTCACACAACATAATGTCAGATTTCTGTCTGAAAAACAGAAAACAGTTTTAGTAAAAACGTGTCTCAGTTCTCATTTATCAGACGAAGAAACAGGGACAAGTCACCTCAGAGAAGTAGACATAAGGCTAAGCTAAGCGATGTGATATTGTCACGCGTCCGGGCTCTCCTTCCAACTTGATCTCCAGAACTCCATTTCCCATAACCCATCACCCTGTGACATCAGTTTCACATGTCCATCAGAGCCAAATCACATACTGTTTTCCAGATCATCATCTCCAGAGTTCTAACACACACCTACTTGAAATCAGTATCTCTTGTTTATCTTGTTTACTTACCTGGTTTTGACTAGTTGTTTGGTTTTCTCTTCTGCTTTTTACCATCTGAACTTGTTTGCTGGTTGGATTGCTTGTTTGGTTTTGATTTCTGCCTGTGCTTTGGTTTTTGACTCTGTCCTTGCTCTTTGTTAGGTTTGCCCTGATCCACTTGTTGAGCTTAATCTGCCTAATAAAAGTGGCTTTACTTCAGAATACGTTTGCAAATCATTACAAACATTCGCAATACGTTTTTTTCTGTCAAAATTTACCACAGCTTTACACAGCTTTTACTGAACTGCATCATTGCATATATCACAGCATATATTTTCGGCTGGTATCTGGTTGCTACTGATACCTGAAATCAGAATGCGTGTTTATTCCAACTGTATGCACTACACTACAGGATGCCTTGAAGATGATACGACTTCTGTAGTTTCATTGCATCATTATGGAACTGGCTATCACACAGAACTTTGAGGACAGAAGTTATTCATTCATTGCTTTATCTTACTACTTTACTACTTTACTTAACTGAATCAGAGTCAATAGGTAAATCAGCAATAGCAAAATTCACTAGTCACAGCTCTCTATAGCCCCAGTGATGCTATACTGCATTTGCCAGATACAGTACTTATGGAAAAGGTTTATCTATTGCTACTGTCATAGAAAAGCAGCATGGTTGATATGCCCAGTTTGATATGAAAAGAGATGGTGGCTTAAAATCCTTATTCAAAGTTCCCATGAAAGTACTCTAGCATAATTTTCTGTAACTGACAGGGAGAACTACCTAGGGTGCTGGGTTTTTGTCACATCAGCTTTTGTATCATTCACTGATGTTAATACTGACTGAAGTGAATGTGATCCTTCATCATCAATCTGACTCTGAGAATGTCTATGAACAGGGATATCTGACCTCTGTCATCCTGCTATCAGATACGTATCCACACTCAACACTAATATACAGGTAGCTGGTTTAATAAGGTAGTTACCATACCCAGCTCCAGTAATGAAACAGTCCCTCCTTACTAAAGTATAATGTTGCAGTCAAGACCAAGACTTGGACACATCCAGTCTGATTCAATATCAAGGCTTTGTAGTAGTCACGTCTTGAGATAGAGACAGAGACCAGGGTTTGTTTCCGAATAGAAAGAAGAGTGAAATTATTATCGTTTTAAACAGCATTTATTATCTGCCTCTAGAGGATGTTTAATTTTTTGGAACCAATGAACATCAATAAACAAATTATATCCTAATACACATAACAAATATTAAAATCTTTAATTCTCTTTCATTCTTTTTTATTTAGTTTGAAGGTCTTTTTAATATTCAAATAATGACAGAAAAGAAGGTCAGTTTTCAACTACCTCTGACAAAGGCATCACAGTGGCTAGTCTTAAGCATCTCCGTAACTAGCTATGAAGACATCAAGGTTCAGAAATCTGTTGATGTTTTCACATACCTCAGTTTTTTTAAATGAATGATGTGGAAGGGAAACTGTTCCGATGAACTAGCCCAAACCCATGCGCCTACTCAGAACCTAACCTAACCTACTCAGAACTGCAGCCCCCACAGGCCTGTCTAATCAGAAGATAATATGTTATTGTCATATATTTAATATTTAATTACGTGGCATTTATATAGATTTGTTTAAGTGACATTTGATTAGTTTTCTGTGACTGCCTTCGCTGTGCCATGGCCAATCCATCTAACGCGCTCCAACACGCTCCAGTATGGTCCAGTACGCTCTAAGCCAAACTTCACCTCCTTTTCTCAGCCCCAAAATTACTGCTTAGCAACTGCTGGTTCATTGTCAATGACCGTCATGACTGTAATTAGCATAAGGACACCGAGGTACTCTGTAGTTTTGGAAGGGCTTAATGAGACTCAAAAAGGAAACAGTGACGAGACTACCCCATTAGCAGCTGACGGACCCCCTGTGTTTGTTTCTGTATGAGACACCAATGTTACCCAGATCAGAAAGCCACGCACAACAGGATGTCCTTATATAGTGAAAGCTGAGCTAATCATTTCTCTGACTGAAGTTGATACATGTTGCACGAGTCTGTTTAGAGAAAGTAGTGAGTTAAAACTACAGATATTTCTTTTGAAATGTAGTGAGTAAAAAGTAAAAAATATTCCTTGACAAAACCACTTAAGTAAGGTACAGATACTTAAAAAAAAACTAGCCACCTCTGCTAGCTAACTGCATAAGTATTTCCGGTTAGCTGGGACAGAAGTGAGCAAGAGGGTTTAAGATGGAAAGAGAATGGTCACTACAACAAGATAATGATCCTAAACACACATCAAGGTCTACAATGGTCTACTTCAACGGGTACAAGCTGAAGGCTTTTTCCGTGGACCTCCTTTTTTTTGGTTTATGTCATTAATTTAATGGACATAAATAATTTATATATATTTGTTGATATCCGGGGTCGACCTGAAGAGGATAGGTTCCCCTTTTGAGTCTTGATTCCTCTCAAGGATTTTTCCTCTTGCTCTGAAGGAGGTTTTCTTTGCCACTGTGGCTTGATCATTGGGGGCTTGGACCCAGATGCTTTATAAAGCTGCTTTGTGACAGCACCTGCCTTAAATGTGCTATATAAATAAATGTGATTCGCCTTGATATTATTTTCTATTTCACTTTAAAAGAAATCACAAAGATCTTTTAAAAATATATATATAAATATTGTTTTGGGATTGGGTTTGGGACAGACCACCCAATAAAAAATACCCTCTAAAGGATGATATTTAGCCTTTAACCATTGTCTGGGTTTAATGTCTGAATCCTTGTGGTTGCGTAGTGTGGGTCTGTATTTGCACCATACAGGTTTATGTCCTAAAAGGCTTATGGAACTGCCTTCCAGGAAAGTGTTATTTCCCCTGCACTGCTCGACTCTATGTAAAGCGCAATGATTTTCTGTATGCCTGTGTTGTAGATGAGTGGAACCCTCTTTTCCTTTCTTATGCTAAAACAAACCGTTGCACAGGATCTTTCAGTTTTTGAAATATTACAACCACATTTGACAACCACACTTAATAACACCATTCAAAACCCAGAATAAATCATCTTTTCTGTCATCTCTGGCTTCCACTTTCATTTTTAAAGAGCTTGAGATTTGTCTACTGTATAACCGTGTAGGGATTGGTATTTGTCAGCAGAGTGATGGGGCCATTTTGTTCTATGAAAAGGGGGGTGGACTACCCTCCATAGCCGTGGACAGTGGCTCGGTTCAATGGCTCTCGACGCCAGGGTATTATTATGGGCTGCAGGAATGACATCTTCTGCAAAGAATGCATTACACGCTTGCATTGCTTTGTTCTCTTCAATTACTGAACAGAGAGTGGTCTCGGCTGCTCATACTGAAGCCTGTCTCTCTCTTATTAAAGCTATAAACCATAAAAACATGCAGGCACATAGGTCTGCTCTTTTCCCTGAAATGTACGAGAGGGCGGGAGAAGCCGTGGCACTACAGGCAGAAAGATAGATGGAGAAAGAGAAAGGAAAGGAGAAAGACTGAGAGAGACTGCCTTCATGCACAGAAACACAATCTGCTCCTGATTAGCCTCTGATTAGCCCCTGGTGTTAGGGGGGAGGGTGGTCCACATTGTGTGTGTGTGTGTGTGTGTGTGTGTGTATGTGTGTTAGTCTGTAATTTAGAAGCAGTCATTGTGGGGTTTCTTAATAGTGGGGCTTCCATTCTGCTGTGGTCTCTAATGATGGGGACGGTGGTGGGGGCAGCCAAAACTGTTAATCATTGAAAACATCCACCAAAGCCCAGCCCCCCCACCCCCACCCCCCAGTAATATCTAATCAGCACACACTACGCCTAGTCTGTACACACACACACACACCAGCCCAATCTTGTTCATACTCCAAGCAATACGCCCCCACAATTCCATCTTGTCTATGAGGCTGTGGAGAGCTTTTGTTCAGCATATGCTCAGAGATATTTCCTATCTATTAGTAATTACTGATTAGAATTATTTGGCCTATTAGGTGGTACACCGACATGCAATAGTTTGGGCACCTTCATGTTTGACTGCAAAAGACAGTCAGGAAGATTTAGCAGATTCTAGCGTCTGGGCCTGCTCAAAGATGACAGGACACATTTTCCTGTCTGTAAAAAAGCTTAAGATGGAAAGAGGATGGCTTGCAATAAGAATAAATGGTAAAATTTATATCGAGAGGTGAAAAGCTGGGCTCTCTCACATAGACTTAAGCACAGGGGTGGATCGATCATGCTTTGGGCTTGAATGCAGTAGTAACATATGAACACATCACCGGTAGAAAAAGAATATTCAATGTATACTGCTACTGGAATAACTTCACCCTGTCTGTAAAAAAGCTTAAGATGGAAGTAGGGAAGTCTTCATTCATTGTGACAGTACTTCGAGAGGTTTTATAATTATACCTTACATAGTGCATAATCTGCACATGATAAATTAAGATATGTAACATATTTACAGATGACAAATTGATATATATTCTGCGTTGGTCTAATTTGAGAGTAAGCACATGGCACAAATTAGGAAGTCATACTTCATGTGAATTAATACTTTGCTAATTCTACTCTATTGTGTATAATCTACTTTGTTAAATCATTATGTCATTTATAGCTATGAACTTTACAACATTCAGCGTTGGTCTATTTGAGAGTGCTTAATGGCAGCAAATTTGTGAAATTAGGCATGTGCTTAATACAATGCTATTATACTCTATTATAAGTACATCTACTTTGTTAACTACATTAGTCTTATAGCTATGAACTTTACAAACTTAGCGTAGGAAGCTTCAGACACAAATGTCAGTTAAGGTAACATTTTTATCTTGGTTTTAAGGCTGATTGGCCCAAATTGTCTGAATGACTGGAGGGATTTTTTATATTTTTGAATATTTTTTATATTTCCACCTCTGAAAAGCCTTGTGGGTGAGACAGTTAGCATTGTAACTGAACGAGAGATTGAAGCAATCATGACTGAAGCATTACACAGTCTGGTACTTTCTGCCACAAAACATGCCCAAGAACCGTGTGCCTTATCAGAAAGGATCCACCTGACTGAGGTGCCAAATGACCAATCAAAGCCTAGTGATTTGGCACATGTAGTGGGACTAAGTAGCCAAACTAGGTGCTGGGTAATACCTAAACAATACTTAATACAAAACGGTGCTGCCACAAGAAGAAGGTCAGAAAAGGTTAAATAAACACTGTCAAAATCAGTTATTTGTATTTGTTGTTTTATGTTGTTGTATTTTGTGGGGAGTTTTTGTGTTCTTCTGAGCAAGAAATGCTCACTAATAAGAAAGAGAGAGTTTCTTTGCAGAACTGTATTTTTCTCAGTGCCCAGTACAGACAGCTGTATGCTATTGCTGACTAATGTTTAACTGGGAAAACAAAGCCTTGCTTCCCATCCAAGTGGTAAATACTCTGCACAGAGGTCTGTATACACAAACACACAGATAGCCAATCATAGAGCAAGGGAGCACAAAACATGTTGTGGCCAGCTTTGTGTGCAAATGATATCATTTACTTCCCTTCTATATGGGTGGAGCATCTGAGGCTGAGAGTACAGTGACCAGAATTCACAGCGCTTACAGTCTCAGCATGTCAGCATGCCAGCTTGTAGTATGGCAGTTTTCCAGTTCTGGGTGCTGAATAGAGTTTTCAGATCCACAGTCATGCACATATATTCAGTCTAGTCTGATTTTAAAGGTTCGGGATTTAGCATTTCTAGCTAAAGCAGTTATATGCGATACACGCTCTCTGCCTAATATAGTCCATTCTAGTGTGTTTCAGGCTTTATAAGTTCAGCTTTATACCTCATAGTCCCGCTACTTCTAATCTAAATGATTATAAATGTGTGACTTGTTTAAGCTCCTGTTTCCTATCAAACAAGCACAGTAGGCCCTGACTGCTTCTTACCGAGGCCCCACCTTTTCCTGTATGCTCTCCTCCCACTCCTTACCTTCTGCTTCCTCTTCTCCTTCCTCTTGTCCTCTGTATCCTGCAGCATCTTCTCCCTCCATAGGTCGAAGAAGTAGGATGGATTAGTGTAGAACTTCAGAGCTTCTTTCCCATCATCCCTACAGAACGAGACACAGAGAGAGATACATCACTCTTCTGTCAGAATGGTAGAACAGGCTGTTCCAGTGTTCTACATTCCTCATCATAGGGTTCAGACTGGACAGCGTGGGTGAAAACAGCTCTGAAGTCGCAGTCTATTATTATTTATTTATTTTGTTTGTCTGCCTGTCCATCTTTCCTTCTAGACGTTCCACTCCTCTTCAATATTCTCACAGTTCTTTCCCAGTGCTCCTCAGTTTCTGAACATATTTTCTTGCAATCTTGCATCATTCTTAGATTGCTGTCTGTCTCCAGCTCTTTGCTGTCCTTACATGGATGCATGATTATGTCAAAACGCTATCTGGCTGGAAAAAACTCACACTTTTAAGAAAAATAAGTGGTCAACCTCTTCTCCCATATGCAGAGAGAGAAAGCAAGAGTGAGAGATGACTGACAGTTACGAAACAGGCATTTAAAACACGTCTCAAAAGAAAAAAAATATACAATTTGAATGAAACGTGTCATTCCCTCAAAAGCAGTGGTGAGCATAGAGATGGATTAATCAACCTGACTTCATTTCTTCTATACCCAAAATACTGTACGAAGGACCAGCCAGGGTCTGTTTGAACACATCTGAAATTTGCTTCATTAGTTTGGCACTGGAGCTACAAGGCGATGTAGAGTGGAAACGTGTACTCCACCAAATAATCAAGGCCAAACTGCATGCCTACACCATCACATATAAAATAAAATAATTAAATATAAAATTAGCCATAAAATATTCACAAATAAAAAGACTTTTCACAAGAAATTGTACTACAACAGTAATTGCACACCAAAATGTGCAGAAGTGTTTTTTTTGTAGACTCTGTAGTGTCTATCTTCACTTAGAAAATCGGCTGTAAGAATGTCAGAAGCCACATAAGCAAGACTAATAAGATCACTCTACTCAGCTTGTGTCTTATCATCAACACTGTGACAACTACACAGAGTGCAGATAATCCATTCCCATTACAGTCTCACAGCTCTCAGCTACATTAGCTTTATAGCAGCAGCACAAAAGCAAGGAAGCAAAATTCAGACACCAAATGTGACTTGGGTGATTGACCACATTTAGAGTAAAATCGATTTAAGGCTGTCAAACACACCATGTGCTTACTGTTACCGTAACTCTGCAATACGATACAGCAAAATGACACAGCATAATGCAATGCATTTGTGGTAAAAATCCATCATGTCAAACAGGAGGGCAAAGTGGAAATGTGTGAGTGGGGCACAGGAGGGAAAGGAGATGAGGCCTCCTGTGGAGGAAGAAGAGGAGTCAGGAGAGGAAGGAGGGTAAGCTGAAAGGAAGAGAAGCATAACAGCTGTCGTGTTGTCTAGAGAAAACAGCCAAAGGTGCTGGAGTCGTCTTTCTGAAGTTAATGAGAGAATGTGAGGACAGAGGAGATGGGGGTACATTAAAAAGCACTGGGAAGTATAAAAGGAAAGCTGTAATAAGTAAAAAGACAGAGCGAGGTCAGCGGATGCTAAGGCAACATTCTGCAGAATTCATCGCTACAGACCTCCAAACTTCATGTGGCTTCAGATTAGCTCAAGAACAGTGTGTAGAGAGCTTCAGGGAATGCGTTTCCATGGTCGAGCAGTTGCATCCAGGCCTCACCTTGAAAAGCATTGTATGAAGTGGTGTAAAGCACAGGGGAGGGGGAGACATGTTCTCTGGAGTGACCAATCAAGCTTCTCTTGACTGGCCTGCACAGAGTTCAAAATCCTAATCCCAACCTTAGCATGAAGTATAGCGGAGTCTCTGTATGCATATTTTATATATATATATATATATATATATATATATACATACTTTTGTGAGACAGTATATATATATATATATATATATATATATATATATATATATATATATATATATATATATATATATATACTGTCTCACAAAAGTATGTACACCCCTCACATTTTTGTCAAAATTTATTATATCTTTTCATGGGACAACACTGAAGATATGACACTTTGATACAATGTAAAGTTAGTGTAAAGTCAGTGTACAGCTTGTATAACAGTGTAAATTTGCTGTGCCCTCAAAATAACTCAAAACATAATACCTAAGTGAAAATGGCCAAATTGTGCCCTTTTAGCCATCGCCCCCTGCCCCCCCCCACCGCCCCCCCCCCCCCCCCGCCCCATGTGTCTTGAGACTAATTAGTTTCACAAGGTCTCAGGTGTGAATGGGAAGCAGGTGTGTAAAATTAGGGGAGCAGGTGTGTTAAATCAGATGTTATCGCTCTCACACTCCCTCATACTGGTCACTGAAAGTTCAACATGGCACCTCATGGCAAAGAACTCTCAGAGGGTCTGAAAAAAAGAAGTGTTGCTCCACATAAAGATGGCCTAGGCTATAAGAAGATTATCAACACCCTGAAACTGAGCTGCAGCACAGTGGCCAAGCTTCCATTTAGAACAGGCCTTGCCATGGACAACCAAAGAAGTTGAGTGCACATGCTCAACGTCATATCCAGAGGTTGTCTGGCACTTACAGTTCTCTGACTTGAACATCATGTAAAATCTGTGAGTAGATCCTAAAGATGCTGTGCATGCAAGGCAGCCCCGGTAAGAGATGGTAAAAGTTCTAAAATAGGATCAGAAGGTCTTTTAGCTAAAGGGCACATGCCACAATTACTAGAGCTATTGGTAATTAATAAAAAAACAATCAAAGAGGAACTAACTATGCATTAAGACGAGTATTATTTGTATTGTTTGCATGCATCTGTATTTGTTTTAGAACCACTAACTCAGTGGATAGCTATGTACTGAATGTAGATGTTTGGGATAAAAGCCACTGATCACAGAAGTTGTAGCACTTTGGTTTTAAATCCATGTTCTGCCGCAGTGAGCAGCAGCAACTTGAAAAATCCACTTTGGCAGAACAAACCACATCAGAGCAATTGATTCAGCTTAGTCCCCGCACTGCCTGACCTACATTAGCTTATCTCAGGAAAGTCTGTGGTTTTATACACTCGCCTCTGAGACTGAGTTTTGAATTTATAACCATAGCGTTCAGTCCGTTTGTTTGCATCTGCCTTCAAGGTCAAGATTCAGTAAGGAGGATCCCAAACAGTCACTATCTAGACACACAGGCTGACAGGCTGGGTCGATAGCCTGCACTCGGATAAGAGAGGTTGAGGTTTTTACACACATACAGAAGATTATGGACTTGACATATCCACTTGACCCTATTGACTATTCACATTTATATATCTCCAGGCCTTTGGAGCCTACTGCACAGATTGACCTCATAGAAGACATGAAAGTAAATTTCCTGGCTAAACATCAAAACTAAATATTAAAAGGAATTGAAGAAAGCCCTGTATCGCTTTAGAGGCCACTTTCATCTACACAAGCAGGGCTTCAAGTTAAAAGCTTTATACTTAAGGACTGTGATAAACAAGCCCAAAGATCCAAACCTGGTGCACTCGTAAAGGAGTTTACAGTTCCTACTGTCTTCTGCTCGACTAGCTCTTTCATTTAGTTTGTTTATGACTAAATCATATTAAAGCCTGGCCACTTTGTTGTAAAACCAGTGAGGTATAAAAAACTGGGGCTCAATTGAAGAGCAGTGTGACATGTTGGCCTGTGTGGTTTGTGTGAGTCAGCAATAGGAATAGAGTTATATGATCTTCTTGACCATAGGGATGATTTTGATCATATTTTAGCTTTTGTGTCGGTTACTACGGCTGCAGCGATCAGTAAATGGCTGGTTTTCTTAGTCACTGTTTTCAACCTTAGTGCTTTTCTTTGACAGTAACAGGTATTAAGAACAATAACACCAAAAGCCACCAACGTAGGTTCTTCTCTGATAACGTTTTCATTGCAGATATTACAGATGCAGTCTCAGCATCCTCTTCAGGCTGAAATGTTTCCAAACAGTTACATTTTTTAGAAATGGCAAGTACAGCAATGGCAATCAACCACTTGATAGAATATCTGAAAATATGTAATATGCATATGCATATAATGTGCATTAGATGCATATGTCATGCAAAATGAATTAAAATCAATTATAATGAACTGTATTTATAAATTAATTTAGAACTCAATATAATTATTGTAATCTTATGAAATTTACTACAAACAAACAAATATATATATATATATTGCCATGTTTGCCACAAGCCAGTTTATAATTATTAACCTAGATCTGTTCCAGTCAACTGCTGGCATGCAATCCCAAGATCATGATGCCCAGTGCCAAGCGCTGACAGTAAAGGTGTAAAGCACAACCCCATCTGCAGAAGTGGCGATGTGTCCTCTGAAGCGGAATCAGGCTTCACTACCGGGCATTCTGTTGGACAAATCTGGTTTTGGTGGATGTCAGGAGAGCACCACCAGAATGAACAGAGTCAACAGTAAAGTTTTCTTGGTGGAGGGTGAACTCCACATTAATGGCCATGGTTTTGAAATGGAATGTCCAACGAGCTCTAGGTGTGATGGTCAATTGCCCTCGTACTTTTGGGCATACAGTACAGTGTAATGATTTGTCATTGTGAGGTAACTGAGAGGCTTCACAGCGATTTCAGTGGCGGAGGAGGAGGAAAGTGATCCACTGAGTAGATTTTTCATTGATTTTTCTTCTCAAGGAATTCAACTGACTGACAGGAGCTGAAGGCTGCAATTCAATTGGTAGCTCCGAAGATTAAAAGATTGCCCAAAAACTTGTCCTAGACATATTTGCATGGAGCATGTAAATGTTCGGTATCTGTGGGTTAGATGAAGATTTAGATACTTTTTTGACACATGAGCTTCATAAGAAATATGCATCAATCATCAGTATCAGTAATCTAAAATAATCTAAAACTTTTTTTGCATTTGCAGGTTTCTAAATAATTAAGGAGGAATTTCAGAACTCTAGCATTCTTCCATGTGTGGCATCAAAGTACTGACCTATAGGGTGTAAGGATGTTGAGGGGCGGCGGCTGTTCACAGAGGTTAAAAGTCTCCTGCAGCGGCATCGGTAAGGACTGACGTTCAAACAGCTGCTGGTCCTGACTGGTCGAGCTGCGGAATGCCTTCCTCATAGTAATGTCCTGTAGAGATACTGAAAGAGAGAGAGAGAGAGAGAGAGACATTGAAAAAGAGGAAGAGAATAAAAGATCTCTGTGAATTTGAGCAAAGCTAGATGAAATCTGTGGGCCGGTTGAATGGACTGATCTTAACTATAGTGATTGATAAAGTCTATACTGTGAGATGTGTCCTTCTGTAGAAACAGTAGGCCTACTGATTTTTTACAGGAACTAAAAACATCCTTGCCACAGTCAACAGACTGCTTTAACTCGAACTGCTTTTGCCTTTAAACAACAGGAAGGTGTTTTTGAATTTTTCCCTGTAACTGGTTGAAATACTCACAGGATCATGTATGTAAAAAAAAAATCTACTTACAATATGACATCTTATTGGAAAAGTGGTTGTAATGTTTAACACTAAATTAGATATCAACGTTCATACTCTTAATTGTGAATACTGTAATTATATATTTGCTTTATTGTCTTGAGATTTAATCATTTAATGGTGAATTCTAGATATTCATTTTATTTTGTGGCTGTTGTGTGGCTGTGTTTCCCAGTCATTTCAGAACCTTCTGTTGACCTTCGCTGGCAAAATCATTGGTTCCCTAAAGAACAGTAGTGGAGACCGTCTGGGAAAAAGAAGTTTACCATGTGTGTCTTTTTACTAAGCAAGTCTCTCCAAGTTTACAATACCATGGACTTGGTTATATAATTAACCAAGTATACCACACCTACTTGTTGTCCCGTTGGCGACTGCTTCTACCTTTGTAATTTAAAATAGGATAGAGATTAAGGCCCACCAGGATTCTAAAAAAAAAAATCGGGGGTTTTTTTTTTGAGGGAGGGGGGGGGGGGGGTGGGGGGACCCACGGGGGTCACCCCAGTATGTGTGCAGAGATATCCTCACAACAAGTAGGCATTGCGACGACCTGGGGAGTCGTAACAAGGTAAGCAGAGTGTATAGAAGTGGCTACCCATAGAGGAGAAGCGGTTACATGACAAAGGGACTACTCTCCACAGCCCCCACATATCACACAAGAGACAGAAGGTTCAAGAGATGTTACAAGGAGGTTAGCAGAATAAATATACACACATGAAAAACGATGATTAAGTACAATAATAGCAATGACATAGAATAATGTGATACACTCTATAGATACTCCATACAGCTGAGCTGAGCAACATTTTTTTTATTTTCATTAACAGCTTCCAAGTGTTCTACTTATTTGAAACCTGAGATGTTGTATGAAGTTGGCATTGTTACCCCATTGTTAAGGCTGATGCTAATATCCACATTCAGTAACATATCTAGAACTACTAAGAATACATGAAATGATGTTTTTCCCCACAAAATTGGTCCAACCTATTCAAAATCAAAGAGTTAAATGCTCTGTCACTCTGTAATTATGCTGATAGTTGATCTAACATGGTAGGACTACTTTCCTGATGTCCCAACCAATAGAAAAGGTCACTTAGCCATATCTATTTCTATTCAGCTACTTTTTCAATTACGTTTGAAACCTGTGAAGTTGTATGGCAGAAGGCTGTTCAAATGATTTTGTGTACCTGTATGCATTTTAAACTTTTAGATTGAAGTCTTAAACAGAGTTTAGTAGAGCTGATCTGTTAGAGCCAGAGATTCAATTCCAGACGTACATGTCAAAACATGACTAAACAACCTACTTCGCTGATAATGCTTATTTTTGCCAGCATCTTTACCAGCATTCCAGTTAGTAAGTGTGATTTCCATTAAGAATATTGGGGCCATCTGGATTAACCATATAGACATCTATAGCTTCTAAAGGATGTTCAGTGTTTTACTTGAAGCTTTGGACAGACATATTAGCCCAGGTTTTACCCTCTAACAGTTTCACCGTGACTCTTTCAGTATACAGCTCTTTCTGACAACCCATAGAGCTGACGCAAATGTCCACATTCAGTAACATATCTAGAACTACTAATAACACATGACTTTTTTTTAGCTTGATCCAACCTATTCAAAGGGTTAAATCCTCTGTCGCTTTGTAATGCTGCTGATTGTTGATCTAACATGGTAGGAGTACTCTTCAGCTCCTGAAGTCTCAACCAATAGAATATTAGTTATATCTGCCTAGATATCACAGAGGAAAACAATTTCTGACTGATCTTTTTCCATTCAAAACTGAACAAAAGTAGTACTCACCGAGTCTCGCCTTGATCATGCGCGTCCACATACAGCCACAAGGGACTAGCTATACATCGTCTTGACAATTGTTTCTATGAGATGACCAACTAAAAGCACACGGAGTATTTTCTCTCTTCGCTGTGATTACTGAGGAGCTGCTGGAACATTTATAATCCAGATTTTCATCACAATTTCTTCAAGTCATGATGTGTATCAAATGGCACAGGGTCTTGGCTATTGCTAGCACTAACTGTGACTGGTAAGGGTTAAAATGCACTAGCTCATCTTTAATCTATGTTACTTTCCCACCAGGCCGTGACGGCAATTTTAACAGACACCATTGGCCAATTGGCCCTTCAGACCCCAGTTAGAACTCTAACCAGTATCTGTCCACCCACACTACATGCTTTGTCTTTCCGTTTTAGTCCTCTTCCCGTTGATCTATGTCTTCCTCACCCTTTCGTGACTAAAATGGCTGATGTTCTTTTCTATCCAGCTCTTATAGGACGGATTTTGTCTCTCTCTCTCCCTCTCTCTCTCTCCCACTGACTTTCTCTGTCTCTTGATGGACAACTAATGACACTGAAGTTGACAGGGTAGAAACAGGGAGCTAAAATTAATCGCATCTTTGCACACAAACATTATCGAGCTGAATAGCATTAAAGAAGTAAAGCCAATCAGCATCTAAATATCATCATCCTCATCATTATCCTCACAAAGAGTGTCTAAGTATGTTGATCTGCTCTTAGTTATTGTTACTGTTCATCAGTGACTCGATAAAGCAATTTGTGTCAATCCACTAATTTAGAAAGCTCTAAAAGCCTCAGATAAAGCATCCGTTCCATCCGAAAATGTTCCTTTTTGGGGCATTTCATGCCATTTAGACTAAAGGCTTGAAAGATACCACAGACAAATCAATGCTGTGGTTAAAATGGCTACTTCTAGAGAAAGAGAGCAAATCTCAAAAGATAGCCAGGGGGACTCAGGAGGGGTGAGGCGTGGGAAGGGATTGAAGATGAAATAAAATGCATGGTTAATCAAGGAAAACCTTATCCAATAATACACTCTCTATTGATCCCTGCAAAAGTATTACTATTACAATAGCCATAGACTAAGCCTTGCTATGAACGTACCACTCTTATCTGCCCTCATCCAAAACAGCACACTCACAAAGATGCCTGAACCCCTTTCAATTTGCCTCGCACCCAGATGATGTCTAATTGGATCTAAAAAAGTTCCAAGTGACTTTGAAGGAAAGTTCACTATGGGGGGGAATGGACAGCAGGAGCTTCAGCCACAAAGCCCGCTTAAATAGCTAGTGTTTCAGTAGGAATGGTGACCACTGGTGATCTACTGGAAAGAAAACAGGGTTTGGAGACCGTGGCCAAAAGCAGAAAATTCAGTGAAAGAGTGATCTGTTCCTCAGCGGACTGATTATGTCAATACAAGAAAGAGTGTCAGTAAGAACAGTCTGACCACACCCACACAAAGAGAGATATTACAGTAGAGCTGCAGTGCATAAACCCCCTGAGACACATGCACATCTGAGAGTTCAGTGGTGCAACAAACCTCAGACACTGGTACACGGAGAGCTGGAAAAAAGTGATGCGGTCCCGCTCAGCATTGTTTAGTAGTTCAGATTGCAAAGCAACATCTAGCTACTAGAATTTGTATTGATCTGCCATTAAAAGCCTCTTGAAAGCATTATGAATCTATCAGTGTTGAACCGTGTGAATAGAACCCTGTTGAGGGATTTCTTAGGATTGATATGTTCGCATTGCACATTATTTAGCTCTTAGCAAAAAAAAAAATCTGGGCTCCAGCACAGCATCTCTGCACATCCAATAAGAAGAGGGCGAATTGTACGTACCCCCAAATAAATATATACAGCATGAGGTGTTCGCAAGTGTTTGTGCACGAAATGCATTCACATGATGCTCATTCTGAGCTGAAAGTCAAGCATTTTTATGGTAATTATGGACTAAACTACAGACACATTCATGCTTGATCTCTAATTACAAAGACGCATGAAAGCACTAAAGAAATGTCAGTGGGTTCTAGACGTCTCAGGTGAACGTATTAGATTTGTTTGTTTTTGCATATTCACACACAAAGTGAGACAAGCAGCAGAAGATTAAATAACACTTATGCAGTACATCCCAACCGTCACAGACCACCATTCATTTATTTCATTTCCAGTCAAAATTGCAATTTTGTACATTATACACTAGCTCTGGACATTTTACCGTGATAGGATGCCACCTGTGCAACACGTCCAGTTGTGAAATTTCCCCACTACTAAATATTCCAGTCAACTGTCAGTGGGATTTTAAGTGGAAGGGAATGGGAATGTCAGCAAGTCAGCCGCAAAGTGGTGGGCCACATATAAAAATGACAGAGTGGGGTCAGAGGATGCTGCGGCACATCGTGCACAGGGGTCATCAACTTTCTGCAGAGTCAATCACTACAGACTTTCAAACATGTGGCCTTCAGATTAGCTCAAGAACAGTGCGTTTCTATGGCTGAGCAGCTGCATCCAAGCCTTACATCACCAAGAACAATGCAAAGCAGTTAGGCTCGCCCCCTTAGTTCCAGTGCAAGAAACTCTTAATGCTTTAGCAGGCCGAGAGATTTTGGACAATTTTATGCTCCCACCTTTGTGGAACCTATTTGCGGATTGCCCCTGCCTGTTCCAACATGACTGCGCACCAGTTCACAAAGCAAGAAGTTTAGTGTGGAAGAACTTGACTGGCCTGCACACCCGATAGAACACCTTTAGGATGAATGAGAGCTCAGACTGCAATCCAGGCCTTCTCGTCCAACATCAGTGTTTGACCTCACAAATGCACTTCTGGAAGAATGGTCAAAAATTCCCATAAACACATTCCTAAGCCTTGCGGAAAGCCTTCCCAGAAGAGTTGAAGCCTTTATAGCTGCAAAGGGTGGACCGACATCAAGTTAAACCCTATGGATTAAAAATGGGATGTCACTCAAGTTCATATGTGTGTAAAGACAGACGAAAGGATACTTTCTGTCAGAACTATTCAAAGTAGTAAATTATAAAATTACATTTTAAAGGTAAACAGCAGCATGTGTCTGGAGTGTCATAGAGAAGGAAAACACTAATGCACCCATAAAGTGACGGCTGGAGGCCCCAACTTAATGAACTTCACTGTGTGTCTGAATGTATGTGTGTGCAGCCTCCATGGCACGATCAGTTTGCTGATCTGCACCTTTGGCATTTTACTGCTGAGATAAAGAACCAAGCCGACTCCCATCAGAACTCCCCTCACCCTGAAGCTACACCGCTCACCAGCACTAATCAGCAGCGTTCAGCTCGGCTGGTCATGCGCTTGGATTTGGCCTTTAGTTTCTCTGCAAGGTGTTGTCATTGCTGTCATTAGCCTTTCTGGCTATAATCTCCGGTTTTGATTGATGGGCTTTAGTCTTAAAAGCCTGCCTTCCTCCTTTTCACGCCTCCCTCTCTGTCTCTGTCTTCCACAACAGCAAAAACTATAGAAAACCAGACACAGTTTATGCCCTAAGCATCCTAAGTAGTTATACGCCCTAGGTATTCTAACAGTGGGGGGCTATTAGTCATGGAAAAGATGAGTGAAAATAGTATTATATTTAATACAGTTAGCAGCAATTGGTCAGATGGGAACAGATCGGTTAAAAACGGCAGGAGGTTCTTTTTGTTAGCTTGGAGTGGGGTTTGTCTTATCCTCCCCTTTTACTTTGTTGTTTTTGTGTGGGGTTAAAAGACTAACCGAGTAATAAACAGCTTTATACTCCGCTAATTAGCCCTGTGTACAGTTTAATATATATAATATATACATTCTACAAATACAGGCTGTAGACCATCTGTTTCTCCGGGTACATTGTTATCCCCATCACCTTTTTTTCAATGAGGACCACCAAGAAGCAGGTATTATGTGGGTGGTAGATCATTCCTAGCACTGCAGTGACACTGACGTGGTGTATTAGTGTTGTGCTGGTGTGAGCGGAGCATGTGTGTGTGTGTGTGTGTGTCTGCTGTACATTTGTTTATGACTTCTGAATGATTATTACCAGGGTAACTCACAACAGTGTATGTTTAGTACATTTTAGTATGTTATTCAATACAGTTCTTTCAGAAGGCTTACTGGACTGCAATTGTCAGGAGGATGTCACTCAGCCTATCAATTGAAAGATCAGTATTTTGTGGTATAAAGTAAAATATTTTCTTTCAATACCTCCTTATGGATTACAGTACAGTTAGAAGACAGGAATGACAGCAGGCCATGCTATGAATATGCATGAAATCCATCCAGTCCTACATATTATCAATTAATTGCCAAAGTATTCCAAGAGCGAAATAGCAGACAGACTGATTCAATGTACTTTGTTGATTTGTGCCATCTCAGAAAAGCTCATGGCCTCTGAATTTGCCACCTAGCACCGATGCACTCTTGCACGCTCGGCGAAATGGACTCTGAAATGAAACAAATCAGTCCAATTTCACACAAACAGATTTGATAAAAGCTGAAAGGACGAGAGAATGTTTCTTATAACCGAGACGGGCACAGAGAGAGAAAGAGAGAGAGGAGGGGGAGGAAGAGATAGGGGAGAGAACAGGCCTTAGGGGAGTCGATGTTGTCGCCATTATAAGGCCAGGACATAGTAGTGATATAATGTGGCCATAAAAAGAAGGACATGGACCATTAGTTCAGGCCTGTGAGTGATGCACCACTCCATGACCCAATGAAGGTATGGCTTTCTGAGTGTGTGATGAAGAAAGGACAACTACAGGACAACTACACACTGGAGACAAAAGAACAATATGGGACTTGTCCACTGAGTACATGATCGCACCTCTATTGCCAGTCATTCCAATCAGCTGCAGTGCTGTAGGACCATTTTCTGCTAATTCTTGTTTGGGCTGAGGATTGTCTGTGCGTCATCCTACAAGTCAGTGTTTGCTTGATGCACATCTCTGTAAATTGTGATTCTGGATATGTGAACCTCAAGGTACACTCAAACACCAACCCTACCACTTCAGAGTTATATTATGTGCATCTTTGCAGAAGTAAAACCTTTATATTGAACTGGCTTACCATTCCAACAGAAGAATGTCCGACACTCTGTTCACACTGAATTAAAGACTGTGCTATTGCATAGCTGAGCCCATATGTCAATTTTCCAAAACGCTGCTGACCTCTATGGGGCAGAAGCTTATCTGAAATGTACGGGTGCACTGTGGAAATTTGTATTGTGGCTTGATGAGTCTATCTTTCAGACTGCCTAATGGAAACAATGGTTCCAAGTTCCAAAGCCAGGGTCTGTCATGGTATGGGGGGTTAGTGGTTAACCTGCACAACTATGAAAGCACCATTCATTATTTTAAAGCAACATGTGCTGCCATTTAGACTCTTTTTCAGGGAGTTCCCTGCTTGTTTCAACACAACACCACCAAAAAACATTCTGCACACGTTACAGCAGTGAGGCTGTGTAATCAGAGAGTGTAGGCACTACACCTGTGGCGTGTAGTCCAGAACGAAAATGAAAATGTGGTAGCACTTTATTTTACAGTAAGTGTTGGTAAGTAGTTATTAATAAAAAATTTTTTTTATTATAATAACTCATTGTCCACTCTATTAGACACTCTGCACTTGGATTTCGTGACACTTGCAGAAGAAAGTAACAAAGTAAAAGGGGGCTAACAAAGTATGTACAGAAATAGATGGACTACAGCCTGTAGTTGTAGAAATATGGAGCTGATAAAATGGATACAAGAAAGCAATCCTAATAAAGTGCTCTGTGTGTCACACCCTGCCATGTCTGTCTGCCTGTCCATGTGCTTTTGTTATTATCATGTGACCTTTGTTGTCTTGCCCCGTGTGCGTCTGTCTGTTTTGGTCATGTGCCCCTCCTGTCTCCGCCCTCTAGGTCATGTGTTTGTAGCTCCGCCCCTTCCCAGGTGTCTCTCGTCAGCCCTAGCAGTTTTATACCCGGTGTCTGCCCTTTGTTCTTGTTCGGTGTTTTGTCTCCCTACTGGTCCCTTGCGTTCTTGATTAAGTGGAGTTCTCTGTAAGTTCTATGTGTCTGTTGTTGTCCAGCCCGGTTCCCGTGTATCGTAAGTTTCTATGTGTCTGTTGTTGTTCAGCCTGGTTCCCCTGTATAGTCCCCTTGGTTTTTGTTTTATTCTTTATGTCATTAAACTGACTTGCATTTGCATCCGGTCCCCTCGTCCCGCGTAACACTGTGAGGGCATCCTTGCTTGTTTATTTGTTGAACTGGATTATTTATTGGTTATCTCTGCTGGGTAAACTGAAGATTAGTTTTCATTTATTTTTAAAATCCAATAAATACAATGTTGGGGTGGAAAATAAAAAATATAACATAATACTTCTTCCTTATTATGTAATTCCTGCCACTGCTATGTTTATTACACCTAGAGACGCTTTGCTATATAGTGTGATGTGCATCATGCACACAAATGAACAGTAATAGGGCTTTAGCAGAGCGGAGTCTGGCAAATGAGCTTTAATGGGTTGAATATCCACCAAACATTTTGCAACTTCATTTTGTCCAATAGAAGAGGGAATCATCGATACTGATGCCTGTATCTGTTATTAGGCCTACACCAAGGTCATTTACTCATACTCATGATACTCGCACCAATAACCACATACTGATACCCATGTGACGTAAGCCGGGCTTACGGTGCCACAATACTGATGTTACAGCTTGAGCTGGCAGTGGAGGGTCTGACAGCTGCTCATCCTGTGGCAGTTGGACACAAAGGTCACTTTAAACAGTCTGCCTCTGGCTATTCCCAACAGGAAAACACTGTGTGATTTAGCCCATATTTAAACTCATGCAGTCCAGTCACAATGCAAAGACTCTGTTTGACTGAATATAATAAATTTTCTTTATAAAATAGGCTTTAGAGATTATGTATTGTTTTACCATACAATTGTTCAGTTTGTTTAGAAAAGTTGCTCAGCAATCAACACACACAGCATGATATTTTTTATGTTAGTGAACATTCAGAACACAGCAACACATGTGCTGTGTTACAAACGACAAAATGAAGAAGGACGAAAACAAAATCGTATTCCTCCAAAATAAGAATGTTTAATAAGTAACAATATCCAGGATAAATACCTGATGCCTGGCACAAACCAACCTTTCAAAAACTTTTGGAGGCTCACAGAGCTGCCATCAACACTCTCTGTCATCAACACTTACTTTAGAATTATCTCCAATATCAGCAGACCTGGACAAAAACGAATAACAGCACTGACTGAACTCCAAAAAGACATGATATGTGAGCACCGGCGAAACATATGGATGTAATCCCCAACAGAGCCTGAATTACATGTTACACTATTTTTCACTGGATAGTTTCATCAAAGAAACATGAAAAGGCTATCAGCTAACATAAAGTATATTAATTGATGCGACCGAAGCATAAATATTATGCCATATTACATCCCAATCTGGAAATACATCCAGAGCACTTGTCCAATCAGAAACGGATCCTATATTGGAATGTTTAAATTTAATGAAGTCATAGAGATGTGGAACTTGTCCTCGAAATGACAAAGTTATTCAAATGCTCAAGCAGGGGACGATCAGCTAACTGAGAGTCCTACATAAGCACGTTCCAGGTATAGCAAAAGAATCCTGAAAGGACAGCATAAAAATTCTGAAAGGAGCGTAACCCATCCGAATTCAGGATGCCATCCAGTACATGAAAATTCTACTTAGACCAGGAAGAGTAATCAAAAGGCCTCAGAAGGAGATTACAGCATGTTATTTGGAAAGTAACAACTTTATTTGAAACTGTATTTGGACAAAACTGTTTGTTGAGACTAGCATGGACTGAGCTAGCATGGACCAAGTGTTAACGCTGGTAGCCTTGAATGTGATTCCTGCTTTCACTGTGCTACAGAGACCCTATCTGTTTAATCGATTTATATATTTAGAACCCAGATTCCATGATCACTGAGCGGTTTTATGGGCAGATTAGTCAATTACTAATATAACTATATAGCCCTCTAATCAATTTTACAAATATTATAGGACTGTATGCTAAGTAAGGGTGAGAAATAATGAGAAACGTAGACTTGAGAATGATAGGAAAAGAGAGAGAGAGAGAGAGAGAGAGAGAGAGACCTGGAATGTATTTTGTAGGATCTGCCTTTTTGTTGGTTGCCAGCAACGTCTTGTATCTATGGGTGAGACGGTAAGACAAAGCCCGCAAACCTTCCCTCCCTCCGTTCCATCTAGTAAAGTGTCCCATCACCACACATCCCTGATTTATGAGAGCACTGAGCCGCGCATATACACACAGACCACAGACTGCTGAGCCATACACACACACGCGCACACACACACACAAACACACACACGTACACACACACACACACATACATGTACATCCACAGACCACAGACCAGCATAAGCCATTACCCATAATGCTGCTAGAGTGGAGAGGAAAAGTGAGGATTACCAGTAAGTGAAGGTTGGATGGTTTCTTATTGCGCTCATGCTCGCTCTCACATTCTCACTCTCTTTTTTTCTTCTCACCCTTCACTTTTCTCACTTTATCACTCATTTTTCCCTGCCTATCCCTCCTGTCTGTTTTTTACTTCCCCCTTCCTTTCTCTCTCTCTGTCAATTTTCCCTCACTCCCCCCACAATCTCTCTCTCTCTCTGTAATAAGATACACTATGCCAAAGCTGTTAACGGAAACACATAAATGAAACAAGTGGAAGATAATATTACAAATGAAAACAGAACACTGCACAATAAGCTCTTATTGATTATTAGTAATCAATACAATTTCCAAATTTGTAACAAACAGTGAAATTTATGCAATAATTAATATGTACATAGGTTTGTTGTTTTTTCTCACTGGTGCTTTCAGAAAGTTATGTGTATGATCAGCCCACTCTTCTCTCTTTACTCTTTTCTCTTTCTCTCTTTGTCTTTCCTTCTGTCTCACTCTCTGTCTATTGCTCTCTCTTTCTTTTCCCCAGTCTCTCTCTCTCTCTCTCTCTCTCTCTCTGGTACAGATTAGAAGCAGCAGCAACACTGAGCTGTCCTATATTGGTTTAGATGTGTGTGTGCAGTGTTCTGCATTTCTCTGGAGAGATACTAACCTGCAGCCTGTCCACAAACACACACGCACGCACACCCACACTTCACACTCCTCTGAGTTTAACAGTAGGGCTCAGAATTACAGCCTCTCTTTTCTCCCTCACTTTCTCACCTTTTCACTCCGCCGCTCTCTGCAGCACTTTGTGCACTCCTTCGTTCTCTCCTTTCTTCAGATCTCCATCTGCCTTTTCCTGGCTTTCTCCATTGAGGCTGTTCTCTAGTTTATCTCTCTCCTCTGTCTCTCTTCCTGTCAGGTAAGAAACCCCCTCCACGTCTATACCACCCTGGATCAATCCATCTTTCTCTTTCTCTCTCTCTCTCTCTCTCTCTCTCTCTCTCTCTCTCTCTCTCTCTATCTCTCTCTCGCTTGTTCTGTCTTGCTTTCTCTCCCCCATTCCCTGGGTATCCCCCTCTGCTTTATCTCTCCGTCCCTGCTGTACTCTCCCTTATGTCCTCTGACCTTCATAAATAATGAGCCCCCACTTAGTTTGCAGAAAGAAAGAAGGACAGACAGAGAGAGAGGGGGAGTGAGTGAGTGGGTGAGTGAGTGGGTGAGTGAGTGAGTGAGTGAGTGGGTGAGTGAGTGGGTGAGTGGGTGAGTGAGTGGGTAAGTGGGTGAGTGAGTGAGTGAGTGGGTGAGTGAGTGAGTGAGTGAGTGAGTGAGTGGGTGAGTGAGTGGGTGAGTGAGTGAGTGGGTGGGTGAGTGGGTGAGTGGGTGAGTGAGTGAGCAGGTGAGTGAGTGGGTGGGTGGGTGAGTGAGTGAGTGGGTGGGTGAGTGAGTGGGTGGGTGAGTGGGTGGGTGAGTGAGTGGGTGAGTGAGTGAGTGGGTGAGTGAGTGAGTGAGTGAGTGGGTGGGTGAGTGAGTGGGTGAGTGAGCGGGTGGGTGAGTGAGTGAGCAGGTGAGTGAGTGGGTGAGCGGGTGGGTGAGTGAGTGGGTGAGTGAGTGAGCAGGTGAGTGAGTGGGTGGGTGGGTGAGTGAGTGGGTAAGAGAGTGAGTGAGTGAGTGGGTGAGTGGGTGAGTGAGTGAGCAGGTGAGTGAGTGGGTGGGTGAGTGAGTGAGTGAGTGAGTGGGTGAGTGGGTGAGTGAGTGAGCAGGTGAGTGAGTGGGTGAGTGAGTGAGTGAGTGAGTGAGTGAGTGAGTTAGTGAGTGAGTGAAATAAAGACATTACCTCAGAAAGGTAGACAGCAGATGGAGTGAAAGACACAAAGGAAGGAGAGAGAAGAATCGCTCCTGCCTGTGAAGTCGTTCCTTACAGCATGTTAGTAATGTATTCAGAATTCATTTAGAATATACCTTGATAAAGCACAGGGGAAACAGCTTCACTTCATTCATACTGGTTCTCACTGTGACTGGCTGTCATGTAATTCTTCTGCTAATATGGTTTATGAATAATTTAATTATCACTCAACTGTGCTCTAAACAAATGAACTGCGGTCTGCTAAAACTCCAGCATATGGGTTCACTGTTAAACAAACCCTGGCTAATTTCTCTGCTGGCCAGGAAACCCGTTTTCCATAATGGTTCATCAACAAACAAAATAAACCAGAGCAGGTTCTTCTGCTTCTAAGCTTTGTTCTGATTGGCTGTCTGGTGTCACACCTCATTTCATAAACACTCAGAGCCGTACAACTTCAATAGAAATGGGCTGGGCTAAATCGCTGTAGGCTGAGTGAGTGGATGTACACACATTACATTAAAGCCATCTCTTTGTATCTACACTCATTGTCCATCTTATCTGCTCCACAGTATAAAAGCACTCTGTTGTTCCACAGTTCCAGTTCTGTAGTCCATCTGTTTCTCTGTATACTTTATTACCCTGTTCTTCAATGGTAAGGACCCCCACAGGACCACCACAGAGCAGCTGTTTTGTGTGTGGTTGATTAATTTCAGTACTGCAGTGGCACTGACTTGGTGGTGGTGTGTTAGTGTGTGTGGTGCTGGTGTGAGTGGATCATTCTCAGCAGTGCTGCCGGACTGTTTAAACACTGTGTCCACTCACTGTCCACTCTATTAGACACTCCTACCTTGCTAAACCACCTTGTATTTAACCTCCTGAGACTCGGACTTGCTTGGTGTGCAATTTTAATTTCTCCTAGCTATAAAAACTAAACTCCTAAGTTTAAAAACTAAACGTTGTCTTTGTACAGGAAGTTATTTTGCCAAAAAACAGTGTCCTCATATGAGTCCAAAGGGTCAACCTTTTAAAAAGTATCATGGTGCAAAGAAACAGAAATGTAATGTCCTCATATGAGGACGCTGGGGTCTCAGGAGGATATACAGTCAAAGACGATAGCTCATATGCTGGTGCACAATGCAGTGTTGGTCATCCTCTAGTCCTTCATCAGTGGTCACAGGATGCTGCCCACAGGACGATGCCCATAGGATACTGTGTGCTGGATTTTACTGGTTGCTGGGCTATTCTCAGTCCAGGAGTGACACTGAGGTGTGTAAAAGCTCCAGCAGCACTGTGCAACTGTGCAACTGCAGTGCTGAAAATGGTCCAGTGATAGCTGCTATGTGGTAGTATTAAGGGGCCCTGACATTAAAGGGCAGAGTGTAAGGGGATTAGCAAAGTATGCAGAGAAACAGATACATGCTACAACTCCTATATGGTCCAAATGGACAAAGAGTGAAGAACAAGTAATGGAAGGGAGGTTTCTGACTTTTGCACATTAGTGCCCAGTCAGTCCATGTGGGAGATTTTATGGGAAGTCACACTTAAAGAGAGGAGTCACCCATAATGAGTTCGCACACACACTGCCGTGTCCATTAGGGCAGTGGATAGAGTGAAAGAGTTCCACAGTCATTTGAGAGGAATGGGGTTAGACAGTAGAGGGGAGAGATGGACAAGCAATCTAAAGCCTGTCACTCTGCTTTACACAGCTCCAGACACATAATGCTCTCTAAATGCCTATAGCCGTCGCAATAGCACAGCACATCTGCACTGTTAGCACTAACACGTTCACTCTGTCAAACCACCACAAATAAAGCAGTGCAAAAGGCAGTAGACCTTTCTATTAACTTTTTATAAAGCACTAGAATTAGGTTTCATTAGATCATGTCCTACTAGGGTGGGGAAGAGTGGCTATCCTATTAACTATAAAAATGAGGAATTATAAAACACCATTAAAAGGAATAAAAAGAGATAAAATTAATCATCCCTGGAGTTTCTGGCCTTGGCATTAAATGGTGACGTGTGTCTAATAAAGACATAAATGTAGTACAATGCATTAAAGGTACCCAAGCAGATTAATTAAAAGTGATGAGCAATATTATTTATTTGTTTATTTTTGTTTCAAATCCATTTTAAGTAAGGCAGGACAGCACCAGAGCCACTGGTGAAGGTATCCACCCGAAATTAAACTGGAGTTAAACTGTTTAGGGATGGACTGACAATTAGGAGAATTAGAACAATTCCTGGTGGACCACTATTAGCCCTTTCCACCAACATCAACAAAAATCTTGAACAATTCTGCGCTGGTCCTCGGTTCAATGCCAGAAAAATTGGTGCCATTCCAGCACCATTAACTCTCTGGTCTGGAAGCGGCAAAGGGCGTGGCGCTGCACTGAGCTGAACTCTGGAACAATTGTATCCCACCAGTGATGTGCTCTTGGATTGAACGCATTCAGCAGGAGGTGTGTGTTCTACTGAGCTGAAACCTGGCGTTTAATATGTGCAGGAGATCTGTAATATGGGAATCACTACAGAAAGCTAAGAGCCTTAGCGATGCTGCTTTATAAAAGTCCACCTTCATAGCGGACAGAGGAAACAAAACACATATGAGTTGTCTTGAATATAATGGTTGTCTATGACAATCCTTCTGGGCTGCGCACAGATGCTGAAGGAGTTGGTTTGGATGGTGAGATATACGCCCTAAAAGCAGGAAGTACAGTTTGCACTTGAAAAACATGTTCCACCATGCTGTTTTTATGCTCTGTCTTTTGACTTCTGCTTACAGACTAAGAACTGCCCACCTACAGATACGTAAACACACGCCAAGCTACCACAAGCCAGTGGCCTGTTCTTAAGGGGTTCAGTGGAGCCTGGAAACCAGAACAAGGACAAGCACAAGCACTGGCATTTTATTGGTGGAAGATAGATATTTGTGTCTGAGCAAGAAAGAGAAACTGCATTACAGTATCTGGCATGATAGTGGTCCATAGCCAGTAGGTACACTGTAACGGCTGGCTAGAGAAAGAGTGATGAGGAAAGCCTCAAAAAAGCATGAAGAGGGGTGGATAAAAAGGTGAATGATAAAAGACATACATTATTTGTCTGGATATCTGATCGAGAAACTGCAGGGCCAAAGTATAGACAGGGTAACTTCAGACTTCAGAGCCTCAGAGACCACAGGTGGCGGAGTCATTGTAATTGTAGTGGGCCGCTTGAGAGATTTTCAGATTCCCTGTAGTTCCCAGCCCAGCCCTGGCTACCAGCCACAGTGATACGATGAACTTTTATAATTAAACCAGGCTGTGTCAGCCATCCACCCAGTCAAAACCCAAAAAGGCATTAAACCTGGATTATGTTGGTCTGGTGCTTATTTATAATGCTGCTCGACCAGCATACCAACATTCAAGCTTACCAGCCAGTAACAAGTTATCTGACTTTGCATATAGCCGGAAGTCAGAGTAGCTCATGTGTTACATGTGCTTCTTGAGAATGGAAGATGCTGCCTTCCACATTAAACAGCTGTGCACTTTGCCAGAAACCACATAATGGCCCAGAACCTGAAAAGGAATTCGACTGACCCCAATTAACAGTGCAGAGTACAGAGCAACAAATGTGTGGAAACCTGACACACATTTTACATATGCATCAAATGTATACACAAGACAACTGTACTAAAACGAATTCTGTGGAAAGTCTGAGGTGTGAAGATTGTAGATTTATGCACAGATTTTGTTCTAATTATATATATACATATATATATATATATATATATATATATATATATATATATATATATATATATATATATAGTAAAACATTTGAAAAAAAAATACATTGGAGAAATATGAAATGAGTTTCCAAACTAATCTTTGTTTGCATCTTATGTTAAGCAACTTGCAGTTTTATTTAATGTCATGGCTGTATTTCACATCTCAAGACCATGGAAACTGCAGTTCATGAAATGTCCAATTACTACTGGATAAATAGTTTGATGTCTTTGTACTCTACTTCTACCTTTTACCTGATTTTATTATATTTACATTACATGACTTGTATGATTTACATGTCATTTATCACATTTTTGTTTATCAAGGGAGTGTACGAGTTCATTATGGGCTATTTCTGTGAATTGGATGTGCATAGAAATATGTGCATGGAATAAGCATCTAAATATGTGGATGTGGGTAATTTGAGTTGAATATTCTGAACTAAAAATCCTACATATCGCTCCTTTAAAGTTAAAAATCCTTTTCCTTTTCAGCCAAAAACACGATATTAGTGATGCAGTATTTACATGAGAGCAGTGGTCACTATATGAACACTATACAGTGCTGCACAAAGCTATTTAGGGTACAATTAAACCACATTGACTTCATCTCATCATTGCAGCTCTGCTTGCATTTTACAGCTGACTTAATTAGATTTACCACAGCTATTACTATAGGCTGTACTACAGTAATATTATAAAGGCTTCCACAAAGCACAGTCAGTCTCATGATTGATGCTATAGAAACCTTAGGGACAGTATTTATGTCTCTATCCTGTAGTAAGCCTTTCACTCCCTTTTGTGCTGTAACCTGTTTTACCCGTGTCTGAACTGGACACCACAGCTCTTCATTCTCTATTACCCTTTTTGCCTGTTTTGCCATTAGCAAAAAGCAAACGAAGGGGGTTTCATTTGAAGTCCCAGGGCCTGTGGCTGGCCCATGTGAAAAGCCAGTGAAGGGAAGCTTTGGGCTGGCATGAGAAAGAATAGCTGAGGTGTAAAACGGGAGAATCTACATTGAGCCTGCTTCTTTAATAAGGTCATTAGGAGGGTAGAGAGCTCAGCGGTAATTGAAATTGTTTCGAGTGATTAAAAAAAAGTGGTGGAGTGATAGAGAGCTTATCTGTATGCATAGGCGGGGGGTTCTATCTTTCTCTTTGTCTCTCTCTCCATTACCTAATATCAAGTGTTGTAGACCTGAGAGTAAACACACAGTCAGTTTGCAGCGGGGAGGTTTTCATTTGCATTTGCACTGCATATTGAATCTTTATGAAGCATCATCAAGCATGATCAAAATGATCATAAAAGATAAATATATAATCAGACTATATACATTTAAAAGCATTGTGTTTTCATGTATTCAAACAATGCATAAATTGAGACAATAATAAGCTGAATATAAACAGGATTATGAAATATAGGGTCTCCTGGGGGGTGTCTGTTCTAAACCCCACCCACTAAATTTACACTTCTAAAAAGAGTACTTAAACTTCTTGGATTTTTTTCCAAAGTTGTTCTTTAAAATAAACTATTTTGTGAGTTTAGTTTAGTTTTGTGGGTTTTTTTTGTTTTATTGTACAATCAATATATCAATATATATATATATCAATACAATCAATATTTGTACAAACAATATTGTTGTGATTTTATGTGTGTAGAACACTAGAAAGTCTGTAGAAAGTCTAAAACCAGTGTGGACCAGTTCACTACAATGATCAGGATAATTAAACTACTGTATGTTGATGCTGCTTATTGGGCTAAAATAGATGCTCACGACAAATTCAGCAAGTGGTCCATGTTTTGCCTGTTTCGCACATAAAATGACGAGCTTTTGCATATGAATTGCATATTTGCACTGGTCAGCCTTGGGCCGGTGCTGTAGTAAAACTGGTCCACCTAATTAGTTCTTAGCAACAGCCGGGCAACTGTAACTATGCCCAGTTACACATCAAAAACAAATATTTTTTCATCTGAAAATCTGACAGTTTCTACCGAACTGGTGGAAACAATAACTTTTCCAACCTGAAATGTGTGACCACATACCCCAAACCAGAAAAGAGCATTGGGAACCCTTGAAAAACAGGAGATCATTAACCTGCAGCAATCACACTATATCTCCTTCAGTGTAAGAGTGTCTGTGTGTTTTATACATTGTCAGGACATTTTACAGAGGAGCAGGGGAGGTTTACCATTATAACATTCTCATTATATATTCAGTCCTTTGGAGTACTGTATATGTTATCCTATCTTCCCTTAGAAAATCTCATTCACCAAATGTCTGCATACTACTGTATGTTCTTGTATGTGCACTGAATGTTGAATACTATTGTGTTCAGTAGTACATTTTGCACTCTGTCATTAATTTTTTCTGGTATCTTGTGCATTTTCTTACATATTGTCATTCTATTTAACCTTCATTTTTCAGATGTATTCTTTGCAAGCACTGTACTGAGAAGTAGAATTTAGAACTATATGTACACAGAGGAATTTAGTTTACCCATTTAACCCATCCATGCAGTGAAACGCCCACATAGACACACACTATTGAACACATACACTAAAGTGATGGGCAGCCCAATCCATGCGCCCTGGGACTGATTAGGGGTTTGCTCAAGGGCACTTCAGTCGTTCCTGATTGGTTTAGGGAATCACAAGGCTGGTTCCCTAACCTCCAGTTCCTGACTGCCCCAAGGTATCAGTCTGATCAATCACTAACGCACCCAGGGCGTATTTGACTGTACGTCTTGACAAGGTGTGTGTGGGTGTCTGTGTGTGTGTTTGTGTGTGTGTGTGTGTGTACTCACGCTCTTCCTCTTTGGGGTCAAGCTGAGTCACGCTGATAGAGAGCCGATCCACTCGCTCCTGGAGGGAGTTGACTCGAAAGGAAAAGGAATGTGCTTCATTAAAGAGTTCCCCAAACAAATCCTCCGCATACTTGCCTAATGAGAGAAACACACACATGCAAGCACATCACCGAATGCACAATATCAGGAAAAAGGCCACACTCACAAACAAGGCAGTATCTGTAACGTGTTTCCTTAACATCCACACCTTTTTACACTTTTACACAGGAAGTTCAGAGGGAAGCAAAAACGATTGAAAAAAACAATACAGTCCTTTAGTTTGTGGCTGTAGACTTTCATGGGTAAATGAAGCACTGTATCTTCCTAATGGCTGAAATGGAGCAGTAGCTTCTCATTTAGTTTTTGCCTTAAGGAGAAGATGTGCAGTCTGCTGTCCACGTTCTGCTGAAGACTCTAAAAATTAGGACAACATAGACTCTAAATTATTAGGGCCTGATATAATTTAATATGGCCACAAATCAAACACATTCCAATAGTAATTAAACAGTGAGTGCTTTAGTGACTGACACAGACTGACAGAAATGGGAACACATTAGAATTCTAAAACCTAAAAAGTCTTTGATGAAGCAAATAGCAATGAATATTTCCTGGTGGACACGGGGTTCAAGGGTCATTGATAGGGGAGGGTACAAGGCACTGTGACAAAGATCACAGATTCATGGGTCATGGTGACTGGAATATGTCACAACACACAGTGAACTGCATCCTGCTGTACGCGGGGCTATGTAGCTGATGACCAGTCAGATGTTTAGGGCAATGTTGTCCTGGGACAGTCTGACACCTACCAAAACATTATTGTGGATCAGGTACACCTCATCATGGCAGTCATATCCTCTGATGGCAGTGCCATCTTTCAGTAGAAGTGTGTGCACGGCCACACTGTACACATTGTTCGGGAGCAGTTTGAGGAACATGGCAAAGAGCTCAGGGTATTACTCCGGCATCCAAATTTTCCAGATCTCAGTTTATTTATGCATCTGTGGGATGTGCTGGAACAACAAGCCCGAACTGCAGCAACTCAACCTCACAGCTTAACAGACGGAGAGGTTCTGCAGCTTACCTGCCTTTGGAAAAAATTCATATACTGAGAAAAAGCTGTAGCGAACTCGCGGTTCCCCAGTGGTTGAAATATTGTCACTAAAGTGCCCTGTTGGATGCCCTTCACATGGGTGTTGCACCGAAAGTGGGTAGAGATATTGTACCTTTACACATGCGCTTTACACCTTCTACCACGGTGTACATTAATACAGATACATTTTGAGTTCATATTATAAGAATATTTTGGGAATAAGCTAATAAGAACAGAAAGCAGTATGTAGTAAATTGCATTTGACCCATATTAAATTATTAAAATATAGAATGTGTTATTTTATCTTATAAACTGCACATGCACATCAGTCCATTTCTGTTTTTTGTGAACAATTGTTTCATTGTCTTAGAAATTAGTATCCATATTTTCAGAGGTCATAATCACAGATAGTGATCACAGAACATCCCACATTCAACCCCATGGGGCTGTGTAGTTATGTAAATTTGCATTAAGAGCAGCAAAAAAAAAAAGTATAACATGTATAGTTTTTAATGTATATATAAAACATATGTATACATATATTATACAAATATACATTATGAACTAGTGAGTATGCAAATGTTGTTTTTAAGATGTCATACAAGACAAACATTCAAAAACTAGTTAGAGCTCAGTACAGAATCCACGATTTGGAATGTCCTCTTCCAGGCCTTAATGATTTCGATAGCGCACCACGTATACAGGCAATCAAGAGCTCCAAAGAAGTGTGTAGATAGAATCCATTGCCGTCTCAGGATGGAGTAAGGTGGGCTCCAGTGACCGTCCAACAGCTTTTTTGCAGCTGTCGGAGAGCAAAGCATTAGTCGTTTCTGCTGAGTTAAGAGACGAGGGGAGTGAGGGGAAGTCGTTATAAAGTAACAGAGATGCTGAGCGGGCTACATCACGGCCTACAAGAGCAGAAAGATCAGCGGCAGCCTGAGCCAGGCTCTAAGGTAGCGTACACACGTACCATGCTTCCTAGAGACACACAGATTGGGTGCATATAAAATCGTCTTATTAATGTTAAATAAAATCTATTTAAAAATTTCACATATTTCACTATTTCTGATGAGCATGAGCCCAAAGAAGCCGGCAGCGTTTCTGCCCAATACTGGCTTTCACACTGCAGGCTACAGACTTTTTTATCTGGTTGCAGGATCAAATGGTGTTAATAGACAAGGGTTTCTCAGAAATATCTCTGGATTCCCTGAATCTGGTTTTTCCCTGAAGCTTGTTTTTGGTGCAAATACAACAAATTCAGCTACACAGTATACGCCTTTGCTTGATTCAGTGGCCCACACCAGCACCAAGACATTCATAAAACAGTGGAGTAGATTTTAGACTAGAGACTGCTTGTTTGATTCGGCACCAGTTTTCAAAATTGTTATCAAAGAAGTCATTACTGTGTCCTTTTGACAGAGCAGATCTACTTTTAAAAGAGAGGAAGCAGGAAAGCTGTCCTTTTCCCAAGATGTCTTAATAGGGGGGAAATGAACTGGCAGGAAGTAAAATGAATGTTCTAAGAAGATTTGAACATTTTAGAACAAAGTTTATCAGTTTCATCTGGAATGTCCGGTGAGGGTCACATAAAGTCTGAACAAATTCATGGTGTATGAGCTGATGAGCCGAATTAAATGAATATATTCCTCCAAATAATATTCAAATCCAGACCTGACTCTATGGCTAGGTCATAGGTCCACATTTTTACTCCTCCATATACGTGTTAAAGGTAAGGTTTGTTGTAAGCAGTAGATACCACGCGCCGTGTTGTGGGTGTAACCTGAAGAACCAAGTATACCACATGTTCTGACTGCTGGCATCGCTATATTTCATGCACTCTGACTGCCTATACCATCAGTATTTGTGTGGCTGGTATAAGAGAACACTGTGCAATATCTATACAATATCTGTGCAATATCTCTCAGTAACTGTGCAACATATATCTGTGCAATAACAAGTAAATTTGTACAGTTTCTTATTTTACTTTTGTCGAACAATAAAGATTAATAAAGATTAGAAAAAAGAGAGGCCTGGAATGAAGTGAGATTCCTTTAAATCACTGAATAGTTTAGAGCCCCAATCATTACAAATATCAAAGGGTTTGACTCCCTGATCGCTTGTTAAGGAATGTTGCTCTTAAACTACTGGATAATTTAGTGATCCTCGACTCATTAGGGGTTAGAAAAGAACAAGAATCCTTTTCTTGACACTTCTATATACCAAGGCACGGTTATATGTTTTACACAGCCCTGTTCCTTTTTTGAAACATGCAGCAGGCATCCATATCATAATGAGTGTAAGTAGTGAAAGTAGTGATTTGTAAAATCATCATGACATGGATCTCAGGATTTTTGGAATTAAGATTCATAATGCGTAAGAGGGTAATCAGGACAGTTGAGAGAATTCACAGTGCACTGGTAGTTTTTGGGTTGCATATTGGAGGCTAATGAATCAACTAATGGAAGGCTAATGAAGTCAGCTAACATAAACTCCAGAGATGATCAGATTCAGTGTGTGGAGGTGATCAGTCAGTGTGTGGAGATGATCAGATTCAGTGTGAGGAGATGATCAGATTCAGTATGAGGAGATGATCAGAATCAGCATGACTATGTGGTGCTGGCTAACAGAAATGACATAGAGAAATGCTGACAGGATGTTAATTTAAGCTACTTAGCTTTACTTTTAGAATCAAAAAGTTATCTAGTATAATACAATATATGCTGTAAATTCTCTAAAATTATGTAAGTGATGTATTGGTGGGATTTCTGTTGATGGAATCTGAAGTGATTTAATATCTGCCCTGCTACAGATGGCTGTCATCAGACACACACACATTCATACATAAACAGACACTCACTGAGGCTGCTGAGCTGTCTTATGACGTTGGCGAGTGAGATGTTGGTGACACATTCCAGCTCGTTCTTGATCCCGCGGGGCAGTACTGTGTGGCACAGGTGCCGGGGCTCGATACTCCTCTTCACCAGCGGCATCCTGACCTAACACTGCTATTACCTGCAGAGAGAGAGAGAGAAAGAGAAAGAGAGAGGGAGAGAGAGAGGTAGAGAGAAGGAGAGAGAGAGAGCGACAAAGAGAGAGTGAGAGAGAGAGGGAGAGAGTGGGAAAGAGAGAGGGTTAAACAAAAAAAACACTTATAAAAACACACAGAAGCTTTAATCTGAATGTGGGCCTAGACTTCATTATCAAATCTACATAGTCCATATACTAAGCTTCACAGTCATAAAAACACACAGCACAGTTGCTGAGACCAGACATGTGGCCACCCTAGTACTAGTGGTCTATGATAATACCACGATAAATGTGAAATATTTAGTTATTAAGGACTAATTCCAAGCAAAGCAACAGATACGCTCGAGACAAGGCACACTAAATCTAGCTCAGTTCTGATTTAGCTTCTCTACTGAAAGTTAACACACTCACATTCACGCACAACACAAACACCTGCCTGAGCTCTGTGAGTGTGTCTCTGCAGATATATAAATAGTCTATAGTTATATATTTATATATTTATACATTATATATAAGTTTGCTACATTGTGCTTAATTAAAATGCAGTCCGCTCCTGATACATTCTGACAGCTAATGGGATGTGCTATGTGTTCATCATGCACTGGATATATAATATATTCTAAATATCTAAATAAAACCTCTCCAGCTGCCTCTGGAAGCAACATCTGCACACAAACTCTGTGTCGGAAACTCCATGAATTGGGTTGCCATGTCTGAGTGGCTGCACACAAGCCTAAATTCACTATGCGCAATGCCAAGCGTGGGCTGGAGTGGTGTAAAGCACCCCACTTCTAGACTCTGGAGGAATGCAAACTAGTTCTCCAGAATGATAAATCACACTCCACCATGTGCATTACTGGGCCCACTTTTCTGATTCCTAAAATTATTCCCAAATATACTGTAGCTGATATCGGCTCCTTCATGTTCACAATTGCAGTGATGTGATTCCTGCAGTGTTTAGTCAGAGGAGAGAGCTGACTGAAGTATATTCCAAACTGTCTGTCTGTCATAGGTGCTTTGTCTTCTGTGATCATCACATTGTGGTAAAAATGTGAAGACACAGTCCTGGGTAAACAGATCAGGAATTAAAACGTTAAAACTAACATTAGCACTGCACAAACAGTTATATTAACGGTATACAAGCTAGTATAGTCTACGTAGCTAACATTAACATATAATGGCGTTAACTTGGCTGGTAAATGAATTGTTGTTGGGACAGGGTGTGCTGTAGGGTGGCCTTTGCTCCTACTTTTTGTCTTGGCATTAAACCTGATGGCTAAGCAAGAGGAGCATTAGTCATTCCTCTAGTACTGCTAGTTTTCTGTTCAGTCATCTCCCACTTCAAATCCCATTTGTGTGGCTACAACCTGAACCTGTTGAGTTAGCTTACTTGTTATATCTATCTACAAATAGCATTTGCCAGTAAGAGCAAGCTTGGTGAGTTAACTTATCTGGTGTTGTATTGAAAATCAGCTGGTAACTTAATTTTCATCATTCTTACAGCAAATTAGTATTTCCTTTGATAGATAGATAGACCAGAACATTTATTTTCATTTAAGTAGCTTTGATGTTCATACAGACTTCGAGAGACCAGGTTAGGAACAATACGAGAATTGAGCTTATAAGAAAATGCACTATGAGCTGATATGTCAATCAGCACATCCTTCTATAAGGCACAGTGTTACATAGCGGTTGTCCTTACTGGTATCACAAACATTCACAAACATCAGAGAGAGATCAGGCTAGACATAGAGAAAGAGAGTCAAAAAGGGAGGAGAAAGACGTGGCCAGGTTATTACTGTTATTTTTTTTGGGGGGGTGTGGGGGGGTATTCCTGTATTTTTTTCTTACAGCCCAAAGCTTCTGTTGGTGCTCCTGAGTGTATTGTATAGAGTTTCAGTAAAAACTTACTCCCAGCCAAACTTTTGTGCCAACCATTTTCCAGATCAGACCTACACCCTACTCAGTCCGATAAAATGAATCTGGGTTTGGTGAAGAACAACAGTAATCGGAATGCACAGTTCAGGGAAGAGCCTTTCCTGTTCCAGCATGGTTGTGCCCCTGTGCACAAACGGTATAACTGTAATCAGCATTAGTAAATATGTAAATTTGTGTTGACACAGGTTTACCTGAGCGTATAGGCTAGATAGAGAAGGATCCTCTGGAGCAATCGACCGTGAGCCTAAAGTCACCATGTTCAAGCGTGGACTTGAGGGATATAAAGAAGAACCTCTACATAACTGTAATAGGCTCAGCTGTTTTCTTAGTACCATATATTTAAGACATAGGACATGATATCAGCCATGTCCTGACATTCACTGCAGTCTTATGATCAGGCAACCTTATAATTAACCCCCCTGCCATGATCTCTCCTAATTCATGCAGACGACAGCATGTTTGACCTTTCTACTACCGACTGGCTGTTATGGTGCCAGAGGTCAACCCCAGGATCCATGACAGTTCTCTACATGGTCTAATTTGGCTAGTGCCGATTGTCCCTCTCAAAAGTGACTGTGGGCAGGATGACTAACCTGTTACGCACACACTCCATACTACTCATACATCCTCCTCTCCTCCTCTTTTATCTCCCTCCACCTCCTTTGCTCTCTCTCTACTATGCGTTCACTCAGAACATATGGATCCTGTAACATTGCTCCCTCCCACACAATTCCCCCTCATGCGGTTTAGCTTTCTTTCCATTAGGAATGACGCACAGAGTGCTTTTAAAACAGGGGGAGATACACAGACAAGGAAAAGAACCAGCAGAGAGAAAGTAAGGGGGGAGAGAGAATGACGGAAAGGCACAGGAGAGAGATAGCGATATAGACAGGGAGAAGAACCTGCTAAAAGAGAGACAGAGTGTAAGAGACACATACAAGGAGAAGGCCCTGCAGACAAGGAAAGAGAGATGGATATAAATATAAAAAAATATAAATAAAGAGAGAGGGTAGAATCAAGAGAGATAAAGAAAATGAGAGAGAGACAGATGGGGAGAAGGATCTGCAGATAAAAAGAGAGAAAGATCAATAAAGAGTAAGATGAAAAAAGAGAATGAAAGAGAGAAAGAGAAAGACAGAGAGAAGGTATAGGAGAGAGACAGTGTGTGTGAGAGACAGAGTAAGAGATAGAGAATAAGAGAGAGAAAGAAAAAGAGCGGGAGTGCAAGATGGGGTGCAGTGGTGGTTTATCCTGCAGTTCCTGGTTCGGGGCAGTAAAGGATACTTAGTGGGTCCTCAGAGAAGAGGCAGCTTAATCCAGGTCTGATAATTCCACTTCCTGTCAGAGACTCTAAGACTTAACAAATCCCACGATCCCCCTACTACAGCACTGCAAGCCACATACCTGATCAATGAGGGGCCTAGCCACATCACCACGGCTCTGCACACAATCTGACAGGGCTGTAAATCTCTGACCTCACGATTCGAATCGATTACAGTTCTTACAGAGATTACTTCATTCATCATGAAACCTCAAAATTCATCACCATTTGATAATCAATTATAATCAGTTCTGTAAAAATCAACATCAATGCTCTTTTACGCTCCTCATGCACAAAGGCAGTGTATGGCCACAAAAATGCTCCGTGAATGCGAACACCACAACGCGAGCCTGAGCCTTCGAGCACTGTGGGTATTTATTGTGCTGTAATGTATAGTATTTCACTTGCACTGCATGACCCTGGAGGAATGTTCCACTGCAGACTTGTATATGAATGGGCTGACAAAGTTGTGGAGCTGAATCAGTTATTCCTGTTATATCACAATAAACAGGACTGAATCAACACATGAGTCCTACTACAGCTCTGAGCCGATTCTTGGGTCAATGCAAGGAGGTCTATGTGACAGTACATCTGTTTAGGCATTGGAAGACTGCATGTTCAATCCTACAGCCATCTCTCAGGGTCCAAAGCGGCGTAGTACACTTCTTTCACATTTCCCATTTTTCTTCTGCTAGAAGTTCTCGTTGCTGTTCTAAGCCACTTAAGTTAAAACAACAACAATTACAATGAAGGAGTCCAGAAATAAAAGCTTTTGCAGCGTGCCCAGCCATTCAAGGGGGAGTACCTTCGTGTCAGCATTTCACCACTGCAGCTCAGTGTAAAAGGCAGTTTGTGCTTTAAAGCTAGCGCTGCTCATAGCTATTTTCAGTGGAACAGTTTTCATGTGCCCCGATAAAAGCTGTCGGCATTAGAGAGAACATATGTTTGACTGAAGTCTGTGGTTGTGAAAAAAGCCCCTCCTGCCAGGAAGTGAGTGTGTTTACTTTTTTGCCAACTACTTCACTGTTGGCAAGCTGTTCCAACAACTAACATGGCTAATCTAGTTTCTTTGGTACAGTTATTTTCACCTACCCGTTATTTCTCAATCAAAGCTGACGTTATCACACTCTGATAGCTTTGAATGAACTCTTCCATAATTTATCACCGTTGTGTGTTTGGTGTTGTCCAGTAACTCACAACCTACCGTCAAATTTCAATCTTGGTGCCAAGGTAACAAAGTGACATACATTGAAGATGAACTAATATGAATACCAGTATTTGTGGTGGCTGGACTTAAACAAAAATTACTGCACTGGCCCAATCGGTCCACCACAATCCATCGGTCACCAACCAGCAATACTTTATCCTTCGGGTCCTCAATAATATACCTACTGTACTATTCCCCACACCTTTACAAACTGGTATGGGAAACTGTATCAGTGCACACAAAGCAGGCTAATAGCTTTTCACAGATACTAACAACAGTCATCCATACCATATACAGTATATCCTGATAACTACCAACATACCTGGCTGAAAATCCACACAGGACAACTTTCTTGCGTGTGGTAGGAACTTATTGAAAATGTGTTTTAGGGTAATACATCACACTCAAGCATCACATGTTATAGGCTTTATTATACAGAATTTCCCACATATTTGCCAGGGAAACCCTTATAATACTAACTAAATTAAAATATCATAATGATATTATGATGAGTGACCTGGGTCACTCACAGCAAAGTGGGTTTAGCGAACCGGCTAACATTAGGTAGTTATGGTCAGAATGGTCAAAGCCAAAGTTCTCCAGAATGGTCAGCCAAAGTACTGCTAACTCATGCGGTGTGTAAGCAACACTGTGATTCATTTAAGCCACAGATGCTTGCCTGGCCGTCTCTGTTCCCAATGCCATTGAGTTAAAAGGAAGGCTGTGTGACTGACATGCTGGGTTTAGATGGACATGGAATCTTCTGTCTAATATGTTTTCTCTGAAGCACTTCATGGGAAGACGGGTTGAGTGTGTGGTAAATGACAGATTCATTCTATGTGAGGGACTGCGTGAGTAAATAGGTACAGCCTGTCATTTCATTTTGTTCTGATTTCATTCCTTTATGCGGATGCTATTGTTCCAGCACTGAGGAGGATAGACTGTGTGCTGGACGGCCTGCCTTATTCTTGTGTGTCTTGATTAGATTCCTTTATAAATCAGGCAGTGGTGGATGGTGCTGACAGCGGAGGGAGAGAGGGAGAGAGGGAGAGAGGGAGAGAGGGAGAGAGGGACATGAAGAGTAAAAAAATCTTCATGTGTTTGATCTCTCAGGGTCTCATTCATATTCCACTATCTCCACGGCAACCCAGGACTGAGATGCTGGTCACTGACCCTCCCCCTCCACAACCACACATCACACACACACACACACACACACACACACATAAATACACACACACACACACACGGTTGGTAGCCCTCTCTAGAGTGTCACTCTGTGCTTCTGAGCTGACCCACACACACATGCAGAGAAAAGAGAAATGGAGTAAGAGAAGCAGAGATACAAAAAGAAAGACAGAAAGAGGAAAAAATGGAGGAAGGGGGAGAGAAATTGAGACAGAGAAAGAGAAAATGACATAAGAGGGTGAGAGGTAAAAGATGCAGAAGGAGAAAAAAACAGGAGAAGAAGATACAGAGAAAGAGATGGTGAGGCAAGTCAGAAAGAAGGGACAGAGAGATGCAGAAATACAGGAAGAGAGACAAAAGAAGGGAGTGAGAGAGAGAGAGAGAGAGAGAGAGAGAGAGAGAGAGAGAGAGAGAGAGAGAGAGAGATGCAAGAATAAGGCTAGTTCCAGGAAACAAGGAAAGAGAAGGAAACAGAGGGTGTGACCAGGAGTGAGGGGCAGAGAGAGAAAGACAGAGATAGAGAGACAGAAAGAAAGAAACAGAGAGAGAGAAGGAGGAGAGAAAGCTGGATAAAGAGCAAGGGAGAGAGAAAGAAACAGAGAGATCAACAAAGAGAAGGAAAGAGAAGTGGTAGAAAGAGAGAGATCAAAAAGAAATTATGTGTGGCTATGAAAGAAATAGTGGGATAAAAAAGAAGGTTTAAAAATGTAGATGTGAGATATTAAGAGTAACAGAGTGAAGGGAATTACTACTGCAACGCTTCACATCCAGGATTAATGGCATACCTCCTCAACTGCAACAACAGCAACACGTCTAAAATGACTACTCCTGACCCTCAGGACCCGCAGGGTGTGTGTGCGTGCAAGTGTGTGTGTTTGTGTGTGTGCGCGGGAGAAGGGGGTTGGTTGGGGCTTTGGCAGGCAAAAAGGCTGGAGGAGGGTTAAATAAAGAGAGGGGAGATGAAGGAGAGATGGAGGAGGTGTGATGTATTGCTGAGCACAATAGAAGAGGCACACGTGCCTGCACGCTCCTGGTCACGGCTCAATGCACTGAGGACAATATGGCGCGCTACGCTAACGCTATGCTAATGGTGCATTTACTCCTCATACAGGAGCCATAATGAGAGCTGAATAAGGGTTACTGAGGGGAGAGGACTGCTTTGCACGTGCCAACAAAAGCCTTTTCCATTTAGCCTGAAACCACTCTTGACCCGACACTCATTGGTTAACTAGCATACTAGTGTACTGAAGTGCAGCATGCTTGACTGTAGGTATTTCACTCAACCCAACACACACGGACACACACAAACACACACACATTAAACACTGATGGCATGGATATTAAAATCCTGTCCTGAAGTGCCACACTCAAATGTGGTTTGGGATGTTCCCAATTCCAACATACGTAATTTAACTTATGCGCTCTCAAGCCAGACACACCGCCCACTAAAAACCCACTATATCTTTCTTGATTGTTCATGTAAATTAAACCCTATTGGCAGTAGGGAGCAAACCTGTATGCACAGTTGGGATAACCAACATGGGGAAATTTGCATTGTTACAGCGGAATATACAACAAGAGGTACAATAAAGTGCAAGTTATACAAAATGCTAAATACAAGAAGTTACAAAACATGAATATACATTTAAATCATTTAATAAAAAGGACAGAAAATAACAGAATAAGTATTCAGTATATGCCAATTACATATCTGTATTCATTTAAAGTTTCATTTTTTAAAGGCAGTATTAAAAATATAGTTTCCTTAAAATCATTTAGAAGAAGAATTACCATTAATGCTGAACTTCCTGCTAAAGCCTGAGTAGACTGATATATTTATGAGTGATATATATACATTTTTGTATGTATATATATATATATATATATATATATATATATATATATATATATATATATATATATGTATATATATATACACTTTGATGATTAGCTATAAATCTCAACATAAAGGATGATTAAACTGAACTAGCTCTTTAGTAGTAGTCATATTCACCAGTGATAAGCTTAGCAGCTGTGTTGTATTGTGCTGTACTGTATTTTGTATTGTACTTGTACATGCATTTTCTGAAAATCACACAGCTACTAACTTTACAGCTAAATCTGCAAGATCTAGGTGCTGGAAGGTGGAGGATTGTTTTCTTATTTCATTAGACAGCAGTGGGATAAGCACAGGACTAAAGCAGGCAATAAGAACACGAAATAATCTTTAAATGCATTTTTCATTCATTTACACAACAGAATTAATAAAACAGTCATTTACCAACCAGTAACTGCGAGAAACATAAATTATATAATGTAAATTACAACAGGATAGTTTTGTTTCCTGTGTAATACAACATATTACATGCATTTAGAACAGTGTGGAAGTATTCTTCCATCAATACTTTATTTGTAAGCATTTTGCCCAACCCTGCCCATACACCATAGCCTCTGAAATCGTTAACTGGTATCACAGATTGATATTGCACTGTTTCTTATAATAGGGAGCCTCGTTACAGCCACACTTCTGCATTTTACAGTAGGAAGTGAGGCTGTATCTCTGTCCTGCATCTTATGTCCCAAAGTCACATCAGTGTGGAGAATGGAGAATTGTCACTACTGAAACACATATCTTCTGAAGTTAAGTAAACACTTGTTTTGGTTAAAGATGTGCAAAAAAAATAGATTGATTGTATGTGTATTAGTAACGTACCAGCTAGTGCTAAAATTGCCACTACCGAAACTCAGCTGAAACATAGTTTCATTTATGGTCAGATTTTTGGGATGTTCTCATAAGATTGTGATGAGTAACTGTATGAAACAGCTGTGGTCACCTCGAATAATTATGATGAATTGATTATGTAGTAATTATGAAAGCCTCTAATCAGTATTGTGTTGTGGGGTTGCTGCTGTGCAATTGATTCTACTGAATGAGACAAAATTGTCACTACTGAAACGGTCTGTGCTGAAACATTGGGTGGAGTTTCAGTAGTGTTTGGCTGTTTTTGTAGTGCAGAATATTACAGAATGCATTTATTTTAATAAAATAAACCAGGGTCTGTCAGAGCAAACAGTTTAACTTCTTACATCTTTTAAACTCTTTCAAAGTCCTAACCAAAATGATCCATGTATACTGTCAGCCAGTCTGCACTTGTGGACTCTACGTGCATGGCTTGGGAAAGCTAAATGTGGCCTGTCAGGCCTCAGGAGAAGCCTTGACTCAGACTGAACTCTGCTGTGTAAATCCCTTTAACCATAATCATGGTCCGACAGTGATTCTGAAGCACTGTCAGAAGCGAATGCTGATGATAATGCCAATACTGGCTGTTTCTTCTGCCCATCATTAGAGGAAACAGAGAGAAAATGGTAGCTAAAGCTGTTGCTGAATGTCATAAAAGAAGACAGGAATACCAATGAAATCAAATTAAAGAGGATAGTGGAGGAGAATGCCTTTGAGAAAGCCAGGCACACTGAAATTTCTGGTTTGGCAGTTTTTCAGAAAGAGAGAAAACGAGACACATGCACTGGTGAATTCGCTTTTCCGAGGAGGGATAGTTACCATGGGCGTATGAGTGAGGAAAGCACATTTGAGGGGTCTGAAGTGTGTGGATATGGCGGAGGTGAAGTAAGAGGGGAAAATACAGATACACCCATACTAGAAACGCCAGGAACCAGTGTACGTACTACACCTAATACCAACAACCAATATAAACCAGATGACACAACCAGGTATCCTTACAGTCCTGGGGTAAAACAGCTATGTAACAATTGTCTCAGGATAAAGCTCTTTATTAACACAATTTATGTGCTGAGAAATAACAAACGATAAACTAAATAACTCCATTGAGTTGGGAAATACGGTCATATTTTTCAATAGGGTTTTTTTGACAATAGTCTCATAATGTAGAACAGAAAATGCAAAAATACCTTCAAAACTATGAATTAAATTACACTCAAATAGTTGCACAAATAGCTGCACCCGGAGGATTAACCGACAGGAATGAAGCTTGGTGTGTAGGTTTTACATCGTAAGACATGCTAATGATTCATGTCAGCAAGAATGTGTTTTATCGCGATATCTGACTGACCCAGTCCGAAAGCGGTGATGACCTCCATGAGTCATCTGTAGCAGGAGTACCTACATACAGACTGTTAGGAACCTCTACAACTCTGTGCTGAGGCATTTGGCATTTTGGGTTAGCAAACAGCCATACTGAGAGACACTACATCTGTATGTGCAGCTCAATAAATATTGTCTATATCTGTCTAAATTTTTCATAATTTATTGCTCCTGGTAACATTTATCTTCCTTCCCAATAGCACTGCACACTTATTCCTTATATTCTTTCATTGTCCTCCAATAAATATAGCTAAGCAGAACCAATAGTGCTCTGTTTTTAATTAAAGAAAGTGGTTTTACAGTAGTGATGATATCTGTAATATGCTCAGAAAAGCAAACTGTTATGTAATTTATCAGAATAACAATAAATATTGGCCTATTGTGCTCTAATAACTCAGAAAACAGTAAAGAATATAACTATTAGTTATTTTAGCTGTCTACCATAGCACATTGCATTTAATGTGAAATGAAATAATCAATACAAGGTACAAGTGCAGACTATCAGCTCTAAAAACTGGAGCAATGTATAAATATGACTGTACTTCCTACACCTGAAACAGCTACGATTATGATAACTGTGCCAAAATCTAAATATTTATGGAGCTAACTGAAGGTTTAATCCAAATGCACTCCTGTATGATAAAGATGGAGGAAAAACTAGAAAAACGTTTTAGTATCATGATGTGTGTTATATCATATGTGGCGTGAGAGGCCTGTGCATCGAGCCAGGATTGTGAAGCTTAGGCATATGACACAATTGCAATATATGAGGGCTTTTAAAGTTGCCGTATTTTGAAACATGGTTTTTACTCTAAAGGTTTCCGGAAGGATTCCAGCCTAACAAAAAACTCACTTTAAATGTTAAGGTGGGGGGGGGGGGTGAGTGACAGGATCCATAGATACAGTGCAGTGAATGTCTTATTCCATGTGTGGAAAATGGCTCTAAAGCAGACGTTAATGATTGGCTAAAAGGAGTGACTGCATTTGGGCGTTCCAAAGACCACAGTGTGAATAGCTGAATCTGCAGGTGTATGGACATGTACAGTCACAAGGGTCTACCAGCGGTGGCTAAAATCCCAGTCTATACGGAATTCGCCACGAAGTTGTGCCAGCGAAAGCATCCACCAAATCTGGAACAACTGACCAATTCTTTAATGTAAGTGTGTCTGAACATTGGTGTGGCCTACATCAAAAAACTTTGTCCGGTCCATGCCAAATCCAATCCCAGCTGTTATAGGTGCACATGGAGGGATTACACGCGCTAAGTCTTCTGCTCTCTTTTATTTACATGCATTTGCCTCAACCCAACAAATAGCCTCAAGTCACATATGTTATATATGTGAATATGGAATAGGGGGGCATTTCAGCCAACAGCTGGAAGTTTAATTTCCAGGATTACTAACAGAAATTGGCAACAAATGATAAACCTCTTCAAACGTAGCACCATGACGATCACCAACAGCGCTGAGAGACAGGAGGTGTGAAGGGGGCCTACAGCTGGTTTCAATTAGCCACCAAGGTTCCCCTGAGGTCTCTCACTGGTCAGAACAACAGGGAGAGCAGAGAACAGAACATTGGCTAGCCCAGAATAGCTACGGCTTCATTTACTTCAAGACCTGACATACAACACGAGACCCAACAAAGACACACACACCCCCACACTGCTCTCTAAACAACTGGTCCAAACTGAATGTTCAGTTCTAAGAACACTGGCATTCCTTGGCACAGGCAAAAGAGAGGAAGATGAAGCAGAAATAATATACTACAGTCAGGCAGGAGCTTTTCTGATGTGCATGAAGATTCCTATTGCATGTTTAACCACATTACAGCCCAAGCTGTAGATTCAAAACATTGTATCTCCATTTCTGTTGTTTTTTTCAGTTTTGAAGATCATACTTCATCTACGGCATTTAGCTGACGCTCTTATCCAGAGCGACTTACAAGGTTAGTCATATTACAGGTAGGCCAATGTAGTGTTAAGAGTCTTGCCCAAGGACTCTTATTGGTGTAGCACAGCATAGTCACCCAGAACGGGAATCAAACCCCAATCTCCCACTTTGGACGGTAGCTTCCTGGTGAGTAGTGGTGTTATCCATTGTGCCACTCCAACCATACTTGTCAGTCGAAATTAGCTCAAAATGGACCACAAAAAGTTTGATGCACTGTTTGCTGTAGTCTGCCAAAGCCATTCAAAAGGTACATGTATATACAAGGATACAATGCACTTGCAGCTGGGCTTCAGCCTGGACTACAGACGGTCTGAAGCTAGGAAAATGTCTTTTAACATTAGTGGTGTTATAGTTAACTGAAATCTGTAATAGTTACTGAATTTTACACCGTAGTTCTGACCTTGTCATGTGATCAGAGGCATTTTATAATTGCCAAAATCCAAGATAATAAAAATCTTAAAACATGTTTTAAGCAACATTCTGCCTCTATGTTAACCAAGCACTAGCATGAAACCAGTAAGCCAAAAAACACAATATAAAATGTAACTCCTGTGACAGGACATCAGTACCAATATCTCATGGTAAAATGTCTAAAGTGTGAATTTTAGACTTTAAGTTTTAACATTTAACATTCATGTTATTTGAGTCTGATGAACAGGCTTTACTCTGCATAGAGCATATGTAAAAAAAAAAAAGGATCCTTAAAAAAGGACAGATGCCTGGAAAGCACACTGAAACCAGCAGATGTAAATGTAATGTAAAAATAATTAATCATAATCATTATAATTAATTAGTAATGACATGAAGTATTACATTTTTAGTAGTATTAGTTTTGCATATGTATTGTTAAGGAAGTAGACTTTCTGAATTTTCAGCCAGTGATAAAGTTTGTCTGAGACACTTTCAGTTGTCAACCTACAGTGAAATGTCAAACTCGCTTTACTTTAATCACTTACTCACTTTATTCTTCTTAAATAATGTAAATGGTAATGACAATGAGAAATTGATTGACCTCATCCTGTTTCACTATGGTTTGGATTGTCCTCTTAACTTTGAAATCCTCAACTTTACTGCAAACTCATCACAGCTGGTCAGAGGAGACCCATCCAAACAGTTCACACATCAGCAAATCAATAGCCACTTGGAACTACTTTAAAGGCTTCTATGAGATACATTAGACAAGCACTTGGTGATCACTGCTCATGCCAAGTATCACTCAAGACGTTCTTGATACAACACTCAGGAACAAATTAAACACAACTTAATACAACTGTAAAATAACATCCAGTAAAAACAACAGCTAAACAGAGATAAACAAAGTAAAAACTATAATCTCCACTGCAGATCTAAAAACAATTGGTTTTCATTGTTCACAGTGTATAAAGCCGAGTTTGGAAGTGGGTTTGGCCATCTTTAAGCTGGAGCCGAGCTCAATAGCATGATGATGGTAAAAGATGACAACAAGCAGCAGTCAAAATGCTCATGGTAAAACCTGTAACCCCAGCATGTCAAGGCAATAGGAGAGTGAGATCTACCCCTTGAAATTAAAGGAGAATCTTGGGTTGAATCTTTGGACGGCTTTGGCTGATGAGATTTGAGGTTAGACCCCTTATTTGCCGAGCAAAGCTTGTGCATGAAGTGGAGGAGATAGAGGAGCAGGACCAGAGTCTCCAAATTAACTTGAAAGAGGGGCCAGCTAATGGTAAATGTTAAACAAGTTGATGGAAGAGGGTCCACAAAAGAGAGGAGAGAGAGCACGAGACCCAAGGGGAGAGCAACCTCTCTCTGGAAGAGTCCCACGTGCAGCGTTTAAAGTGCCGCCGTTTCCCGTCGTTGCCCCAGTCGATTGGCCCCCCATCTGGTCCAACTTGGAAGTCATTATCTGCCCCTAGCCAGTAACTTTTCCTAAGACTGGGCATGTTATCTGATCATTGAGAAGAAAAGTCCTGGCCACCTTTTCCCTCTGGATGAGAATGCTGTGTTCAAGCTATGTTCTTGTAAACCATAGGTAGCAGATGGTGCAGCTGGGACTTGGGACTTAAACCTGAATCCAAGTTGCAGGATTTAGTCACTTGCAAGAAGTGCTTTTATCAGCTGAATCGTCAAGGGAGTGTAGGGTTCAAACCCTCCAGGCATACCAAACTGATTTCCCCTTATAAAGCTAGTCTCCTTCGACCTTGGGGTGGAGATACACTGATGAGTCTACACTGAATGAATATGTAACAAGGAAGAACCCTGATATCCCAGGCAGCTTTGCTGCTGGAGGAGATGTTTCCTTATCTCTTTGCACACCTGACACACACCAACCCAACCCCTCACTTGCCCTGCCAGCTCCACAGTCCAGGATGCTTTGCTGAAGCTAAGAATGGGGACAACAGCCTGACTGGGCACCTGACACGCTGCTGGCAGCTCTGGAGCATGAACACACACACACATTCAGGCAACTGTAAAAAACACACTGTAAGGCTGCACGATATAGACCAAGTACACATGCTCATTGGTTGTGATGTACCCATCACCATCAACATTGGGCTGATAATAGCAGAAAACACTGGATTGGATATTCCGGGGAACATAAGAATGAATCTGACATGATCCCACAACAAATCAAGCCTGAAATACTAAATACTTAAACTGTGTGCTGTGGTCTTGTTCATCTGTGTATAGTTTAGAATCCCATAAGCTGTGGGAGTGTGAGACTTGATAAGAATCTCTGTGACAAGTCAGAAACACAGCCTCCGAGAAACACAAACTCAGATTGGTTGATAAGCCAGAAACTAAGCGTTTAAATAGCCAACAAGCCAGGAACACAGTCTCTGATTGGTTGACAAGTCAAGAACAAAGCCTGTGATTGGTTGAGAGGCCAGGATTACAGTTTCTGATTGGTCAACAATTCAGTAACCCAGCCTATGACTAGTCGACAAGTGAGGAACCCTGCCTATGACTAGCTGACAAGTCAGTAGCACAGGCTATGGCTGTTTGACAAGTCAAGAACCCAGTCTATGATTGGCCAACAAGTCAGGAACCCAGTCTATGATTGGTCGACAAGTCAGGAACCCAGTCTATGACTGGTCAACAAGTCAGGAACCCAGTCTGTGACTGGCCGACAAATGAAGAACCCAGCCTATGGCTGGTCAACAGGTGAAGAGCACAGCATTTAATATAGTCTACTAAGTCAGGAACAGGGCGCTGATTGGTCAACAATTCAGGATCAAGTTTAGTATTTGTCACTATGGATTTATTTAGCTGCAGTGTTTTTCACAATTTATTATTTTACTAACAACCTTTAATGTTGTGTATGAAGTCACCGACCTGAGAGGGTTAAGGCTGATTAGGTAAAGTCTGTAAGTACTACAGGCCTCTCAAATACTGCTTCATTCAGCCCTTCTTGATTTGCATTTAAAAATAAATTTAAAAAAGCAAGTAAAAATGCTGGATCAGCATGTATATTGGTCAGTACTAGAGGTCTGGGTTTCAGAATTGGAAATAGGAATGTGGATCTCTTCCAATATTGATATGTGACCATCTGTTAAGGTTTCTGAAAAAAACGTGTGCCATCTATGCATGTCTCTGACTGGTCTAGATGATCACAGAACTGAATACCATTCACTGATTGGCTAGAGGTTCATTTGCACATTGCATCACAGACCACTAAACAACCCAGAACCCACACAGCATTGATTATCTATAAAACACTCAGATACATGCACACCCAGCACAACACACCCAACACAGAGGACACATACGCTGTTGCCTCCAGCAGTTATTTAAACAGCTCTTCCAGCTCCAAACTCTTCCCACTGCCCCTCCTCTTTTCCATAATCACTATTCAACAGTTCCTCATTGTGTTGCACCACCCCGAGTTTCATCATTCTCAGAGCACCCCCATGGAGCTCAGAACACACACAGAGTATGTCTGGAAGGGTCTTTTCAGGAATCACTTCAGAACTGGAAATTGGAATTGATCAAATCGTAAAACATATTAGCAAGGGGGCCAATAAATACCTCACTGGAGAAGCTTCAGACCGTGCCCCAAAGCACACTCTGGTACAAATCTACAGGCTCATTTCAGAGGCCATCAGAGGGCTAATGTAGGACATTCGTCATTTCACATGGAAAGTGAAAATTTTCAAAGGAGTTTGAAAATCGTAGGTTATTGTTTATAGTAAAACAGTGTAGCAGTAGTAAAGTCCCAGGTCTGGTCCTGAAATATCTAAACTGAGGGACTTTATTTTTTGTCATCAGGGCCATCAAATAATGTCACATATTAAATTACATTATTACATATTAATTACCTTATCTTGTCCATTACAATTATGCAAAACATTTCTAGTTGACCTCAAATTTGGATCACAATGACAAAATATATAATTTATATAATTATTACATATCTAATTTATAATTAATATACGTTTCTGGAAAAAAAAATTGGAACCAAGCCTTAAATTTATCATCTGTTTCTATGCAGTTCTATGCAAAAATCACTAAGAATTCAAATTAAAGGTCACTTTTAATTTCCACTCCACACTTCCCTTATGTACAAGTCGTATACTTGCTAAAAGTAAATGAGTATTAACAACAAAATACAATATCAGGAGTTTCAGTATTTACTGGGACTATCACTGGCCTTCAGGCTTACAATAGTTTTGTTAGTCATGCCTACAGTGTTAAAGAAATACAGGGATACAGAAATACCGAAGTACAGGGTGTCCACACCTCAACAGTTCAGTCTTAGAAGTTGTAGGGTGTAGGGTGTTCTATTTACAACCTGATTTGTTTTAACTACTGCCTCACTATGATGTTAAACCCTTTTTCTGGTTGATGCTTAATTAAAAAACATGCTAAAGGCTATAGCAAATGCAAATCGATGGACTGGTACAGGGCTCATTGTAATATGTGGGATATCTGAGATATCAACAGAGAATGCCCAGTCGTTCAGTGCTTACAGACATCTCGCTGTAAAGAACTGCATCTGTAAGTCAAGTAATCAATGCACTGCACCGCTTTCCTCTACTTCTTGTATCTGTTCTGGCTGAGGATCACATCCTAAAGAGTTGTCCAAATGTGTGTCAAAGTGGCAATTAGTTGGATGGAGCGGTAGATGAACTTCGAGCTGATCCCCACATCCTCTTCACAAACACACACACACACATGCACGCACAAACACACACACACACACACACACACACACACACACACACACACACACACACACACACACACACACATCACAAAAACTGGAAAGAAAATAAATCCTAGAGTGAGTGTGCAAAGGTAGAATAAGAGAACCCCACAGAACACCAGGAATGGCTTTCACACCCTGGCAAGCATGAATGCAACTGCTGTTACACTTTGAAAAGTAACTTTCTATTGAAAACTAACTTTCCAGTCTAAAAATAAACAGCTCTCTGGGTGACAGCAAGTCAGCAGTGTTATCACATCAGAGCACACATTTTGAACCTTGCAGCTACTTTACATTCATATCGAGATGCTTTACCTTCCATTTACTTTATGATCTCTGACCTGCAGGCTTTCCTGAGGTCACACGGAGGTTAACGGAAGGGTATACACGGATATTAATTGGCATGTTTTTGGAAACTCAGATCTGGGCACACTTCGGTACATTACAACCTTTTCTTCTGCCTCTAAAAGCAAAAGTATGTGGACACCTGGCCATCACATATATATGATCTTGTTGGGCAACCCCTTCCAAAACCATGGACATTAATATGGAGTTAGCCCACATTTCCAGCTCCAACAACCTCCTGTCCTCTGGAAATGCATTCCACAAGATCTTCCAGAAGTCTTCAGGGATTGTGTGCTTATTTAGACAAACACATTTGTGGGGTCAGACACTGATGTTTGACGACAGGTCTGGCTAACAATCAACGGTCCAGTTAAGGGTTTACACCAGGGCTCTGTGCACCAAACCCGTCAAACCATGTCTTCATAAAGCTTCACAGCAGCACTAGCGTGCTTCAACAGGAAACTGCTGCCACAAAGTTAGAAGGTTATAGCTGTTTAAAAGGTCTTATGTATGATATAGCATTAACGTTACCCTTCACTGGGGCCTAAGCACCCTAATAAATAGAACCAGACAATTATCAATCTAAAGTCCCCCAAAGTTGACTGAGAGTTTTCCTGGCATCCATCAAACTCAGCTTTGTCCTCAGTCAGCCAGATAGTGATGAAGCATAATTCATCATTTCAGAGAGTGCTTTAGACAGGAAAACTCATTCAAATGAGGCTCCCAACACCGGCCAGAGGCCGTTTGGAACTCTTTGGAGAAGGATAGGAACTTATTACGTGTTACATGCCTCAGCACTAGAGGACCGAACCCTGTAAGGTGGCTGAACTCCTGCTTCTCTTAGATGCTTCCATTCACAATTATAGCACTTTTCTTTTTGACTTTTAAAATTACAATTACTACCATTACAAAGGCTTTACACACGTGTACCAACCTCTTCAGTATGAGCTGTTCTACTATGAGCCAGTGTTTGTCTAAGTAGTGCTTGATTTTTAGAAATCTGTTAGCAATGGATTAACAAGCTTATTAATGGATTCTTAGCATCCATGGAAATGGCCTGGACTATATCAAAGAGCACCTGGAGGAAGGCAGGTAAAGCAGGATGCGGTTAATGCAAACACTGACTGACAATCACACATCAAAGCATCAGTGAACAGATCAAACACACTGTTCCTGACTTTGTGGGTAAATAGAGAACATAGAAATATGTACACATGCACTTGGCTAGTTTATGTTTATGAACAGAGACCTACAGTAGAGTAAAGGAAAACTAATTTGTGATTAAAGCAAGTTCTTATTAAACTTAATTAAAGTTGTAAATTAATATTAAAATGAAACTTGAAAAAAGTTATTTTATAGCTCTAGCTAATGGAACCTGCTCTTCTTCAGTGCTCTGTGCCTATAATAATTTGAACAAACATCAGTGTCAGACGAATAATGAATGAGCTTCTATTAAAGACTGAGAGACACTAGAGTCTCTTCACCTAGACTGAGCTGATTAAGAGTCTTGTTCCAGAAATGATAATATGACATTAGGGCCATAATAAATCGTGCTACTGTTACTCTCCAAATACTTTAGTACTTTACTCCAGTGGAGGTCTAAAGGGAGAGACTTCTACTGACACTGGAGGAGTATTGGACCTTGGAGTATTGCAACTTGGGTACCTGATTTGTGTACTTTGTCCACCACTGCTGACTGGTCAATTTGATGTGCAACCCTATTGATTTTCTATGACTATTTTTGAAAAATAAAAACTTTTTTTAAAGTGTTCCTCTATGGAAGTGCAATTGATGACACCAGTGCAATCAAACTTCCTTCTTTGCTAATTAACCAAATATCACCTAATTTGTCCATATATCCATGTACATTTAGTAATATAAGTCAGAATGACATTCAGAACAGCTATGCATTCTAAGTGTATCACACATCTTTGTACACTATATTGCCAAATGTGTTCACTCAACCATCCAGGTAATTGAATCCAGGGGTTCCAAACACTTCCATGGCCACAGATGTAAAATGTAAAAAACCTAGTCATGCAGACTGCTTCTACACACATTAGTAAAAGAATGGGTCGCTCCCAGGAGCTCCAGCGTGGTACCGTCATACGATGCCACCTGTGCATAAAGTCCAGTCATGACATTTCCTCCCTAGTAAATATCCACAGTCTACCGTCTGAGTTCAATCCAATAGAACACCAACATCAGTATCTGACCTCACAAATGTGCTTTTGGAAGCATGGTCAGAAATTCCCGTAAACACATTCCTAAACCTCTCCTTGTAGAGAGCCTTTCCAGAAGAGCTGAAGCTGTTATAGTTGCAAAGGGTGGGCTGATGTCATATTAAAATGCTATGGATTAAAAACGGGATGTCACTCAAGTTCATATGCATGTGAAGGCAGACGTGCGAATACTTTTGACAATATAGTGTATTTCGCAGTATAACCAGATCATGGTTTGGGTACTGTGACAATATTGTACTGTGGGCTGTGTAATGATTTACTTCAACCATTAATGTTTCCGACGTTTGGCCATATTTGTCCTCCTATGCAGTATTTTACTCTGTAGCTCTGTTCAGTGTCCTTACCTATACTTCTTTGTCTTTCTCCACCCCCGCTCTATTGGTTTTTAACTGCGGCCCAGTTTCACAGCTCAATACGGAGCTCAGCAGGAGTTTTGGCATGATGATCACACACACACATGCGAGCACACGCATACACACACACGTGCGCGCACACACTGAAATGGTCAACGCAGAGTAGCTGGACCACCTCCAAACACACACTGTATCTAACTTCTAGGGACGCAGGGGAACTCGCTGAAATCTTTTCTAGAACAGTTTAAAAAAGTCGTGTTTGACATCTGGTCTGTACGTTTTCTCTGAAGCTAAGCAGACATGACACCAGCATGTTGACATAGCAGTATTGTGCTGTGTCTGTAAAGTCAAAGAGAGCTGGTGTTAAGACAAAACGTATGACTGTATTGAGTCTGTGCTTAGTAGGCAGAAATCAGCTATGAATAATAAAAAGATGTGCTTGTGAATAATGAATGGCACCCTAACAGCAGTTATTCAGCTGTGGGGAAACTTCATTATGCTTGAACTACTCCCACTGCTGCTTATGCAGACGTGAAGGACACCATGATTGGATCGCATAGGCACATGCTCACGCTAGCAACATGGAAAAAGAGTCAATGAGACATTCTACTGAGAAGACACAGATTTTCCCATAACGTCTTTTTATGGAAAAGTGTCACCCTATAAGGTTATGAATGTGTCCTATATGTTTTCAGTATATAGTAAAATGCAAATTCATACACACTTTTAAAGCAGCAAGTCACAAGCACCTGTCGTTCTGCCTCTGACGTGATGACCACGGTGACCGCAGTAGCACTACTAGCATTGTCCATCTTATCTTACACCACTATTTAAGACCCCAAAACAGAAACAGTTAAATGCAATAAATAGGAATAGAAACTATATCACTTTCTAATTTAATGCACAATTTTCACCACAAAATATATTATCAACATACAATCTGTATGAAATTCCAACACATATTACAAAACGTCTTATGTTTGTCCTCCACAAACTCGAGCTGGCACAGGATCCGATCACCAACAGTGACAAGAGCCACTGATCAGTAGATCAAATACACCTGAGGAACATCTGAACATGTGTTTCAATGGCAGAAATAAGAGTCTAACCTTTTAATATCTCAACAAGCTGCAAGCTGGACCAACAGAGTAGGCATGTCGAAAAGCACTCACACCAACACAACACACACTAACATACCACCACCATGTCAGTGTCACTGTAGCACTGAGAATGATCCACCACCCACATAATACCTGCTCTATGCTGGTCCTGGTGGGGGTCCTGGCCAAGAATGAAAGGGCTAAAGTATGCAGAGAAACCGTTTGACTTTAAAACGTTAACTGACAATATCACTGAGTCACCTTATAAGAACATACATATCAGAGAATTTCCACACAGAACCTTCTGTCTCTGTATATTCTGTATTTTGTGTTCATTTTGTTTTAATTTAATATATATGTTTTTATATTTCTGAAAATGTACTATGTTTAATAAGTATGTATATTAATACTGCCCTGCTGTAGAGTATTAACCTGAGCCTCACCACAAGCACTTCAATATATAAAGGTCCTGACATGTTGTGCAAAAGACAAATAAACTTGAAACTTGAACTGACAATATTTTTCAAGAAATGCAGATACAGAGTACCAAATAAGGTGTCCAGTATAAGCCTAAAGTTAAGCCTGGCCTTAACCTCAGTAATATGTAATTAATTTGTAATTTTAATCAAAGTAAGATACAGCCCATGGTAAAGAACTGATAATTTTTCTGGATATACACAGATAAACCCTGTTTGTCCCCTCAGAGTCCTGAAAATGTATAACAGCACACACACAGTTCTCAGCCGGATCAGTGAGCTCCTGTAGAAGAAGCTGTATTACTTCTTGTATGACTAAAATACTTTCATGTGAAACTGACACCTTAGCAAAACGAGTCTCAGACCATCCGTTTAATCCCACTCATCCCTGCCTATCTGACAGGAGAGGAAGAGTGGAGAGCGCAACCTTACCTACAGCTCTCTCTCACCAGCTCCCTTTCCCATTCACGCTTATATACTCACTCACAGGCTTCATAGTATCTCAGAGAGACACTAATTGATTTCGCTGATGTAACCTGTCAAAGCACGTGTTTGAGTGTCTGTTTGCATCTATCCACGGATGTGTGTTTCACTGTTATACCATTAAATCCACAAGCAATTGTGGGTTTGGGTACTTCAGCACTTCAGGATCATTTGTACATGGGTAAAACTATGGATAACTCACAGCCAAATGTATGTATGTAACTCAACAGAAACCAAGGGCTAGCTGAATATGTGGTTCCATAGACATTCCTAGGCCTGTAATGCAATCCACTTTCAGGTTCAGTTTGTAGAGATTGTTTGTAGGTAAGTAAAGTAAGTCACTACCTGTAGGGTGTGATGCTAGATAGAGAGGTGGTACAGTGCAGTGAATGTCTTGTTCCATGTGTGGAAAATAGCTCCAAAGCAGATGTTAATGATTGGCTAAAAGGAGTGACTGCATCTGGGAATGCCAAAGACCACAGTGTGAAGGAAGGATCTGAGTTTGCAGGTGTATGGAAGTGTATGGTCATACGGTCAAAATCCCAGTCTACAGGGAATTCCACCGAATCTGGCCCAACTGCACAATTCTTTGATGTAAGAGTCTTTTGTCTGGTGGGTTTACGTGGCTAAATTAAGGGACTAATTTGGCTAGCCAGGAACACGCTACCTTCCTCCCTGAAAAAAAAAAGTTACTCTGTCATTGTCCTGCTGTAAGGTGAAGTGCAGTCCACTGTGGACTGTTAGCAATGGATTTGACCATTTGAAGCATCTGGCTGGTTAATGTGCTTTGGTGTTCTTCATACTTTCATAAAGTCACCATACATAGCCTTGCAAAAGTATTCAACCCCTATAAAAGTCATAAGATTCGATTTGCCGGTGTACAAATGACCAGATTAAAAAAATCATTTACTTATAAACAAGTACATTTTTTATTTATGGAGAACAAAAAGGCTGTTTCCATCAGTAGCTGCATCAGTCCCTGTGCCATACATCCCTATACATATATTTATAGGGATGTATGGCACTAACGTAATGTTAAAACTAGTATACTAAAAGTGACTGCAATCAACAAGCTTATCTGGCCTGTCCCAATCCTGCCTCATCTGTTAGTTTTGTAGATGCAAAAAAGTGTTCCAAAAGGCCACCAGGGAAGAACAGGACAGGTTGTATTCGTGACAGATGCTGGCGAGTCTGCCAACCTGCCACATAACACCTTGTTACAAATATGCACTAGGGCTGCATGACAAGTCCCATGCAGCGGTGGTCTGGTCACAGCTATAAGACCCCGGTTTGTAAAATGCTGTTTGTGGTAAGCTGCATTATCAATAATATCCATTTGATCCATTTTTGATGACTGCATTGTGTGCTCTTGAGTAGAACTCATCTGGCTTCTCTCCCATTCATTAATCCAGTTTCTTCGAAGAACTGCCATGTTTTCTAATTAAACACGAGCCAAGATGTCTTACTGTATCAGGTGTCAGTCTATAAATGGTTGTGGGTTGCCAGAATCAATACATCTTCCTCAGTGCAGATTGAAGTTACTGTCTGTATGAATTCAGGGGAGCAGGACTTTTATCTAGGATGTTTGCCACAAATCTTAATGACCTGAAACATCATTTTCAAGAATTTTCATATGACTTTCACAAACTATAACTGCTATGAACACTAAACTAGCACAGAATTTCAGCCCTGTAGGTTAACTGGACAGCAGAGCAAATATCCTTGCCTTCAGAAATCAACAGAACAACCATAGCTAGGCCAATAATCTATGATTTCCTGCCAATCTAATTCAGCAGAAAGCCCCTTCCAAACACACACACAGTATTGGGCAACTCTTATCTGCCAGCTAGTACATCCTAGCACCTGACACTAACGCTTCATCATTGTTACAACCCAAGGTGCTTGGAGGAGAACACTAACTGCCAGCACTGTTTCATTTCATAACAGACAGCCACTTCATTGTGCTAAGTGAGGGCCAATTACACTCTCTTTTGGACTCTGAGGATGACTATGGAGCGAACTTATGCTTTCCCAAAGACTTTTGGAAACCCGCAGAATCTATTTTAACAAAAAGTTTCATCAAGCCCCTTCATATAGGCCTACATGTGGAGTACACTTATTAGCAATTTCATTTGTATATGGTCCTAAATCTGAGCTACCTGTGCTCTATATGCTTACAAACCTTCAAAAAATTTGCATTGCAAAATTTGTAACACCAGCATTCGGAAGAGTTGGGGGTCAGCATTAAAACAAGTGTTGGGATTCAGCATTTAAAACACAGATACAGATTAGATTCGACAAGATTCTCCCTAGAGAAAACATTTCTCCACAGCCATGCTCTATAAGCTTCCAGAGGCCAGGGTCAGCCATAGATGGCCGCTACAATATATTATTAATATCTTTTTATACTATTAAAAAAAGGCTCTAAAGCAGATGTTAATAAATGGCTAAAAGGAGTGACTGCATCTGTGCATGCCAAGACCATAGTGTGAAGGAAGTAGCTGAATCTACAGGTGTATGGAAGTGTACGGTCATACACAGTGGCTAAAATTTCTCCTCAGGACTGTGTCAGGGAAAGCATCCAACTGACCTTTTTTTTTTTACATACACTCATCGTCACAACTGCACCAGGAACAATGAATGGTGATACATTTAGATTAATAAGGACATTATTTATTGAGCTACTCATACAGAAGTAGTGTTTCTCAGTATGGCTTTAGGTCGCCATGTTTGCCATCCTTGCATCATGTCTCATGATGTCAAACTTACCCACCAAGTTTAATTCCTGTCAACTATTTTTTTTATGTGACAGAACAGTTTTGCAAATCATCTAAGCTAATCTGACATCTAAGCTAGGTCTATATTGCACACGTTTAAAATGTAAAACAAGTTTGAATTTTACCGGTAAGTTCAGTTCAGTTCAAACCCTATGCATGTTCTTTGTTGAAGAGATAGATTTTAAGCTTTCATCAACAGAAACAGACTGGTACTAATATAAACATAAATCCTACTACAATCAACCACTGCTTAACAAGTCCCGACACAGGATGTACCTATCATGCACAGAGAAAGTGGTCCAGCCCTAAGCTAGTTTCTTACCAGAGCATAGCTAAAGCTGCCCACAGAGAACCAGCTGCATGATTGGCTCATTAAATCCAACTGCGCCCTTTCAAAAGACCTAGTCGCCATTTTGGATCTGCCATGAATAGGGCAATTCTGGGCAAACAAAGCTGGCAGGCGCCAGAGGTTCCTCTGGCCCACCGCGGCGCTCAATGCCAGCGGCCGTGCCATTGGCACACTATGCCGATCAGGCTGAGGGGGCAAGAGGGGGCGTTAATTCATAGACACCCAGCCATTTGATAGAGAGTGGTCCCATTGAAATGAGCCAGTGAGGGTCTTTCAAACACACAAACAAACACACAGCACTACCCTTTAGAAATGCCCACATAGGCCACTGAGTCATGGCATTCTGGAAAAGGAGGGGGACGTGGGAGTTCATTTTGTGGAGACAAACGACGCTTTCACTATTTAAAGTACAGTTTTCGCTTAATCTGTGGTCAAAACGTGTAATGTGGCCACATAGCTCATGTCCTCTGACTGCACAGATCACACCATGGAATTCCCTTATCTACATATTTAAACACATAAAATAACGGAACACAACTAGAACAACTGGACACAATTAAACAAGTGGTGCCTCTATATCTTACACAGTTCCAGCAATATTGAAAGCCACTGACCTGGCTGTTGTACAAATCTGTATCTTTTTCAAATAGAATATATAAAATGAAATAATATATATTGTTAAAACGTGATACAATGTAACAACATAAGCAATACTGGCTCTGCATCCAGCTACAGTACCTAAACGGTTGGGCAGGCACCGTATATGTTACACTCTGCAGACACACTGGCAGCAGTGAAATAACAATACTGTCACCTACGCATTCTCACCATTATGCACCTGGCAATTCACCCACTATCCCAAGGCTGTGCAATTCTTACCCTGATTAATGAGCACAGAGCTTAGAGAGAGAGAGAGAAAACATTTCTCCCAGAGGAGCAGGCAGCTACACTGCCACAAGCCTTGGCTAGCCTACACAAGATTGACTGTATAATGAGCTAGAGATGTCCACTTATTCTCCTATTATATTGAATAATGATCAGGGCATCGATTTATGGCCTCCACCAGACAGCGCTGCCCTGGACTTGATGAGATTTTAGGCAGAGTGAGGAAGGCGTTATTAGTAGCCTTCATTGAGCAAATGCTAAACTGATCAAAAGCATCCTCGTACTTGCCTGCAGGGACCAGCAGATGGTTCACATTGTGAAAGAGATCTAAGACGATGTGTTTGAGCCAACTATTGCTTTACTCTTAGCAACAGAGATTTTTATGTTGTTCGTTTCTGTTCTGCTCGGTTCTTTCATCACCTCACAGCCTCCCTTCCTACAGGTGGTTGAACTGGAATATGCTGATGACTCATCTTTTCTATGGGCCTGTGTGTTGAGTTTGGCTTCTGGCACCACATAGAGAAGTAAATTCTCCATGCAGTTATTCTCGGTGGGACACTGCGGCTCTTTCTGTCTTCTTATCTATGCTGCTGTCCTACATGGTTTTGTCTGGGGGCATATTTCTCAGCCTGGGGGTACAATCTCACTGCAGAAGGCCAGCAATGTGTGGAGAGGTGTGTGTGCTAGTGTTTGTGAGGGGCGTCAGCGATGATGCTGCGGCGTTCTTATCGGCTAACTTTCCCTGTTAGCGTCTAGCACACTCTCTGTTATCGCCACCGCCACTCTGTATGACCAACAACCATCTGCCTCAATCCTGACCAGCAGTGGAATCCTGAAGACATTATGGCAGGGTTGGTGCATTGCTGGTGTATCCTATTGAGCTTGCGTTATGACTGAATGCACTCTGCACTCAACTCATGGGGGTTTATCTTTACCTGTCAAGTCATTCAGAAATGTACCATAGTTAAAAAGTAGTTAAAAAAAGTCAAAAACTAATCAGTCTGATGGGAAACTAACTGGCAGTGGGATGTATGGCCAAAACATTGAAGCACAGTACAATCAGTTTTACTGATGATTTTATTATTAGCTCACTAGACAAAAATGAGTCCCCTTGTGTGTTTAAGGTTTGCGTGCTGCACCACGATGATGGGGCTTTAAATACTGTGGGTGGGTGATGGGATCCATAGATTGAGATAAGGTGGTACAGTGCAGTGAATGTCTCATTACGTGTGTGAAAAATGGCTCCAAAGTGAATGTTAGTGATTGGCTAAAATGGGTAACTTCATTTGGGAAAAAGGCCTACGAACTAGTTTTACCAGACTTAAATCATACTCTGGCTCAAACCAATTCAGCAAAACCGTCAACATTGTAGGAACAGCCAGAAGTTGGGGGCGGAACTAGCAGCAGGACACCACAGTGGTTGAGTCAGAGCATATTGGCTCCTCAAGGGAGGAGGTTAAAGACATTCTTGTTTGTCCATGTGCAAAGTGAGAACAATCATAATGTGTTTTTGGAACACCGAAACATATCAGTCTATTTTAATAGACTCAAACAAAGTTCTAAACACTGACAATGAACATAGATGCCACACTAAGCAACAAACTTAACATAGTACGGCTTTATTAAGCAGTCTTACATAACTTGGAAGGTGTAACTAGTTTGTCTGCCATGTAGTATTTACACACTAATAAAATACCTTTGGCTCTTTAACAATGTTTTTGCATCATTGGTGTAGCATCTTTTTCACTTCATTTCAGGCTACCCCAGCACCCTCATAAGGTAGGTAGTTCTCTGCCACATTAAGCAACAAAATTATGGCTTGCAAGATAACGTGGTAGCTTCATTTCGTGTAGTATTTCCATACGTATAAAACACTTTTGGCCATATGTTTTGTCCATGTTCATTAAAATCAGGCATGACTAGCCAACAACAGCCCACAGCTGGCCTATGCAGGTCCTAGTTGGACATAGTAAAAAGTTCCACTGCAGTTCAACAGAATTCAATACCTGAGCAGTGATTCTCTGATTCGTGCTTCAATGTGATGGGTTTACTGATAGTCGTTACTGTTTTGGTGTAATACTTTTACTTGAGTATTGTTTTAGGTGACTGTGGTTCTTTTAATGATCTCGATGACTACTTTTAAAAACACCTAATATACACCTGTGTAGTTTAAAGCAAAAGTGTGGCTTTTTCACCAAACCTGGAACCTGAGCTAGCTGTGTGTTAGCTAGGTAACCCTGTAATTATGTAATTACACCTCCTTTCTCGACTGTTGGTACCATATCTGCTGCTTCCTGTAATCTACTCTGTCCACTCGTCTACCATTAGCCGTCTCGGCGGCTGTGGTGCGAGCTCTCTGTAGTCTGCATATCAAAGCGAACTAAAAGGGAATCACAGATGAGTCCATGCAAGCCTCTGGCATGCCCTACTGACAGCCCAGGGATGGCAACTGCAGCAATGAGATGCCATTGCATGACTATGCAGGCATCCCGTCAACCCCTCTCTCAGCATCACTTTTTACTTAGCTACACTTGTTTGCCAAAATCATTGAATTCAGGTTTTTCAATCACTTCCATGGCCACATAGCACCTAGACATAATACCAAGCACCTAGACATGCAGACTGCTTCTACAGACATTAGTGAAAGAATGGGTTGCTCCGCTCTCAGGAGCTCAGTGAATTCCAGCTTGGTACCGTGATACGATGCCACCTGTGCAACAAGTCCAGTCATGAAATTTCCTCACTACTAAATATTCCACAGTCATCTGTCAGTGGGATTATAACAAAGTGGAGGCGAGTGGGAATGACAGCAACACAGCCATGAAGTGGTAAACCACGTAAGATGCCAAAGTGTGGTCAGCGGATGCTGAGGCGCATAGTGCACAGATGTCAATCACTACAGACCTCCAAACTTTATGTGGCCTAAAGATTAGCTCAAGAACCGTGTGTAGAGAGCTTCATGGAATGGCTTTCCATGGGCGAGAAGCTGCATCCAAGCCTTACATCACCAAACGCAATGCAAAATGTCAAATGCAGTGGTGTAAAGCACCGCCACTGGACTCTAGAGCAGTGGGGACATGTTTTGTGGAGGGACCAATCATGCTTCTCTTTCTGCCAATCCGATGGACGAATCTGGGTTGGAGGTTTCCAGGAGAATGGTACTTGTCTGACTGCATTGTGCCAAGTGCAAAGTTTGGGTTATGGTGTGGGGTTGTATTTCAGAAGTTGGGCTCGGCCCCTTAGCTCCAGGAAAGGAAAAAGATTTTGGACAGTTTCATGCTACAAACTTTGTGGTAAAGGTTTGGGGATGGCCCCTTCCTGTTCTAACATGACTGCACACCAGTTCACAAAGCAAGGTCCATAAAGACATGGATACGTGAGTTGGAGCCGGTGTGGAGGAACTTGACAGGCCATCCCAGAGTCTGGGATTAGATGTCACTCAAGTTCATACGCATATAGGCAGAGAAGCAAATACGTTTGGTACTATAGTGTTTTTAGACCACACAGTCAACAGTCTTTGCTTCTGTTTGTTTGTTTTGGGCTTTAATAGCCTTTTCATATGACTGTCTAAGCCATCATAGACACTACCCTTTCTACCCTGAGTTTTTTGCTGTACCGTGTTATATGATGGCTTTAATACCTGCAGCAATGTAGAGGCTATTACCTTGTATTGATTTAACTCACATAAGCCATTGGCCTAGACCGCTTTTCTGCTTCCGTGCCCTATTCTTTCCCAAATTCCTGCTCAAAAAAGCAGCCCTATTATCCTACTACCGCCATTACATTTATATTGATCTGCAGAAGTGACACCGTCTGACCACTGTCTGCCTTCAGCAGGCTTCACCCCAATTATTCATCTATTGGCGTATTTCAGCAAGAAAGGATTTTCCTCCCACAGTGGACCACTGAGTTCCAACAGTACAGATCCATTCATTATTAGAATAATCGCTGCTGCCTGTGAACCTGAGCTTGTTATAATTTGTCCTCGGGCAAAGCCCCCTAAAGCATGACGACTCCTCCAGAATAGATTTCTATTCATTGGACATGACTATGCAGGGGTGAATCTGCAACTTCCAGAGATTCTCAGCAGCCTGTCAGGACAACTGGACGAGTTTGACAAAGAGCCATGCAGCCGGCCCCTTGTTGTCAGCTGTGAACAACGTTTACGTAACATTTCTGCCCCTGGGGCTCAGCTGTGGCATCTGGGAGGGCGTCTTTGACGCTCCAGCGCAGGAGAAGAGGCAGTTTAACCTTGGTTGACCTACTCTGCTGTGGACAGTGACTCACGCATTGGTCCAGACAGAGCAGATTTTGCAGACAGGGAATTTTAATTAATTTCCCGGCTCTTTCGTCTTACTCTCACCAGAGGTCTGCTATTCTGTTCTCTTGCAGACTCTGTTTTCTTGCTCTGCCACAACAAATTGTACTCATTAGCTAGCCATTAAGACCTTGATGAACTGAATAGAAGTATTACTATGCTGTAAATACTGAATTTTCTCCAGGAGTGGAAATGCAGACAGGCTTTTTCCAATATCTTAAGGCCATAAAAATCATAGAAATCTGGTCCATGAATGAGAGTGTGGTCTAATTAACTAACCTCTGCAGCAAAAGAAGAAATTTCCACTGCCACTCTCATGGTCATGATGAATGGAATCAGACATCCAAAGCATTTAATGCCTCATCAAAAGGCCTAATCAAAAATATCTGTTACATGAATTACAAATACACTATAGTAAAACATAATGTCTTTGTAGTGCCGTTATTACATTTGTCCCATTCACTTGTGCTATGTGAGTCGAATAAAGATTAAGTTGTTTTCCTGGAACTTTTCTCTTTTTTTTATTATATTATTTCTCGTTTAATGCGACTACTGACATTCAACATACATGTAGGTTCATATATTTTTTGTGAGCAGAAATTAAATATCCATGTTTACTGTGATATCGTGACCCCTGGTTCCTATTACCACCAAGTCTGTCTATAATTTTATCATGACTGTTAACATCCGGACATCCTTTTTTAAACAATAAAGGTTGGGTTGAATTACCCTTGTTGTTTTTTAAAAATATGTTTATTGGTTTAAACAGTAAGATAACACATAAGAACATTACAAGATTCAAAGAGGGAGAAAATAAAAGGAAAATGAAATGAGAGGGAGAAGAAAAAATAATAATAAGACAAAAAACAGATCAATAAAAAAGAAAAAAAATTATAAAGTAATTTTAAAAATAATTTAGCAAATTATAAAACATAAAACACAACACAGTTCTACATTCTAACATAAATTCTGTACATGGCAATGTAACATCAAATCTATTTTAATTATATATCAGCCGTCCCTCTTTCAGATGAATGCTCTACTTATTATAGCAGATGTATTAACATCATTGCACTCCAAAAAAGGCTTCCAGATCTTATAGGAAGCATCTGCTTTCTCATGCAACAGGCAGGTTAGAAAATCCAGGGGGATATGCTCCATAATTAATCTATGCCACCCTGCAACTGAAGGGACCCTGTTGGAGATCCACTAAAGAAGCATATTTCTTCTAGCGCATAGTGTTAATATTATAAAGCTTTCTCATAGGTGCATCAACAATACATTTACTAGGTAGACCCACTATAAGACGGGTAGCAATGCAGCATGTAAGGCATATTGCAATGCAAAACTAGTCTATATGCATGACAGGAATTAGAGAGTGGACATTCTATTATTATGCCATTGAATGCAACTGCATTATTTGAACACCAGAGTTCTAGCTGAAGTGTTAGGCTAGTAAACTGCAGCAGCATGATTACAATCATCACCGTTCTTCATTCAAAATTTGTCCAGAATATCCCACTAAGGTAACATGACCTCATTTATTACAATGAAAATTTATCTCATCATATTGCTCACCTCAAGCGTGAACCTTCCACAAGGGCTCCCAATAGAATCATTCATTCACTCAATTATTCATTCTATCATCTTCTAAAGACATTATCTTCATAGGCCAAATCCTAGGTTTGCAATATTTTGGGGGATAGAACTGTCCCTACCAGTATTTTGGCCAGGACAGGACTTGAGGTCAGCGTGTGCGTTGAAAGCCACGTTTAACGCTAGCTTTAGCTCTATTTACTCCACGAACAGAAATGTAAAAGGAAGTAAGCGAAGGCAACAAAATAAAGTAAATAAAAATACATGCTCTCTTATTGGCTGAGAATGGCAGTGCTAGATTTGACACCCAGCTCTGACCCAAACCTGCCTGCGCATAGAGGATTAACCACCAACATGGTTTTACAGAGCTTTGCTATATTACCGAGCACTTGTGTTGAGCCACAGAAAATGCCATGCCCGACGCACATCTGGTATTTGCACATCTGTATTACCCTAACAGTATTTATTATCAGTATAATACTGTAGAATACCTGAACCTGGTGCACGACAAAGAAAAGCATCCATGTTGCTCTGATGAACTGTTAGCCTTGCCGCACTGAAGTAGTACATGCTACTGCAGCTACCGCAGAAACGCTGCAGACACATCGGGAGAGTTTAACAAGCCAGTAGAAGGCTCTGCTGTGACCTTTCACCAGCCCACCATATCTCCTTCAACCATGCTGTGACTGCGACTGATGTAGTGTTGAACTTCGTGCCTCGTTTCATTCTGGGGCACGTTCACCCACTCCTCAAACAGTGGAGCTATTCCAAATGCAGCCATATAACACTGCTAGTGAGACAGATAGCAGGAGAGCTTGGTGTTGTATGTGGCTGGTGATGTAACTCGGCCTAAAACCCAATATTTTGTCAATCCCCATTGGGCTTAAAGCTGGGTAGCAGACCTCTACTACAACCTAGCTGGTCCCATGAGCATGAATAACGGCAGGTAAAGGGACGGATATCATCTTGTCACCCTGCTCAGGGTGGTGGAACAGCATTCTGCCGCACGTTCTAACTAAAGGTCAAGATTGACTGGGAGACCTAATTAAAGGGTCCCAGCTATCAAACCTCTTTCCCAGCTCAGTCTCTCACGCAGGGCTCTCTGTATGAAAGAAAAGTGGGAAAAAAAGGAACCCATCTGGTAACTTCAGAGGCTTTCGCGCTCCAGCAGCCTCATGATTTACAGTGCGGCTGATGCTCCGAGTATGTGCGCCCATGTGTGTGTAAGAGAAGTTCAGGTTGAACAGCCGTGAAGGCACATGTGTGAGGAAAGAGAAGGTGTTGAAAGAGTTTTTGTTTTGTTATAGTCAGTTTAGCCACTGACCGACCTTTTAAACAGGACAATGAAAAATGCAACTTTTGCTACATCTGTTTTTGAAGTGCCCAGCCGAGGCAGGTGAAGCAACGGCATCAGAGTGCACAGGATGGGCAGTAGCTCCACAGCAGACCACAGAGTTTGGGCAGTAGTTCAACCACTGAAGAGCACACAATCAGTTAGCTCTGACAATTAGCAATTAAGCCTAGATTTGAAGATTGGGGCTGTGTCTGAATCCTGAACATTAACTGGAAGGTTCGATTTTAAATGAAAAGGCTCTGCTCTCTGATGTAACTTTATTAATTCTAGGTACTAAAAGTGAGTCTGAATTTGCTAAATATCCCTTTCCAAAACTATGGACATTAATAAGGAGTTGCCTGCACTCTTTTGGATAGACTTTCCTTGCGTTGGATAGACTTTCCTTGCGTCATTGCGTCTGAGGGAATTTCTGCCCACCCAGTCAGAAGAGCATTTGTGAGGTCGGGCCCTGATGTTGGTTGTGGATGCTTGGTTTGCAGTCGACATTGCAGTTAAACCCAAAGGTTTAGATAAGGACTCTGTTTAGGCCACTGGAGCTCCTCCACACCTAACTCATCAAGTCATGTCTTTACGAAGCTTGCTTTGCGTACAGTGGCACAGTCATGAGTCTGTTGCTACAAAATTGGAGCATCTAACTGTCTAAAATGCATGTTTTTTTATTTTTTATATTTTATTTTTTATTTACCCCAATTCTCTTTCATATATATATATATATATATATATATATATATATATATATATATATATATATATATATATATGTAATTATATATTACATATGTAATTATTACAATATATATAATTATGTAATTATTACAATATATATATTGTAATAATGTTTATTACAATGTTACAATGCAGATCTACTCTAGAGAAAACGTTTCCACAGCTCCAGAGTCTCGTGATAGCATGTTTTATACCACTGTAGTTGACGCTTGGTATTGGATTATAATGATTTTAGGCTTGTGTAATGCTGTGCTGCAGAACACAACATGCCATATTAAATAAAATATTATTAAATGCTAGTTTCAGGTCAGAATGTCCTTTTAAAATTCAATTAAATTCAATTCAACTAAAATTCAACTAATATAAAAGAATTAAAGTAGATGTTGGGATTAACCTGTCCTTATTACAGTAACTAATTTTACCATCTGTGAAGCCTAACTGCAATCATTACCATATGAACCCTGCATGGACCAGCTCAGCTTCCTTAAAAATGGCATCTATCATTATACATTAGCTGTGGTCTCCTCAAATTAGAGCAGAAACGCCTACAGCCTCCCAGAATAACTAACCACAGCCTGCCAGAGCGCAGTATTTCAGTATTGACTCTCCAGAACCTTTTACCCCCCACAACTTATTTCAGTCCAAACAAAGGAAAAGGCCTCCTCCATCTCTCTGTACCCTTCCTCCGGCTCCTGTTCTCTTTCTTCCTCACACCTCTCTCTCACTTTTCTTCTTTCTGTTTGAAAATGAAGCATAAAAATAAAATCCTCTAAGTTCCTGCCAGCACCAGAGGAGAGGAAAGATCGCAAACAACTTCCTCCACTCCTGCAGTTTATCATTCCTGTTAAAGCCCTCCCTGTGTTTGCTCCCCCCCACCCCAAACTTATTTTTGCAATAACCTACATTCAAAGAGGTTCAAGTTTAGAATCTGTTATAAATCCACAACTGCGTTTTAACTGCAAGCGGTCCACGGACCACTGTGTGATTCTTTGCTTTAAATTTTGGATTCTTTCCTGCTTTGGCAGTTTCTATAAACAGAACTCCTCAGCACTACTACACAGTACAGCCATATTTATTACACTACATATACTGTACATATACATTCAATTACATAGACTATCCAATTATTTAGGCTCCCTGAGGACAGATCATGCAATAATGGTGTAAATTAGTTTTCTCTTGGTGCATACCGGTTCATTCTGTATGCCTTCTGAAGTGCCACAGATACGCACAGATAACATGCTGTACGAATAGTGCCAACCACCTCTTTAGCTGAGTCAGAGATGTGATCAGGGATGGAGTCAGACAGACTTCTTTTGTGGTTAGCTTTAACATGCGACACTAGACCGACGGCCACACGACCGATTTTAGTTTTTGCCTATATTTATGCATTTCACAAAGAAAAAGAAAAACCAAAATGAAGCTCGGATTTTTTCCCCCTTTTAGCTTTTCTATTTTAAACATGGCCGTGAAATACCAGCACAATGACAAAATGACTTGAGAAATAGCGGAATAATTTTTTTTTTTTAAAGCAAATTACACATGCTTTTTTGACAAATGTAACTGCTTTATTTTAAATGTTAGTGTTACATCTCTGTTTGTCTGTCTGTCTGCCTGTCCCTGTTTGTGTCTCACTACGCCCCCTCTGGTTACTTTGTCTTAGCACAGCTCTTCCTGCTTCCCCTAGCTCCGCCCACTCCCACACCTGAGACCTATCTGTTACCATTAGGACGTGTATTAAGACCCCTTTGTTTGCCCTGTCTGTTTGTGAAGTCTCTGTGCTTTCCCTGTGTTAGTTGTGATCTGTTGTACCTTTGTTTGTTCCGATCTGCTGTTTGCCCTGTGTTTGTTCCGATCTGCTGTTTGCCCTGTGTTTGTTCCGATCTGCTGTTTGCCCTGTGTTGGTTCCGATCTGCTGTTTGCCCTGTGTTGGTTCCGATCTGCTGTTTGCCCTGTGTTTGTTCCGATCTGCTGTTTGCCCTGTGTTTGTTCCGATCTGCTGTTTGCCCTGTGTTTGTTCCGATCTGCTGTTTGCCCTGTGTTTGTTCTGATCTGCTGTTTGTCTCCTTGGTATTTCTGGTCTGTTTTGTCCCCTGTGTTAAGTCTGAGCTGTTGTCTGTTTCGTTTGTCTTCAGGTTCTGTTCTTTATCATAGTTTTGTTTCTGCTTCCAATTTATGGACATGTCGTTGATAATACCAATTTCTGTGTTGACCCCTGCTACCCGGACTCATTCTAATAAATCCACTATGCACTTGCATCCCGCCTCCACCTCAGCATTACAGTTAGCAGGATATCTGAGCAGATGTTTGGGGAAAAAAATGGCAAATAGAGGTTTGTATTTACATTTCACTGTTTTAATTCTAATATCTCGTTTTGCTGGATTTCCTTCCAATAAGGCCTTCATACAAAAGCTCTTTTTTTTTTTCATTCTTATTTTTTACATTCTACTTTTCACTCAAATTAAGATGATATTATAATTTTAAGCTAATATCATAAACTCAGGGTAACTTGCTTCACCTTGTCCCCTTTTAGCTATCTTTTAATAGGTCGAACATTAGGTTTGTTGATCAGTGAGCTCAGCAAGCTGAGACTGCCTTCTTCATCACTAGCTTCTTTTTCCAGTAGTCTGTTTCACCTTAAATGGTGCAGCAGTCACATTCAGCCTTTGTGAACAGTTAGTTAGCTGGCTCCAAATGTGAGAAATCCTCTAAATGATGTTAAATGTTCCTCTAAATCTATAAAATTAGAGAATAAAATGAGTTTAGGTTTAACGTTTTTTTTCCACTCTCGCTGCAATGCTTCCTATGTGCTGTTTAACAAGAGCTGCATCCAAATAGTTTAATGAGACCTACTTTCGAATCTGCGTTTCTTGCTCACATGCTTGTCGGTTCTGCCAGTGTACTTACTGTATTTAGCGAGTACATGGGCTTTAGATAAGCCAAAACAAAGAAAGCAGGTAGGAAAGATAGATTCATTCATCCTTTCTGAACCAGCCAATACTGTCAAACCCTGCTGCAGTGTTTTTCCACCCAGAAGCAGGGTGACCAGACATCCCAGTTTTCCAAAGAGAGTGCATGACTGAAGTGGTCCCTGGAAATGTTCTTGTTTTAACTATAAATTGACAAAACAAGCTAAATTCTCTTTCCAAAAAAAAAAGAAAGACCGCAGAGCAGGTGGGCGCAGTACCTGGACGGATGCCTATTAGTCTTCTTTTCAGGATGAACTATTTAAAATGTTCACTCGCCAACAATCGTTCATGTAAAAAAAATGCATTGCATTTCATTGGTTTAACAAGGTCACATGACATCGCTTGCCTGCCAGCTAACCGCAGGTCAGTCCTCTAAATGCTAGTCAATTAGTAAGCTCCAGTCTGACTCATGAATAGTATCCATTTAAACCAATTAGGTGAGCAAAGCCTGTTATATAGGATATGATTTTAATTCTGTTCTAGTACCATGCCCGACACCCCCACCCCTTTTTGATGTCCTCTGTTTGGGGGAGGCATGTCCTCCTTTCCGGGGTTATGAAAGTGGCCACCAGGTCTGGATATGTCTTTTGTTGATAGCAGCTTTCTCTGTCTCTCCAGAACAGGAGCTATCCTAGGGGTGGGTTTAGGGTCTGTATAGAGGCACGGGTCTTCGGTATTCTGTAGCCTTAGATCTCCTTTTACTGCCAAATATTTAATCTGAATGTGAATTATGAGCTCATACAACCACTGAATCTTTTGTTTACTTAGTAACTTTATTTCTAAAAAGTGTCGAGTGACAAATCCCAAACTTGATGAGAATACGTATTTTGACGTGTAAAATCAGCAGACCAGCCCTTTGGGTGATGCTGAGGACTCATTGGCAATCAGTAACCACTTAGAAAACACTGCGTTCTGAGAATTATTGCATAGCCTCCTTCTCTTTCACTCCAGAAATGATGGACGGCTTGTTTGTTGTGTGAAAGAGGGCAGTTTGAAGCTCTGCGGAGGCTCCAGCTGGGCCTGTCTGTGTTTTTAGCTTTTCCATTCCAGATGCAAAGCAGCCCCCATGCAAATCGGAACCGGCTCTGCACAGCACGGCACAATTAAACGCCAGTCCCCTCGGCGTAAATACTGTTCCCTGATTCGAGCCAGCAACTAGATAGCTCTGTATGCTGCGATCTTTCCCAGGCTCAGAAAAAATTGGGGTCAGGCGCATTTAGTTGCTAAGCGTCTCCCTCCTCCTATGCGTGCGTGAATGTTATGGAGAGGAGAGAGAGAAAGAGAGAGAGAGAGAGAGACAGACAGACAGAGAGAAAGAAAGAAAGAGCTGCTCGCTTACAAAATGCAAATTTATAGCTTCCTCCACCTCTGTAATTGAATAGCGAAGACTGGAGCCAGGCAGCCGTGATTCCAAACACCAGTGACCATAAGAGCGAATAACCTCTTCTTCATCTGGCCCACATCAGTCATCATTCATTTTGTCTCACGGTCCTTGAAAACTGGAGAGGCTGTTGAGTTCAAAGCAGGGCAGGGAGAAGAAAAACAGACAGCCCCTTGCCATGCCACCAGACACAAGGAACACTTTGCATGTCATAAGTAAAAATGGCTTGAAGTGTACAAGGCCTCAGAAACTGATCTCCTACCTATCAAAGGCCTACACCTGACCTGGAGGGGCATACAGCACCATTTAAACATTCAAAGGTGCCTCTAGCATTTCTAAAGGCACTGCAAGACCTGTTGCACACCACAGGGCCACTATTAACCACTGCTATTCAAAGGGTTTAGGGATTGGGATGGATTTGTGTTGGGACTAGCTTGGCAATACATCACAGGTACACAATGTGCTCTTTACTTTAACTGCAGCTCATCAGGCAAGACGTGGTGTCTGGGGTTTGGTTCTGTAGGTTAGCACTGGCGATACAACTGCTGACAACTTTAGAACATCACCCCCTACAACTAGCATCATGCATTTTTAATCATTTCAGCGTAATTAAAGGGTTAAGATGTTAACAAACACATTTAGAGTGGACTGATGTGAAATGCGCTGTGTTAAGGGACAGTAATGAGTCAGAATTGTTAACAGAGGTGGCGATAGGAACCACTTAAGATGTTGCTTTATGATAGTTTTGACTTACAATGGTTTTGATAAGGTTTTGGCCTACTTGGCAAAGCTACCTATTGCAAACATTGGTGTTGCAATATAATAATAATAATAATAATAATAATAACAATAATAATAATAATAATACTATAGAGCACATTTCATACTGTTGGCAGCTCAATGTGCTTTACAGACAGTTGACAGTAATGAGGGGTAAATAGTAAATAAATAAATACATATACACACACATGTATACACACCGTAAAATGATTGGGGTGAAAACGAAAATAATAATAAAATGCTAAGAAATTATGTTTTAACACTTTAAACATCTTTAAAATCTTTTCTGGAATTTTAATGCTCTACAACAGGTTACAGTACAGTAAATACAATAGCTGGTGAGCCCTGTGACTGCTCTTCTCTGTGTATCTGAATCCCAGAACTGTTAAATTGTTTCTTTAAAAGTTCTAGCATGACACGTTTCCTTTCATTTGTCTTACCTACCCCTGCACGTCCTGTGTTTGAGCAGTGCACTTTGTGATGACAATGCTAAAACAACATATTATGCAGTCCTAGTTAATTATAGGGGTATATCTGGATAATGTCATGCCCCTCGGTTCTTATCACCACCACCATAACAAAATCCAGTGCAGACTGCTGGATTAATCTTCCACTATTTCTGTTACTTAAAAATAATAATATGCATACATTAATATGCACACTGTGTTAAGAATAAGAAACCCTGTTACATGACTGCCCACTTCCTACAAGCAGAAAAGCAGCATGTTTAGCCACTGTTTGTGACTAAGGCCAGACAGACAAAGGAACCTCCCATAACACTGCATGTGTAAGGGGACACCACGGCCACCTCCAGGGAAAACTCCCATGCAGGGCCATAATATCCACGCCAGCCACTGAATACGTGAGGCTCTTTACGGGGACCTGACTGCAGAGGCACTCAGAATAGCAGAGGCCTTGCACTGGATGATACATCAGCTACACCATTATATGGTGGTGGTGTCACACATCAGTATTGATTTTTAGTTTTAGCTTAATTGAAACGTAATGATCTTTATATGGATTAAGAAATTTCATTTCTTTAAACAGCAGTGTTTATGCTGCCATGCCAGTAGAAATCCACAATGTGAAAGCTCTCCATGGGCCCATTTTTAAAAGCAGAAACCAAGCTACACTATATTGCCAAATGTATTCACTCACCCTTTCTTATCATTGAATTCAGGTGTTCCCATCACTTCTATGGCCACAGGTGTATAAAACCAGTGCATAGAGAGCTTCATGGAATCAGTTTCCTTGGCCAAGCAGCCGCATTCAAGCCTTACATCACCAAGCGCAATGCAAAGCGTTAAATGGGGTGGTGTTAAGCGCCGCCACTGGACTCTAGAGCAGTGGAGACGTGTTTCCTGGAGTGACGAATCACTCTCTGTTCTGTGTCTGGGAATCTGATTGGACAAGTCTGGGTTTTTTAGGGTTGCCAGAAGAAAGGTACTTGTCTGACTGCATTGGGCCGAGAGTAAAGTTTGGTGGAGGGGGGATTATGGTGTGGGGTTGTTGTTCAGGAGTTGAACTCGGCCCCTTCCAGGTTCCAGTGAAAGCAACTCTTAATGCTTCAGTAGATCAAAAGATTTTGGACTTTGAATTTCAGGCTCCCAACTTTGTGGGAACAGTTTAGGGATGGCCCCTTCCAAACATCCGTGTCTGACCTCACAAATGCGCTTCTAAAGGCATGTTAAGAAATTCCCATAAACACATTCCTAATCCTTGTGGAAAGCCTCCCCAGAACATAGAGCTGTATTCATGTAGCAGGAGTAAATTACCCTTACTTACACAAATATAAATATAACCAAATTACTACGACACAGTGATCTCTGTGGATTCAGATGTTTCATAGAAGCAGAAGGAAGGTATACAAATTTTAGATCAGAATAGTGAACAGATCTACAGACTATTTAGACTTCTCAGTGCTATGCGTCCGAAAGGATGTGTAGCTGCCAACAAGCACTTGATCCGAAGCAACCAAACAGAGGACCACCCACCCCAGAGTCCAGACCTCAACCTTACTGAACATGTTTAGGATTACTTGGATGAATAGAGGTAGAATGTCACGCCTCCTGGTGTCCCTGACACTGCCAATCTGCTGAACACCTTTTCCCAGAGTGCTGTACCCAATGACGCCACCCTCACATGTCCCCAATCACCAATCACACCTCATTCTCTCATTCCAACTCTCTTGATTACTGATTATTCACACCTGCTTCATCACCCAGTCTGCATTTAAACCCCACACAAACACACTCACACTGCAAATTCACACTACTGGTTTGCTGTTTTGGTTGCTTGATTAGCTTTTCTGGCTTTTGACTCTCCTTTATTTATCCGATTACTCTCTTGGATTACCCCTTTTGGATTTGTTTGCTGGTTGGTCTGATTTCCTGGCTTCCGACCCTTGCCTGTCTGTTCACCCATGACCCTGGATTGCTCATTTGTTCTGTTTGCTTGGATTTTGCAGTTGTGCTCTATGTTCGACCTGTTTAATAAAAGTCATTCGAGCCCAGTTCTTTGTTCCTGACACAGAAAATGTTAAACCAGTCAGGGCTTTGAGGAACTGCAGGTGAGTGATAGACCAGAAGCTGAACACACTAAATACTTGATACACTGGATTTTATGCTTAGCTGTTGGGGCTTCTCTGTTCTGTGGAATACATGTTTCTTGCTTCTTTATAATGAAAAATGGATAAAATTGTTCTTAACAGCAGTTTGAACAGGAAATAAACTATACCATATTAAGGACATCACGGTGCATATGTAATGAATTTCATCGGTGCCACTTTGCACAGGTCATATCTGCTTGCATATCTATCTTCTTCTGCTTGCTGCATATTGCTGCATCTAACTGCATGACGGGCCAGCTGGCCCTTGGCTGGGCTCTAGCTTATAACCACAGGCTTCAATTTGCATTGCTAAACAATCTCTTAGGTCAGGCAGCAGATAAACCCTCTGAGATTACCTCTTTGTCTGCTCACAGAAGCTCCATACTACATGTTTTTAATAGGGACACTTCACCACCTAGCCTTGGAGCTGTGGTAGTGGCTGTCTGAACAGAGTACAAATGAGTACAGTCTACACGAGGCGCTTGATTTAGCAGGAACAAGCCTGGTCTGGGTGCGCCAGGCTAAAGAGAGCAGCTGAATGAGTCGGCCAGCTCCCTGCGTGACTGGAGAAGGAGCCTGCAGGCACCGTAGCCTTTAATAACCAGTACCGAGACGCAGGGGTTCAGCGCACTCTGCGAACTCCCGCTGCCTTCTGCTTATCCTGTACTCCACTGAGAAAAAACACTGACAGGGAGTGAAGTGAAGGAGTGAGAAAGAGAGTGAACGAATGAGCTCTGCGGGTTAGAGTGCGTGGATTAAAATACGCACGTGGATGTATTTTACCAAAAGATAAAAAGGACAATAATGATGACTGAATGAGTGTTTAGGGCCTGTTGGCGTCATGTGTATGTATGCAAATAAAGAGGCATACAATTAAGCAGAATACATCTAATCTAATATTTAAGTAATTAATATATCAAGGGTTTGTGAATTGAAGGCCTCCTTATCCTGTTAACCTGTACCAGGTATGAGGTAAAAGCCTTTTACATACACATTTCTTCAAACTATTTTAAACTATTTTATAACTACTGTATTATTTGTGTATATGTGTGGTAGGAGAGTAATGATGAATACATTTCATGACACAGTATGTATGTATTATTGTTTTTGCATCATGATTTGCTATCATTTCCATACAGAATAAGAAAACAAATGGATCATTTAAAAACATTTCGTTTTGCTTTTTGTGTTGGTAGTCATTTGGTATTCACTTCCACTTCATTTACTTTCACTGTTGGTGGATTCTACATCCAAAGAGATGTGGATTCTGCGACTGAAGAGAGGTGGATTCTACACCCAAAGAGAAGTGGGCTCTGTACCTAAAGAAAATAGACTCTACATCCAAAGAAAGGTGGATTCTTCAACTGAAGAGAGGTTGATTCTACACCTAAAGACAGGTGGATTTTACATCCAAAAAGAGGTGGAGAGGTGTATTGTACAAGTAAACAAAGATGGATTCTACACCCAAAGAGGGGTGGATTATACATCTGAAGAGAGGTAGACTCTACACCCAAAAAGAGGTGGACTCTGTACCTAAAGAAAATAGACTCTACATCCAAAGAAAGGTGGATTCTTCAACTGAAGAGACGTAGACAGCTGTAAGGCAGCAGTTCATAACAAGGCGGTCTGGGTCACAGATGTAAATATCAATGGAAATGGCCTATTATTGACAGTGGAGCAAAATGAGCAAACTGTTGACGCAGGTGTAGATCGGGGTTCTAGGGCTGTTTTCAGAGAAGTTGCACGCTGCACTATTCAGGTGCTTCCATTAACAGTGCATTAAATGACAACATTTAATTCATCCAATTCAGTTTAGACTTTCACTTTCTGTTCATCCTGAAGCAAATATGTCCTGTTTTTGTAAATGCCATACCTGCAATTAAGGCATCAATCGTCCTTCAGAATCTAGAGCCTTGAAAGCTCACATTGACGTACTGGATCTTTTACAGCACCCTGGAACGTCTTGGTAATTAGCCCTACCTTAATAAGACTATTCTGTGTCTAGCCCTTTGTAATTGTGGGGTGTCAATTCAAACAAAAGCCTTTCTTTAAAATGTACTGTTTCCATTATGGTGGCTTTCTCCCTTGAGTTCCAGTGTATTAGTACTCTGAATGGCTTCTGGTCAGACAGAATACCCTGGCGTGGGGGTGGCTGGGTCACTGAATACACACAGCCAGTAGCAACAATCTGAGGCACTCGCAGCGTTCTCCAATAACTTTATCTCGTGGCTGCCCCAAGGGTGCTCCCAATAAAAGCACTGCCAAACACTAGAGGGAGGAACACTCGTCACTGAACTTCGTTCAGTTAAGGCTGAAATAAACAGCATTTATTATAGCTGTCTGACACATACATTTCATGCTGCTGAGCTTGTGAATGCACTGTTATTGGTTCAAGGCTAAATCTATACCCCTTAGCCTGCCATACCACCATGGCACATCCTATTAACATACAGTATGATTTTACCTCCAAGGGCTTGGCTATTTATGCACGACACCACTTCTGTATGGAAAGATACACTGTGTTAGACTAAAGAGCATCTTTGCTGAAATAAGTGTTTGAGTGCGGATGATAAGGGTATAAAATGTGCACGCTTTGTCATTATTCCCAGAGCAGCATCATTATAAACACTGTCATAAGTGATTTTTTTCCAAATGGGGAATGCCATCATTATAGAGAACCTTATTCAGTCAGAATTGTTCCCAATGGTGGTAATAGGAACTACAGATCTGAAGAGTCGTCTGAAAGCCTCTAAAAGCTCCCTCACAGAAAGTTACTACATGAAATGGTTGTAGATACGCTGCCTTATGTCTCCCACAGACAAATTAAAAGGAAAAGCTTTCCATACAAAGCCACTTCATCTGTTTGCTTAGTGTAATTTGTTGTCAAGACAATTAAGAAATGTATTTAGCCAATTTGGGGCCTGTTTATGTGTATATACACTTTTTTGCCAAAAGTTTGCTCAGCTGCCTTCACACGCATATGAATTTGAGTGACATCCCATTCCTTATCCACAGGGTTTAATATGATGTCGGCCCAGCCTTTGCAGCTATAACAGCTTCAACTCTTCTGGGTAGGCTTTTCATAAGGTTAAGGAATGTGGGTATGGGAATTTTTGACCATTCTTCCAAAAGCGCATTTGATGTTGGACGAGAAGGCCTGGCTTGCAGTCTCTGCTCTAATTCATCCCAAAGGTGTTTAATTGAGTTGAGGTCAGGACTCTGTGCAAGCCAGTCAAGCTCTTCCACATCAAACTGGCTCATCCATGTCTTTATGGACCTTGCTTTGTGCACTGGTGTGCAGGCATCAAACTGTTCCCAAGTTGGGAACATGAAATCATCCAAAATCTCCTGGTCTGCTAAAGCATTAAGAGTTCCTTTCACTGGAACTAAGGGTCCGAGCCTAAGTCCTGAAAAACAAACCCACACAATAATCCCTCCTCCATAAAATAATAAATAATAAAGAAATGTTTTTAATAGAGCACCTTTCATATCGTTGGCAGCTCAAAGTGCTTTACAGACAGTGGATACTCAGTACAATGTAGTCAGACAAGTATTGTTCTCCTGGCAACCGCCAAACCAAGACTCGTCTAGCGAATTGCTAGACCGAGAAGCATGATTGGTCACTTTTACCTTTACCTTTGATGCTGTGCATAGCACTTGGTGATGTAAAGCTTGGATGCAGCTGCTCAACCATGGAAACCTATCCATGAAGCTCTCTATGCATTGTTAAGCTAATCTAAACTCAAGCACCACTGACCCTGCTCTGTCATTTTACATGTCCTACCACTTCATGGCTGATTTGCTGTCATTCCCAATTGTTTCCACTTTGTTATAATTTATTTAGTAGTGAGCAAATTTCATGACTGGACTCCTATCACGGTACCATGCTGGAATTCACTGAGCTCCTGAGAGTGACCCATTCTTTCACTAATGTGTGTAGAAGCAGTCTGCATGCCTAGGTTTGCCTTGGTTTTATACACCTGTGGCCATTTAAGTGATGGGAACACCGGAATTCAATTATTTGGATGGGGGAGTGAAAACTTTTGGGAATATAGTGTACATATTACTCAAACTCTCAAAGCCAAAGCTGACATATGTACATATTACTTATATTTAGCAGAGCCGGTGGTCTGTGAGCATGTTCATAGCCAGTAAGCCTTTCAAAGCCATTGCCAATGCGCTCGCTCTCAAACACAGAGGCAGAGATGGGTGCTGATGATACACACACGCACACACACAGAGTGACCCTCCAGGTCCTGATGCACAGAAGCAGCTTTGTGGAGGAAAGAAGCAGAAACAAAGCCCCCTGTGTGTGAGACATCCCAACAGCTGGGACATACAGCAAGCTTCAGAGACATTTAACCACCGCAGGACGTTGTCTCTGTCTCTACACCACCTTCTCTTTCTCCTTCTCAGTCTGTCTGCCTTCCCTTCTGCATCCCTCGGCCTCTGCTTCTTCTCTGAAGCTCTCTCATCTTTCAATTTTTTTTACCCTCCCCGTCCCAACACCACAGCCTCTTCCTCTGCGGTAGGATGAACAGTCAGTAAAACATGGGCAGTGCCGACGGAGAATAAGGCGACAGTCACATGAAAGCTGGGAGTGTTTCCGAATATGCAGGCCTAAACAAACAGGGGTTCATGGAATGCAAACTTTGGGCCAGCAAGAGACTGCAGAAGTGGTACCAGACTGACTTATAATCAAACTGCATATGCAAGACTAGTCATATTTGTGCACTGGTACCGGCATCGGCTAACTGTTCCAGGTGTTAGTATTGAAATACTGAGGTCGCTGTATACCCGATCAGATATTGCATGTACACACGTGGACAAAATTGTTGGTACGCCTCGGTTAATGAAAGAAAAACCCACAATGGTAACAGTAATAACTAAAATCTGACAAAAGTAATAATAAATAAGAATTCTATGTAAATGAACAAATGAAAGTCAGACATTGCTTTTCAGCCATGCTTCAACAGAATTATTTAAAAAAATCAACTCCTGAAACAGGCCTAGACAGAAATGATGGTACCCTTAACTTAATATTTTGTTGCACAACCTTTTGAGGCAATCACTGCAATCAAACGATTCCTGTATCTGTCAATGAGACTTCTGCACCTCCCAGCAGGTATTTTGGCCCACTCCTCATGAACAAACTGCTCCAGTTGTCTCAGACGGCATGTTTTCCAGACGGCATGTTTCAGCTCCTTTCAAAGATGCTCAATAGGATTTAGGTCAGGGCTCATAGAAGGCCACTTCAGAATAGTCCAGTGCTTTCCTCTTAGCCATTACTGGGTGTTTTAGATGTGTGTTTAGGTCATTATCCTGTTACAAGACCCATGACCTGCAAGTGAGACCAAGCTTTCTGACACTGGGCAGCACATTTCTCTCTAGAATTCCTTGATAGTCTTGAGATTTCATTGTACCCTGCACAGATTCAAGACACCCTGTGCCAGATGCAGCAAAGCAGCACCAGAACATAACAGAGCCTCCTCCACACTCTACTTTCACAGTAGGAACAGTGTTCTTTTCTTGATATGCTTTATTTTTCCGTCTGTGAACATGGAGCTGATGTGCCTTGCCAAAAAGTTACATTTTGTCTCATCTGTCCATAGGACATTCTCCCAGAAGCTTTGTGGCTTGTCAACATATAGTTTGGCAAATTCCAGTCTGGCTTTTTTAACAATGGTGACCTCCTTGGTCGTCTCCCATTAAGTCCCCTTTGGCTCAAACATGGACGGATGGTGCGATCTGACACTGATGTTCCTTGAGCTTGAAGTTCACCTTTAATCTCTTTAGAAGTTTTTCTTGGCTCTTTCGTTACCATTCGTATTATCCGTCTCTTTGATTTGTCATCAACTTTACTCCTGTGTTCACGTCCAGGGAGGTTGGCTACAGTCCCATGGATCTTAAATTTCTGAATAATATATGCAACTGTAGTCACAGGAACATCAAGCCGCTTGGAGATGGTCTTATAACCTTCACCTTTAACATGCTTGTCTATCATTTTCTTTCTAATGTCCTGAGACAGCTCTTTCCTTTGCTTCCTCTGGTCCATGTTGAGTGTGGTACACATCTTGTCACCAAACAGCACAGTGACTACCTGTAGCCCTATATATAGGCCCACTGACTGATTACAAGACTGTAGACACCTGTGATGCTAATTAGTGAACACACCTTGATTTAACATGTCCCTTTGATCACATATTTCAGGGGTACCATCATTTCTGTCCAGGTCTGTTTCAGGAGTTTATTTTTTTAAATAATTCTGTTGAAGCATGGTTGTAAAGCAATGTCTGACTTTTATTTGTTCATTTTCATAGAATTTTTATTTATTAATACTTTTGTCAGATTTAAGTTATTTCAGTTACCATTGTGGGTTTTTCTTTCATCAACCGAGGGGTAACAACAATTTTGTCCACGTGTGTACCACATGGAGCAATAAAAACATAATATTAAGCCCAATAAAAGATACACAGAAGAAGATATACTACATATGGGCTGTTTTGTCTAATTAGTTCAAACAAGAAAAAAAATGGTTCTAAAAGTGTTCAGACACCTGTTATGATCTAGCGAAACCTAAGCTATTAACCGAAATAGTAATAAGTTAAATACACACAAAATAGCATACTGGATATTTGACGGTGGCTGTCCCAAACCCTAACTATATTTACACTTGTATATACATACAAATAATTATTTTTGTTTTATTTTTATGTTGTTTTTGAGATTCCAGGTAAAATAATTATTGGTGAAGTAGTATTATGTTTGTTTTGGCAGTGTCAAAATGTAATGTCAAATCATTTGTTGCAACAAAGTAAACATAATGGGTAAACATGGGTTTTAAAATCGTATTAATTTATGTTTAGATCTATGTATCATACAATATATGACCATTTTACAAGTAACCTCTTTACACAAATCTCTTTCTGAGATCAAATGTTTTAAATGTTTTCATAGGTCAGCAATGAGTTTAACAGAATAGAACAGAATAGAATTATTTTATTGTACCTGCATACAACGAGATTTAGTGCAACACTCTTCAAGAAAAAACTATAAACAATAAAAGAGCAGTAATATACAATATAGAGAGTTGAGATATTTACATATAGACAGTGCACTCATTGTGAGCATGGGAGTAAACTACAATAACAGTTATAAACATAAATGTAAATAAATCAGTTATGAATGTATAAAGTGACTGTGCATAGATGTGCAAAATACACGACATGATAATGACAGTATATGGAGGTAGAATTACACTATTGATAATATGTATACCACAAGGTGACTGGTCATACATCTACATAATGTCCAAAGTGAACAAGATTAGTCCTGAGGTGGTAATCAGTCAATCAGTGAGGGGTTGTGGAGGTTACAGCTCTTGGGAAGAAGCTGTTAATGTTTGCTCACTGGAGCACAAGCTGTGTTGGTCATCAGCTGGAATCCACAAAGAGGGCCGGCCAATCAGCTAAAACACTGTGTATATATTAATCAGTGTCCATTGTGTTTTGTCTGATTAACCAAGTCGCCCTCAACCTTCAAATCACCAGTACTGGTGCTGAAATTTGCCAGACCTCAAAACATAATCATCTCTCCTGACTGGCTTCATGTTTGTATGTGTGTGTGTGTGTGTGTGTGTGTGTGTGTGTGTGTGTGTGTGTGTGTGTGTGTGTGTGCGTATATGTATGTGTATGTGTGTGTGTGTGTGTGGGAGAGAGAGGGAGAGAGAGAGAGAGAGAGAGAGAGCACTGTGCATTGGTAATCACTCTAAACAGAATGTACATCCAGTGTAACTCTCTAGGCCACTTAAAGCTGTCTTGGGTGTCATGTGATGTTTTGGATGCCTCCTCTAGTAAAGCAGAAGCACAACAGCTGCAGCAGAAAGCAGTTGTCAATAACTGACTAACCCAGAAGCATTCTGAGAAACCGTAAAGAGTTAAAGAGTTTTCTTTCAGGCAAACTTTTCCAGGCATACCATGTATTACGTATATAGCCTTTAAACCCTAACCGGCAGCATGTTTCATTAGGGACGGCTTCATTAGTCTTGTTTATTTGAACTTTTGATCACTTTTAGTAGGTTTTCAGGATGTGTTGCACTAATTCATCTTCTCGGCTATCAGGCGAGTAATATTCACTATACAGCACTACTTATAGATCACGACACTAACTGTGTTAAGACCGTTATACAACAGTTTTTTTTTATGTTTTTAGTATACTATCCTTAACCTAATACACTGAAAGTGTGCTATTTTCATATACTAACTATGTACTTAGCATTTTAAATATAATTCTTAGGGCTATTAGATATATACTTATATAGAACATATTGTACTTAACTGGACTATTATGAGACGCCACTTAGATTTGTTTTAGAGACACTTTAAAAGTACATTAAAGCACATGTCTAGTACATTCAAATATACTTATATACACATGTTCAGTCAGCTCTCAGGTGGATCTGATCTACTCATCAGAGGCTTTCCCACAGACCTGCTGGAGGGTCAATACAGCATAAGAAAATACAGTTTTGGAAAAAATAAGAGACCACCTCAAAACGATCAGTTTCTCTAGTTTGTGTGTTTGTGTTTGACCACAATGAGCTGTTTGTTTTATTAAGATGTTTAATTTAATTTTTTTTCGATCTTTTTAATTAGAGAAAGACTGATGGTCAAAATAACAGAAACGCCTCCAGAAGCATGTTTCTGTGAAGTGCTGTCCTATGCTGCTTGACCTTGTTTTTATCAACTGTTGTTTCTGAAATGTTCAGGATGGAAGGAACCTGACGCTTACTCTATCTGCGAGTAAAGCTAGAACCTTCTGTTCCTCACTAAGAACCTCTCTCCTCAGTTCTTCTGGTATGGTGTGAAGGAGTTCTCTTCAGAACGGCTGCTGTACATGTGGAGATGCTGATTTATATTATATTAATAATAAAAGTGTAATAAAAACCTATCTAATGATTTACAAATGAATGCAAAAGGGTGTTGTGTGTCAGCATCATGGCATTACAGTTTTACCATATCATGCATAGAACTTAATAGACTTAACAGAACTACACTAAGTAAATATATTTTATTTACTTTGCTATATACTTTAATATGTGCTTAAGTATCTCTAAATGGATATAAGAGGTGTCTCAGAATAGTACAGTTCAGTACAGTTAGATCTATTTAAGTGTATATTTAATAGCACTGAAGATTAAATGTAATATACTATGTACATAGTTAGTATATGTAAATAGCACACTTTCAGTATGGTAAATATCGTTGCTGTCCAAAGGAAAACAAGTATCTCCATTTTTGTTGATTTTCACTTTTATACCTCATTTGATCACATGAGCTGCTGTTTACACTGTGTGGAAATTTTGTGAAGAATGGACCAACAGAAGTGTCCCATAACAGTTTGGAAAGACGTCTGGTTCCATTGACTTCTATTCAAATTAAACAAGGTTTTTAGCCTCTCCTGTAAAGCTGTCATTTTGGAGATACCTGTTTTTCTTTGGACAGCGACGATATGTTCAAGGAAGTATACTAAGTACACTTAAATTAAGTACTTCCATGTACTCTTTTTCTCCTGGGACTGATGTACAGTGCTGACACAGACTTAAGAGAATTACAGGATTCCGGTGCTGGTTCTGGGCTCAATACATCCAGCAAGCAGATCGCCTCTGTATGCTCACATGGATGATGTCCACTGGAGGGTTTGTCTGCAAGCTGCTTTCTTATACTGTACATGCAATAAACAATAAATAATTGAATATATGCAATGCAGTCGAACAGCCTACAGTCTAATTCCCACTCATTCGCTCATCCTGCATACTCTGCAGGCTGGACCTCTCAGCTGAGGAATCAGAGAATGAGCCATGCTCAGTTCCAATTGAGGGACACAATAAGAATAAACTGGTCAGGAACTCAGAAGCTGCTTTCCATCCACACCGCAGCACTTCTCAGGTTTCACAAAGAGAGTCTCCCAATGATTTTCGAGCCCTCCCCCCATAAAAACATGGAGAGAAATCATGGACACAATCTGAGTTTAACTTTGAGAACTACATGAGGCAGTCAGCTAACGAAGACGCCCCTGCTGATTATGTGGCACTTCACAATACAACAGTGCATATATGATCAGCGCTATAGCCGTCATTCCACAGCTCCGTCCACCTCTCCTCCTCCGAGGAGCACATTAGAAGCTGCGGTTTCTGAACTGCCTGTATGGAGGAGCAGTTATTGTCCTTTCAGCGATCCTCTGGACCTCCATATATCGGGACGGGCTCTCTCAGGCTGACGGTGCAGTGCGATGTAGCTCGCTGTTTGCCAGCTAACCTCGTTAGCGACGTAGTAAAACGACGCGTAGGGATTCCGCACGGTTCTCCGTTTACCGTGCAGATGTGAAATAGCGATCCCTTCCCCCTCCCCGGTCGCATTTCAGCACTCGCTCGGTTACACGAGGCAGCCGTGGAGTAGCGAGCAAGCGGCCACAAAGGCGCTGCACTCAGATCCATCTCTACACAAGTTACTTCAGATAGGAACAGAGGAGCCTTCGCTCTGCGTCCACGTAGCTGGGTGGAGGATATGCATGTAGGATGCGTGCATAATTTAACCCACACCTGTCACCCACTCACTCACCCGCTCACCCACTCACTCACTACCGCTCCTCAACTAGCGATGGCCAGTCAGTATTGTCTTACATGAGGCGGTGCAGCCTGCAAAGCACAGATACCTGCATGTAGTATTCATTTCATCTGCTCTAATGTTCAAAAGGCTAAGTTACATCACTTAATTGCAACTGTCAAACCACGGAGAGCTGTCAGGCATCTTCTGGATGTGTTTTATTACTGTCGACTTGAATTCCAAATATATATATATATATCATACCTTTATTTTAGTAGCTGTCTTTATTTTTCCATCGCTCTCTGCGCTGTATGGATATGTATCTATATATTCCCGTATTCCTTTTGGTCCAGTTCTTCAGTCCCCCATTCCACGCTACAGAGTTACCATTGTTGGAATACAGCTTGTGGATCCCGTTAGAGATGCGCTTCCCAGGACTGTGGCACAGGATTCAGGAAAAAAAGGATCCGCAAAGAATAACTAACGGCATATGCGCCAAAAACGACCAATATTGCTGCAATTTCTTCAGGCTAATGTCAAGAAATGTCTTTCTCCATGTGAAAAGGGCGTAGAATGAGTTAATCTAACGCTGCAGAGCCCCTGGCTGCGATCCATGTGAATCTACCTCTGTCCGCCAGCTTTGGTACAAACCGCTTTCTATTGTTGGACCTGCCCCACGCCGCACACCACACCAGCGCAAACCGTGTTCCTCATTTGATTGGCCAGTTGAAAGCAAACCACACCCCCTTTGGTTCTGTTATCCAATCAGGAGTAAGCAAAATTACAATTTTAAGTCGTTATGAACCATGAATGCAAAAACGCACAAGTTATTTAAGTTGATTTGAGTTATTTAGGTATTTATTTGAATGTGGATCAATTATCAGCAGACATTTATGTGCACATTTTAGCCATTTGGAACACCAAGCTCTCCGTGTCCCGCCCATAGGTCTTAGAAGGTTTATAAACATATAAAATGCGTTTTTCAAATATTATTTTAAATAATAGTAATATAAACACTATTTTGGATATAATAAGTATACATAAATTCATTTTTTTAAGGTATTTTGGCGTTCACTCTAAAATATTGTTTGTTGATTTTATCCGCACAGCTCTCTATAGGCATCTGAGTTAGCTAACTAGGACCCTCTGACGAAAACCAACAACACCGAAGATGGCGGACGTCGTTGGTTCCCTCGTTGCATATGGCAGTGATTCCGATTCAGAAAACGAGTCTGAATCCAACACAAGTTCAGAAAAAGTGGACCCCGACGCAGTCGCACACCTCCAGCCTTTAAAATCTGGAAAAACGACGTCTTTGGTAGTCCTTAATTCAGCGCCTGAGGTCGCAGTGAAGGTAACTCGGCTAGCTTGCTAACATTAGCTAGCTAACTCCTCTAACTTGGTTCATTGGCAGTAACATTAGTGTTTAACCATGTAAGTCAATTACTACATACAGATATAAAGCCGTTCAGTGCGAAACTAAATCGTTTGGGAAATAAAACGCTATCATGGCGTTTAATCCGAGCTAACTAAATTTCTGTATTAATGTGCGTAAACAGTAGATTTTAAACGCTGTGGCTATTAAAGAGTCTAACATAACTAATAAATGATGGCACTTTATATTGACGTTTTCGATGCTGACTGACATCTCTTACCTCACTAGCCGCAAATACAGATTGCTGATCTGTTGTGAGGTGTTCTGCAAATTTCCACGAATATATTTTGCACCAGTAAGACGTTTGACTCTTTCACTGTGCTAAAAACAAACACACAGTATTGATTTAAAAAGGGGGCAGAATATTAACGTTAGGTCGGGACCCTCACAGGACCACCATAAAGCATGTATTATGTGGGTGGTAGATCATTCTTAGCACTGCACTGTCGCTGACGTGGTGGTGGTGTGTTAGTGTGTATTGTGCTGGTGGGAGTGGATCAGACAAAGCGGTGCTGCTGGACACCTCAGTGTCACTGCTGGACTGAGAATCGTTCTCCAACCACAACTATTCAGCCAGCAGCGTCCTGTGTTGGCAGAGATCCTTGTTTTCAGTGTTCATAATTTTATTTTTGGGGTCAGAAAAGGGCAAAACTGAAAAAGCATAGAGGTCCACTTTGATTCTGTTATTTGGTGGTCATCAGTAAATACACTATACTGTCAGAATATCCAAAACATTGAATTCAGGTGTTCCAATCACTTCCATGGTCACAGGTGTATAAAACCAAGCATGCAGACTGATCCTACACACATTAGTGAAAGAATTTGTTGCTCTCAGGAGCTCAGTGAATTCCAGCGTGGTACTGTGATAGGATGCAATCTGTGCAACAAGTCAAATCATGAAGCTTTCAATACTAAATATTCCACAGTCAACAGTCAGTGGGATTATAACAAAGTGGAAGCGTTTGGGAATGACAGCCACAATCTGGTAGGCTACGTAAAATAACAGTGTTGTCAGCGGATGCTGAAGCACATAGAGTGCAGAGGTCACCAACTTTCTGCAGAGTCAATCACTTAAGACTTCTAAAGTTCATAGGACCTTTAGATTAGCTAAAGAACAGTGAGTAGAGAACTTCATGGGATGGGTTTCCATGACCGAGCAGCTGCATCCAAACCTTACATCACCAGGTGCAATGCAAAGCATAGAATGCAGTGGTGTAAAGGACGCCCCCACTTTTTGGCGGTTGTCAGGTGAACAGTACTTGTCTGACTGCATTGTACAGAGTGTAAGGTTTGGTGGAAGAGGGATTATAGTATGGCGTTGTTTTTCAGGAGTTGGGAGTTCACTCAGGTTCGTATGCTTGTGAAGGCAGACAAGCGAATGCTTTTGGCAATATAGTGTATATCAGAATTTGCAGACATTATTTTGACTTGCAAAGCAGCATTAATTAGCTAAGTCAGCATAAGACATTGGCATTTTGTTGGTTCATTACAGGAAGATGTTGAGACGGGCAGACATCTGGATCCCTCACTTAAAGAGGTCAACTACAACCCCACCTATGAAACCATGTTTGCTCCCGAGGTAAGTCCTCATGCATGAAGTTGTCCACACATGTGGTTTTATGGTGTCTAAAAATGTTGAGAAACTGTCATGTTCAAACCTTCTGATTACTTAAATGGAAGAATTTCAGTGTTTTGTTTTTTTTTTCTCTGATTTAACTTTACTTTGCAGTTTGGACCAGTTAATCCATTCAAAACACAGCAAATGGCTGCTCCGAGGAACATGCTTTCTGGATATGCTGAACCGGCCCATGTTAATGACTTTATGTTTGAACAACAAAGAAGGACGTTTTCTACTTTTGGTGAGGTTACGCTTGATATGTTGAGTAGTGATTTGAAACAGCCTAAGATGCATATGTTCTTCATGTAACAAACAAAATATGTCACCAAAGGAACTATTGTAATGTGCTCACACATTAGTTATGCTGAATATGACACAGTCAGTCCTGCTCAAATTAAGATATATATATTATAGATAGATAGATAGATAGATAGATAGATAGATATAGGGGTGGTACAGTATGTAAGTAATAAAAATATATCTCACTTATTACAATGAGGTAAGAATATGTTTTTAAAACATCTATGTACAAAAATACAAATATCACTGTAAATGACAAGTAGAAAATATGTATAAAAATAAAAAAAGAAAGATACCGGAGATAAAAAGACAAATAAAAGACAGATAAGAAGTGCAATAATAACAAATATGCAAGGTGGTAGATATGAACAGTAATCAGCAGAAAATGACAAGACTTCGTAACCATGTGCACATATTGGTATTTAAGTGTCTAGAGTGTCCAGGAGTGCCGGTCTACAGTGTACTGTAAAGTGTCTAGAGTACAGATAAATAAACCTATGATTTAACATAAGACTGAACTTGATAAAACAAAATAAAATCATATGTGTATTGTGTACCACAGGCTATGCATTGGACCCATCTGTGGACACTAGTCAAGCCTCGTCAAACAGCTATATTGGAGCAGTGGAGGAGGCTGAGAAAAACAAAGGTAACAGTCATGTCTCTGCCTGTTGACTGTGGCCAACTAGGGGTGCAGAAGGTACTCACTTGCAAAGTTCTGTGCAGTAGTAAACATCTGCTCTCCTGCTCTGTCCAGGGCTGACGGTGTTTGAGTCTGGCCCTAAAAAGGCAGAGAAGAGGAAGAAGGTGAAAGGTGGTGATGCATCAGAGATTGACAGCTTCCTGGGACCCTGGGCCAAGTATCAAGATGAAAAGGATGTTGCCAAACCCTCAGAGGTCAGCTCCTGTCTGAGGCCCAATCCCATTTCTTATTTCCACCCCTACCCCATGTTTTCGAGTTACAAGTTTCCCCTATGAAATGGGACAACCCTTCAAAAACCTGATATCTCATCAGTTGTTATCAGGGACTTTTATGTAAACAGACGAGACAAGGTTTTCTGGCCATTTCCAAAAAAAAGTTGCTGAGTGAAAAAGAGCACAAACAAAAACCTACATGGCATTAACAGGCTGCTTGTGGTGCTCTGTAGGCGACCCTCCCAGTCTGTAGTGACAGCAGAGGAGGGTAAAGTTCAGCTCCTCACAGCTTAAATACATTTAGGGCATCATATGCCTTCAAAAGGGGGCTGACAATTATTTATTATTGCCACCAAGAATTCTTTGGTGATATGAAGCTGAGCTTAGCTTTTTGATCAGCAGCTTCATGATCGAATTTTCCCATTCCACCTTAAACGGTGCTGCAACTTCAGGTACCAGAGCGTAACTGCTGCACTATTTAAGGTGGAATGGCAAATTTTACAATGGTTATCTTTCTATACAGGGGCTTGTGCCCCTGTGCAGCCATCTTGCCATCTCATAACACCTAATTTGGAGTGTGCCTGTAGCCCTTCAACACCAAATAGGACAACCCTACCCCTAGATGTATACGTGCAAAAAAAGAGGGGTAAGGCCAAGTGTTAGGGGCAAGGCGTGAAATGGCACTGGGCCTAAGTAGCTATTGTAGATGATGCATGATAAATAATTTGTTGGATTTTTACAACAGAAAGGATGCGTGTCAGGCTTGGTTTAGAGAGTCTGTTTAACATCTCGATTTACATTGTGGTTTCCTTTTGTGAATAGTGATAAACAAATCAATATTTTGATCCACAGGAGGAGCAGAAAGAGTTGGATGATATCATTGCAAAGAGACAGAAGAAAGGAAGGAATGAAGAAGAGGCTCCTGGAGAGGAGAAGACCATACTTCATGGTGAGCTGCACCATAGCCCTTCATGCCTTTTATATATTTAAGAGTTGATCCTTTTTGTTATCAGACGTCGGTATAAGCAGCCCTTCGCCTGAATAGTGATGGGGAAGCACCACAGAGCCATACTGCAGTACCCTGTGGTTTTCTCTTGGGTTAAAATACCTTTTTGTGATTGTGTTCCTTCAGTTAAAGACGCATACGACTACCAGGGCCGTTCTTACCTGCACATTCCCCAGGATGTCGGTATTAACCTGCGCTCAGCAGACATACCAGAGAAATGCTACCTGCCCAAAAAGCAGCTGCATGTCTGGACAGGACACACAAAGGTGAGGATGCTATTTGTGCAGATGTGAGTCTGTCACTTTGTATATGTGCCACGAACAGAGAGATGGCAAATTTGTGTATACTGTTGGGAGCGTCCTAGGGTAATGAGTTTCTGAGATAAGAGAGTGCTTAGTAGGCGAACATGCATGGCTTTTTTTTTTTTGTTTTTTTATTTTATTTATTTATTTATTTTTTTTTAAATGAAAGTGTCTGTAGAGCCTGATTTTGGCAAGTAGAGATGCTTTATGCTCAATGTCAAAATGGGACTTACTGCTATGACTGTTTATTGAAACTTTATTTATAATGGTCCTCAAGTGGAATTACTTTGTGTCCTTTTTTGTGTGCATGAGTGTTCTGCACCTTTAGATACACTCCCCTCCAACTGTTATTACACACTTTAAACTGGAGACACTTGTCATTTAATATTAGTTCAAAGGTATAATATAAGCTCTTACTGAAGTTCTACAGAGATAGTGGAGGTCTCAAACATGTTACTGAGATTGATTTAGATGTAATCGGGGTCACAGAGTTCATCTAAATGGTCTTATAGATGCAGAACTGATTTGTTGCATGTTTAAAACAACTGTGATTTCTCAGAACCCTTACAAAACACTCACCCATTGATTGACTGTGCAGTGATTAATGCTGATGCGCTGGCTGATTCGATTGTAAATGAAAGACGTTTGTCTTTTTGTAATTAATAATTTGTCCAAAAGGGTGACTTTGATTAAGGTGTGAGTTATTTGTTTGGTTTAATATTAGTATTCACGCTGTGCACACTTAGCTGGTGCTCTGGACCAGTGGAGGCGAATGTCTTTCTCCGTCACACTCCTATTGGCAGTTAGCTTTGCCTCAGAGCCCTGGCCTGTATTTATTCAGTGTCTGAAGGTATTGATTTGAGATTAGTTCCCTTTTCCCTTATAACTATTCATTAGAGATGAGTTTTCTGTGAGAATCTTGTGCGCTGAGGATGGGAAAATGTGACTGTGTTCAGGATGGTTTTATTTTATTTTTTATTTTTTATACGTTCTTACATACAGTCATGCTTAATATTAATGGTTGCATATATTGCATCTATACTGGTATTGGTGTCAACGCTGGCACATTATCATTACTAGTATCAACTATAGGGATATTCATTTTTGTGATGGCTGGAAATCATATCAGCACACATTTAGTGTTTCCTGCTTTTTACAGCTTAAGTGTGAGGTTTTTCTGCAAAAACAAAAAGTGGCCTTATGCGTCTGTAAAGGGTCCTTAAAGGTAATTGCATATAAAACATGTCTCTCCGTTTGTTTGCAGGGTGTCAGTGCCATTCGGTTGTTTCCTGTGTCTGGTCACCTGTTACTCTCCTGCTCCATGGACTGTAAGATTAAGGTGAGTTTTGTTTCTCACAATGAGGTAAACCACGATCACAGATTAGTCAGATGCGCCTCTGTGGGAAGTAGGCTGTTTCATAGTATTTCTCTGTAGGTATTGAGAGGAGAATTGTCTCAGATTGTTTTTCTATAAAAATTGCTTCAAATTGTCCATAATTGTTTGTTTTTCAAAAGTGTTCTTCACTATTATGAGTGTCTCCACTTTACTATGTTGTATGATAGTAAATGCCTGTGCTCTCTGGTCTTCTGCACTGGCACAGGCATTTTTGAGGACAAATATGAACATGGGGGTAAATAAATGTCATTAATGGCCACTCCATTTTTACTGTGTTTAATACCAATGGGTCGCATATCACTAGAGTAGCTAGAAACTCTTATAATGCCAACAAAGGAGAGCTTTCGCCCAGAACACGAAGCACTTTTTTGAAATGTTTTCAATTCGCCTTTTCAGAACTGGATTTCAGTTGTTTTCAAGATCAGCTGTAGCCAAATGTTTGGACAGACCCGGTCACATCACGTTTCATTTATTTTCACAGTTTGTGCACAGTTTCTATTCATCAGGGGAAACAGCAAACATGAAAAATATTTTTCTTTTTTCCTCTATAAAGAGTGTGTACCTAATCTCACAATAAGACATGGCATTTGACTGGTACATCTAAACTTTTGTATGACTGTATAATATAAATGTTTTCTTTAGCCAAGAGGGGAATCTGTGAGTAAGGCTTATGATAATCTGTTGCATATAGTGTGTTAAGAAATTCTTTGGGCACTTGTTTGAATCATATTGATAACCCAGGTAACAATGATGTATGTTTGAATGTACTAGAAATGTATTTTAATACCAGCAAGTAAATTTTAAGCACATTAATGCTTTATGTGCTTAATGTATATATTACTGGTGTAATAACCACTAATGATCCTATTTATTAGCACTGCATAGAAGACTAAATAAGTATAGTATATGAGTGCAGCACATTTTGCATTAGTGCAAAATAGTACATTACAGTTAGTTCTTATAAATTTAATACCACTAATGATATACATAAGTACACTTAAGTGCAGCACATTTTGCATTAGTGCATTAATTATAAATTCAAGGAAAGTATACTAAGTACACTTAAGTACTTCCTCTTGAGTAACTTGCACTAAAGCTGCCTCATGCTATTGGCATACCAGATCATAGCCCAAATATGAAGCCATTTTAAAACATCTCTACTACATGGTTGTTCTCAGTTTAATTGTGTGGTTTTTTTTTTTGCAGCTTGTTACAGTCTGTACTGTGAATGAACATTATTCATGTAGTGCCGGTGTTTTCTAGATGTTTCTAAATTTCTATACTCCAGAACAATCTGATGTAATGGATCGGACTAACATGACCTAAATTACCAAAATAATGACTGTATAGTGTACACAGTTATAAAGATCAGATGGATAGTGTTTTGCATGGGCTGATTAACCTGCAAAGCTGCTCTTGCTGTACTTTACTCTTGGAGACAGCACTATGATAAAGACAGAGTGAGGTTGACTGCTAACCAGAGAATTTCATATGAAAATAATTTTATCGCCTCTGGCACAAACTAAATCTCTCAAACACAAGCTCAGGCTTGACATATGATGTTAAAAAATGTAAATCGTTAGTAGTAACTAGGTGCTTTGAACACAAGCAAGTTCAGGAACATGCACTGCATGCTGTGTTCAAAATTCCTTTTATTCAAGATTCCTTACATTGTCGTATCACAGGCTGCCACGAAACTGTGTAGCAATTTCAGATCATACAGTTATCACGACCTTATAACAGTAACTGGAAAAATAAAAACAATAAAAATGTATACATATTCCGTGTTCCATCTCATCCTGAAGCAGAAGGATAAAAAACTGGGATACCTCGCAGCTTTTTTTCTTCAAAGAGAATATCTGTTCTGAAACTTGGGATATATAACTAATAAAGTATCAGAGCCCAATGCTGCCTTCCACAAGACATCGGCTACGGGGCTTTGTTGCTTTAAATCTGATAGTGTACCTTCGTTCTCTCGGTTGTATAGGTGTTCACTCTGACAGAAGAGTTGGGGCTTTATTTATCACATTGTTATTTAGTCTGGTGAGGTTAAAGGTGTGAATACAGCTCAACCTGTTATGTGCTACTACATTTCCCAAAATCACAGCACTGAACTAAGTACACTTGAGATTTCCAGTTCAGACATTCTGAAGGCTTTGCCGTGTGATGTAAAACAACATTTGGACACTCGTTTACTGACAGAGTATAGTGTTGAGCATCAGCCATCAAAACTTACACCACTGTTTTTTAAAATACCTTTACTTTACGGAATCTAGTTTTGGTTACGAATAACAGGAAAAGTTAAAATTCAGGGAAGTGGGTTTAGTGTAGTGTATTGGATGTAAAAGCACAGCATGCTGCATAGTTTGGAGGACAAGTTCATACTGATGTCTTTTTATTCTTTATGAGTGTAAAGGTTAATGAACAACATTGCCTATAATGTTAACATTGTTGAATTTGGATATGAACTTGCTTTTTATCAGCTTTATGATACATTTATGCAGTTCTTGGTTGCTGCTTTCTTTATTTATTTGTGGGTGGAAATAATTTGTCCTGATTAACTGTGCTGAAAGTTTATGTAAGAATGGAATAGAAGATCACATAAGCAGCAGACAAGCTACCCACACAATCAGCTGCTCACTTGGTGTACATTTTATCAGTTCACTTGTTCATATTCCATGCTTTTGCTGGTTTTAACACATTTATCTGTTGCAGCTGTGGGAGGTCTACAGTGACAGGAGATGCTTACGGACATTTATTGGTAAGATCAGTCTTTGTACATATTGCTTACATTGTTGAAGTAATTATCACAGTCCAGAAGGTGTTTGGCGTTCTGTCATTTAGTGATTAATAGCATCAAGACGTGCTGGTATTTGGTAATTCTGACCACGATACAGTCCTTCCACAATACAGCAGAAAGTCCCATTAATACACGTAGCTTAGAAATCACAAACCTGTGTGTGTGTGTGTGTGTGTTAAATGCACAAATAAATCACAAGCTTAATCTAAGCAGGTCAAATAGAGTAGTTTGCTGAAAGATTCTCAGTGTATGTACAGTGTGTGAAGTGGAAAAGGTTACTTGAGCTTCTGTTACAAACACCACAGTTGCAGTTTGACGCTATCGTATTATGGAGAATTGAGCATGTTTATGATAACTAAGTGATTTTACTATATTATATTTATGTGATGAACTGGCTGTTCCTGTATTTTATTACAGCTCTCAGTATTCCATGGCAGGTTCATAAATCCTGATTGCTAATAGCGCTTTATGTGAATGAAACAATATAAACATAATTGTGTGTATTAGGTTTTATTTTTGTTTATGATAACCTTGATTGGTATATTAGAGTATTATTAGAGTATGCTTTCTAAACCAGCCTAAAAAGCAATTATTTTTGATAATTTTGGAAATCAGGAATGATCTTGTAGCAAGAAATTTTGGGTTTGGAAACAAACTGTATATGAAATTTCTAAAGAAGTTTAAAATAGTGGCTCGTCAACATTCTTAGACTGACACCGAGCACCTATATTTTAAACATAACAGGGCTATCAAAATGTAATATTAAAACAGTTCCAGTAGTTAACAAGAACTTTCTAGTAGCTAGACTATTTTGCTTGTCTTTTTGACTGTACATTTAAATTTACGCATTTAGCTTTAGAGCAATTTACAAGATTGATCATATTACAGGCAGGCCAATGTAATGTTAGTCTTGGCCAAGGACTCTTATTCGTGTGGCACAGCATAGTCTCCCAAACCGGGAATCAAACCCTAGCCTTTCACATGGGGTGGTAGGTCACTGGCTGGTGGTGGTCTCCTGTGGGGATTTTAGAGGGAAGTTTTTTCAGCAAGAAAAAAGATTGGCAAGGAATCCTCGTTCATTCTCATTGCAAGATGAATTATCATCGCACAAGACCAAAGAACTGATCGTCTTCATCCTCAAAGTTTGCCTTTAAAATTTCAATTTGTAGTGTGGTAAATTTCATGGTGAGTGGATCAATGTTGATGATCCAAAAAGCATCTATTGAGAGTCAAGAATTTACCTTTAGCTTTCATATACAGTCTCTCAGTTTCGTCTCTCTCTCTCTCCCTCTCACTCTCTCCCTCTCACTCTCTCTGTCTCTCTCTGTCTCTGTCTCTCTCTCCCCCTAATTTGTATTTGTTGACTTATTTTTACCTCTCTCTCCATTTCTCTGTCTCCTTCTCTCTATTGTTCTCACTCGTTCTTTCTCTGTGCACTGTTTATTGAATGCTGTCAGTAATGACTTTGCTTGGCTTAGTCAGGGCTTTATAAGCAGAGAGGAGCGAATGTAACGTGAGCAGAATCTTATTTATGTGTTTATGTTTGGACAGTTCAGGAGAGTGGAAATGGGTTTTTTCCACCGGACTGATTCAGCTTGTCAAGATGCTTCTGCCATGTATTATTCAACAGAGAGAGGGCAGAGGAGAAAGACAGTGACAGGTCGGAGCTGCACAAATGTGAAAAGTGGAGTTCAAATGAAAATTTACAGAGAATGAAGAAAGAGTGTGTGGAAAAAATGTAAATAGCTGAGCCTCTTTTTCGAGTGGCTAATAGTTTTCTATCATTTTAGTGCAGTACGGGACGGTTGGTTTGCTAAACTGAACTTGTTTCTTTAGTGCTACTGCCCATCCTGTGCAGTTGAGCTGAAGGGGATGGGTTCCCCTCACAGTCTCTCTCTCTCTACACATTTTGATTTGTGGAAGGTATTTTATCACGCAGTAGGTGGGAGAAGGAAGCCACATAAGTCTTTAAGGTGCTAAATTTGCCCTTAACACATCTCAGCATCCTCCCAGAGCCTCAGCGGTACCTGCAGCCCAGCTTGCTGGAGGCATCATTAGCAAGCGCAGCCTCCAGCCGAAATATCTACGGGTTAGCGATATTGCCGTGGTTACGGTCAGCAGGCCACCAAAAAACGCTTCAGGGCCACTGAGATGGGGCCGGCAGGACGTTTTGTCTTTTAACCATCGTTTGTCATGTTTGATGTACAGAGAGAAAAGAAGAGAGCAGGTCTCTCAATCGCAGAGTCAAGTCATATTAACCTGAACCTAGAATTGTCGTTTGAGTGAAACAACGATGAAATGAGGATGAAAATTAGATAGGGTGGGCAAGAAACGTGATCAGTTACATAACTACTCACACACTGACCGGCTGCATGTTTCAAAGAGAGCGTAGCTACATCGGTATAGTTCAGTGTGTGAAATGCTGAATATCATTTGTGGCACTACTGGCTCCTTCTTGCCTGTTCCACCACTTATGACACATTGATTTAATTTATTGCAAACCACAGCAAGTCAGCAGTATCCTCACACAACTTGACTATACTTGTAAAGTTAGGTGTCTCAGTGTTATTAATTAACCATAATCCCATGTAACAGATATCATGCCTGTGTAAAAAGCCATCTCTGTGATACTGTGTATATTTTAGGATATTCTCATACCACAGCTACAGGTTTCAGTCAGACACAGATTAAAAATCCAGCTCGTATGGTATCACTGTGTTTTCACAGGACAGAGCACCCCAAATATAGGTGCCCAAATAAGAGGATTCTTCTAATCTTCTTACCAACACATGCATACCATCTTTTAATGCTGACCTCCAACTCCTTGAATGATTTCCCTCTGTTTTTTGCTGATTCATGCTTTTCTTTTGTATCTCATTGTTTCTCTACTTGTTTTTTTTCTTTCCCTCTTCTGCAGGTCACAGTAAGGCGGTGCGTGATATCTGTTTCAATAACTCCGGTACTCAGTTTCTCAGTGCCGCTTATGATCGCTATCTCAAGCTGTGGGACTCGGAGACGGGTGAGTGAAACGCACACTCACTCAAACACTCTGACTTGTGCTTCGAATGTGTTGCATGCTTCACTAAGTTCCTACAAGGCTGCTCAGAAGCTGAATTTATCTCTTTTCTGGAAAGCTGAAGTGTTCTCTGCAGTGCTGTTCAGTGATTCAGTCAGTTTTAAACTCCTGAAAAGAGAGCGTGGCACTGTGTAATACACCTCTTTCTCATCCTGATGCAATCCCACTCTCTACTCCTCCACCAGGAGGAGCCATACACACAGGGCAAGCAGGGCTGATCCTAGATCAGTTTTTGAAACTAGTTTGCACTGTAGTCATGAACTAAAATGTGCTTCAGGCTTGATCCTTCACTTTAAGTGACCATCTAGAAGAAAGAAATTTGCAACTGCAGCCATTACTTGTGTTCTTATAGAGTTTGTAATACAGCTGTGAGTCTCTGATGAAATTCTCTCCATGTTCAGGTCAGTGCATCTCCCGGTTCACCAACAGAAAGGTTCCCTATTGTGTAAAGTTTAACCCAGATGAAGACAAACAAAACCTGTTTGTTGCTGGAATGTCAGACAAAAAGATTGTGCAGGTGAGTATTTGTGGGCAATCATGATTGTTGACTTTCACTGCCTTGAACTTGTTGTATATTAGATATTGTATCTAATTGATGTTCCTAGTCTTTCTCTCTTCATCTGGGATCGACCTGAAGGAGATGGGTTCCCCCCTTGAGCCTGGTTCCTCTCAAGGTTTCTTCCTTACTCTTAGGGATTTTTGCCTTGCCACTGTTGCCTCTGGCTTGCTCACGGGGGGCTTGGACCCAGATTTCCTTCCCTACGTTTATACATGGACTCCATGTTTTCCTTTTCCTTTATATAAACTGCTTTTCTGTGAAGCTGCTTTGGGACATTAGTTGTAAAAAGTGCTATACAAATAAATATAGATTGATTGATATGTGTCTGTCTGAACAAACACCACAACAACCTGGACCCAAGAGGGTCTTGCCTACTCTCTGTAAAACAGATGACAGGAGCTCATTTAATGCTCTGTGGTTTTCTCCACAGCAAGTGAGAAATCTAGATACGTTTTAAGTAGTAGTGAGGGATGGAAAGACCCACGGAAGATTGCGCAATCTGTCTCAGTAAACTGTCTGCGCTGCAAGAGTGAGAAAGAGAGCATAAACCGTTAGACGTCTCAGTCTTCCAGCAGTAAATGTGCTAAGAGCAAATGAGCACAGCTGAAACATTGCTGACCTCTGCATTTTTCTTCACTCTCTTTCTCATCTACACCAGGTCCTCAGTCTGGCATCTGTCACTGGCAGGGAGCACAAAGTTTGGGCTACATTAAAGTGGGCTACATTTTTTTCTCTCTCTTTTAGTGGGACATCCGTTCAGGCGAGGTGGTTCAGGAATACGACCGTCACTTGGGAGCCGTCAACACAATCACGTTTGTAGATGAGAATCGGCGCTTCGTCAGCACCTCTGATGATAAGAGTCTGCGTGTATGGGAATGGTGAGTATTTCAATCAAGAACACAAAAAAATATATTCTAATTACTGTATACTCCTTCATTGCCTATGGTGCACTTGATCATTTTAAACCTCTGCTGAATACACCATGCACCTCAGCAGTAGACCGAACTATAGATGGGTGGATTGGAGAACAATGATTGCCATATTTATACTTTTGTGAAAAACTGTTCATGTCATTTTTTTATTTTTCTTTACCTGTAAGCATATATTTACTAAGTCAGCAAAATCCTTTTACCATTATATAAGGACCACATAGGTATTTGTAAGGAAAATCTCAAAGCACTACATGTATGGAGGAGGTTACTATGATGATCCACCCACTCCTGTTCAGATGGTTGATGGCAGATGGTACAGACTTAATAATTACACACTTTTTTTAATTAGAAGAGCTTGTTTGATTTTGGACACCAACTTGACAGCCATTGTTGTTGCTCAGACACATACTGCCAACAAAACAGAAGCCCTAATGTGGTGAATTAAAAATAATCTATTGTATTTTTATTGTTTAGTAATTATTTTGACACATCCAGTTTTGAGAAATGTCAGTATTATGAAATGTTAAATTCAAAATTGCGTAACAAATCAGCATACTACTGTTAGTAACAGAGGAGAAAAGATTCCATCCTGTGCACTCTGTGGCCAACAGTATGTGGATACCTTACCATCACACCTATATGAGCCTGTTTCAGAACCACAGATATCAATATATATTTAAAAAAAAAAAGTTTTTCTCGGAAAGCGTTCCAAACGATTTTGGCGTGTGTTTATGGGAATTTCTGTGTCCTTTAAGACAAAGAGCATACGTGAAGACACCGACTGATGTTGGGTGAGAAGGCCGGGAACACAATTGGTGTCACAGTTCATCCCACTTGCCGCTTGGAGCATTAAATTGCCTAATTTGTCTGTAGCAGCAAATTTACTCAGTAGGCATTTCAGTGGATAGGATTCTCATGGGATTTTAAATAAAAATGAATCCATTAAACTCCAGATAATAAAGTGCAGATCATCACAAATACACGTTTCCAGTGCTCCAGAGTCTGGTGGCTTCATGCCTCAACTGACATTGCACCATTCCAAATTGTTCTCAGGTTTGTGTGCAGTTCTGCACTACACAATACTACATAGCATACCTTTAGAAAGTTATGTAATACTACATAACTAACTTATAAATAAAATAATAAAGATACAAATAAAATATTGAAGAATAGAGCAGTATGTATCTTTTCCCTGTAGTCATGATCCAAAAAAACTTGCATGGATCACATTTTTCCATAACTAATTACACAAATTCTGTCTAATCTTAGTTATTTAGAACTATTACCACAGCATGTCTGTTTCTCCAGCTAAGCTTTAGCCCACTGGTTCTGCCTCAGTTTTCATTCCCTCCATAATCCGTGTAGAAGATTAATTAGCCCATCTCCAGCTAAGATCTGAATGGCACTGTCTCAACATCCCTTGACTGTCTGGCCTGGTTAATCATGCTTTCACTCCAAGATGCGACATACTGCTTTAATCACTAGAGTAGATCTGTGTGTCTGCTTCCAGGATGAAGGTGGCGTTATAATCTCTACAAGGTTGTGCGAAGTTTGGCATCACTTGGCTTGTTCTGTATTAGTTATTGTGTAATGACTGTGTACAGAGAGCAGTGTGTAGTTTCAGGGGAGTATTTGTCCCCTGCTTATGTATTCATCTTAGTTTCTGATTGGTGAAATAATCTTTTATTTATTTATTTTTTTGGCAATGTGGCAATCACTGGGTCACCTGGGACGTTTTCAAAAATGAGCATTTTCCCTAGATAAATAAGCTTGTACACGTGTCTAGATAATGAATGTTTAAATAAGACTTGCTGGTTTGTTGTAGGCTTTGGCAGGTCTCTGGAGGACGCGTGTTTTTGAATTGCCTTCTTAGAAGCTTTGGGTAGTTTTCCTCCAACTTGTTAGGGTTGTGCTTTAAAGACCGTTCAGGCACAGCATGTATCGGAACCAGTAGGTTTGAACGGGGGTTTCGTGGGTATTGTAAGCAGCTTCATACAAACTTATACAATATTTATGATGATATTGACATCACTATACCATATCATACGATATAATGACAACAATCACCAAATGTACAAAATGCATAATTGGTCAGTGTTTACCCTATATGGTTTGCAAATGCTTTACTGGGACTGTTAAATGTGGCAGTATTTCATGCAAGTAGATTTATGTGGCTACTGAAAGGCCAAGTGCCTGAAGCACAAGTGCATAAAGAGTGAATATACTGTACCCACTCAAGAGAACCGAGGCCTTTCATGATGAAATTTTAGCTGATGATTAAGTGCCATGTAAATAATTGGGATTAATGATTTAATTGTATCTACAAAAACTTCCTAACTGAAGTTAAGTAGGCGAAAACACCTGTGCTCTAAATGGTACAATCGCAAATTAAGTAAAAAATAATTAGATAAATGTTTTTGTTGTTTTTCTTGCTGTCCTTGTATTTGCCTCCAACCAGCTGGATAAAAATACCCAATTAACTATTTCTGTTGCAGTGTAGACATATGACTGTGAAAGCTGATTACTGTGTAAAGTAAATGCAGTGAGCTCAAACAGTTGTAATCAAGTAATGATGGCAAAGTAATCAGGCAAGTATGTTTAATTGTGGCTGGCAAGATAAACACCGCATAGAAGACGGCAGGTTTCCATCAACCTCCAGTGCTGTACAGTGTATTGTTAGCACTTTAGCTCTTTTGGTATTTTGGTTTTGTTTGTTCTATCCTTTCCTTGGCTCTTATTTACAAACTGTAAAATTGCTGACCAAAGGTAGCCTCTTATTTACATTGACTTTACTGATGAGAACTGATCTTAGATTAGCAGTACCAATCTGAGACATTTCGTGAATATGGACCGTTGACGCTTATCAATACTCAAGTATCGTAAGTTCCTGTTAATCAATACTCGCCTCGCCACAAGCTTAGTCAGGATATGTTATCAGTATTTTGAGCACGTGTCTACTCAAAGGGGCTTTACAAGGGACAGGATCTGGAATGCTTGTCCTCAGCAGATGCCAGTACGGGGCTTTGCTGCCTTACTACAGATGCCGCCTGGCTTTACACATGCACATACACTGAGGTATGTGGGAGAGAGTGTGTGGGCTCGAGGGTGTTGCTCTTTATTTTCCCACAGAGGCAGCTCAGCTAGAGGGATTTGAGAGATAAGCAGCCAGAGAGCCGATGAAAATATGCAGAGAAAGGGAATAAAGTGAGCACTAAGGCAAGAAAGAGAGATCCAAAAGCAGGGGGAGGAGAGGTGGATGATGATGAAAAGAACCAAGGGCATATAAGGAAAGAGTGAGGAACCGAGCAGTGTGTTCTGAGGGACTAGAGGAAAATGTCAATTTGGCATTGGTAGTAAACTCCCTTTCTTCTCTCTCACTCATTGTCTCTTGTGTTCTCACTGGCTCTCGCTCGCTCCTGTTCAGAGTTATTTTTGGCCTCTAGTCTTGTCTAAAGGGATTTGTCTTTTGTGTTCAGTGTCTAGGATCGCTCAGGTTTCAGTCCTGCCCCATTTTTACAGGCCTTCTCACCCACAGTTTGCTGAAGCCCTCCAGCTGTGCTTCTTGTGCGTGTGGGGGGCGGGTTGGGGGTAGGGGAGTTGATTAATTCTGTGCAGTAAGAAAAAAAAAAAGGTAGAAACTTATCTGCAGTGATATACAATGGTGTGTCTATTTGGTGAAATAAACACATTTTGAATCTCTTCCTCACATCTCGATTTCCCATTACACTCAATAGCTGTAGAGGTATTGAGCGAGTGAAAGGAAAATGCCAACTTGCAGTATTTCATGTTTTTTATTTTATTAGTTCACTCATTTTCTGAGTCATGTACAAAAAACGCACTCTAGTAAACACTGAGAACTGGAACACAAAAACTCTGCTTTCCTGGCAATGCTCTGTCACTTTTGCATACAGAGTTCATACAGGTTGCATACAGATTCATGTACAGAATTCATTTATAAAACTTAAACATTATGTTTTAACTGTAAAAGAAGCATTACAAAGCCTTGCTGGCTGTACTCTACAGTAGATGTATTTGTATTTCCCAGTAATGTTTTGCTTGTGTTCATACAGGTCCTTCTGGTAGCTTCCTCTGCTGTCCTATTAGATCTTGTGCATGTAAAATACTGCATCATGTTTTATCAAGATTTTGACTTTTATGATGATGATAAAGCGTTTTGTCTTCAGGGCCCAGCACATGAAAAGCTGTTCACAAGTTTCATAAATTTTGTGCAGTAAGTAGTGCAGTAAGTAGGGCCGTTCTTCAGGACAGACCTGCTATTATGTTGAACAGTTGGGTTGGCAAGGTGGTGTGAATAGTTCCTTCACAAACTAAAGTAAAGTTAAAGACATGAGACACTTCTACATTCCCTCTACTCCATTAGCCAAAGTCACAAAGTAATTGTTTTCCTGTTTAATTGTTTTTCTCTTTTCCACTCTACCTTTTCATCATTGTCAACCCGCCTTCTGCGTGGAGACTCACTCCCCAGTGCCGTTAGCTAAATGCAATGCTAATGAATGCCACTTCAAAGGTGCTATATTGTAAGGGCTTTTTTTAATCTTTTCCTTTTAATGCTAGGTCAGTTTGATTCTTGTCTGTTGTTAGTATCATTAGACATGCTAGACCCCCCTCAGTAGGAATGGAGTGTAATTGGTCTGGTCCTAAATGTGCTGGGTTTTCTGTCCCGATGTGAAAAGGCTTACATAATTGAAACCAGCTTAAACAGCTTAGAAATATTAAGACTCGTGTTACATTCTTTTACAACTGTGGCATACCACTATAATCCTGTTGGAGAACACATTGTCCTGACTCATGCCAGTAATGTAATTTATTTTAAACCACTGAAATAAGAATAATACTATATGTGTTTTACATGTTTTTGACTGATGGAAGTCTGTGAGGATACTGTGCATTTGGTCTTAAATAACAGTAACTACCAACTACATGACATTGACTAGCCTCCTAGCCTGACTAGCCTCCTAGCCTGACTAGCCTCCTGACTACTATTGTAGTGCTAAAGACATGGTGATTTCACACTCAGTTATTAGGACGTTGCTGGCATGCTTTTACTAGTAAAGTGGCCTGTACTATCGAATCGTCTTTTTTATGGTAACCCTGAGTTTCAAGGGGTGCTGTCACTTGCATTCTGGGTGTGTGTTTACGCACATGTGTGCGTGTGTAAACTGTGGGTTGATGAGTTAAACCTGTAAGAGGACTAAACAACCAAACATTTAAATTTAATTCACACACTCAGAAAAAAAATTTAATCTGCTGATCATGTTGATCACCTTGATGTCAGCCTGGAGTTTAACTGAGAAAGAAAGTAATTGCATTCAGTTAGGTTGGTATACTACTGTCTATCACCGTGGCCAGGAATCCATCACGGCCCATTTGGACATGCTCTCTGGGTATAATGCCTCTGCCTTTGCCTCTGTCAAAGCAGTGTAGTTGGCTAATCAAGGATGTTTGGTCATGGAAGCCATGTCATGTAAACATACAGTATTGTGCAAAAACTGTCCAGTCAGAACTGCCATCAGGTATGAGTTATTCCTTTTTTAGCGTTAGAAAATAACACCAAAACCTCAACAACTAACTATACCTGTGTTTATAGTATTTAAGGTGTCTGCTTTTTGTCTTCAGTGTACTTTTTGTACAACCGTTCTATTCAGGAGACCTGCTTTTAGGAAAGTTATTTCACACCTCCAATGTATTTATGACTCTCATAAACCTGGTAATCTCAAACACATGCAGTATAGTTGATTTCTGATCTTCTTTTAGCACATAATACAGAGTTTGCTTTCTAACAGTGGGGGTAGACAAACACCTGTGGTGCTCTTAGCTTTTTTGGTTCAATGTTTTTAGGATCGTCATTTAATCTCCTTGAACATTTATAACTGGTACTAAAGGGCATTTATATTGGAAATTAAATGAATGGTTTTTGCACAGTATTGTTGCGTGCTGATTGTAGAAAAGCTGTGTTTGTGTGCATACTCTACTTGTACATGTTAAAGGATCTTCATGAGAATATAAGGTTGTTTGGTACAGGTTGATTTAAGATGGCTCTGGAACAAAAAAAAAAAATAGACCTAAAATTGATCAGTTCCTCTAGTTGTACAGTTTGTGGGTGTGTGTTTGACTAAAATGAGAAGTGGTGTTTTATTCTGTACACTACTGGAACCATTTTCTTCCATATTTCAGATAAAATATTTTATTGAAAATATTTTTGAAAATATTATTGAAAAATCTTTTTATGATCAAAATAACAAAAACCCGTTTTGAACCGTCCTCGCTGTGCGTTTCACCCCATCTTCCGCACTGCGTTTTTTCTGTAGGTCTCTTGGTCATTTTACGGTAGTTAAGTGAATGAGCTGGTGTCCTCACATTAAAGTTGTAGTACCCTCTGCCAGTCTGTAGCTGTGTTGTCTCATGTGTTTGCTGCTTGAAGTTGTTCTTATGAAGCGCAGTTTCTGAAATGTTAAGAATGAAAGGAACCTCAAGCACCCTGTATCTACCATTAAAGCTAGAACTGAGCCTTCTGTTCCTCACTAAGAACCTCTCTCCTTACCTCTTTTGGGATGATGTGAAGGAGTTCTCTTTAGAACGGCTGCTGTATATGTGGAGATGCTGATTTAAGAAAAATAAAATCGAGTGGTCTCAGGTATTTAGATTTATTTGTTTGAGCTGACCGTTTCCTTCTGTGTTCTGTTCAGGGATATACCAGTGGATTTCAAGTATATTGCCGAACCCAGCATGCATTCTATGCCTGCAGTGACCCTTTCTCCCAATGGTGAGTATGCTTGTCCAGTCATATACCAGTACCACACAAACCCTCCACCACACATCCTATCTGTCTTTCATGAAATACTCCTAATGTTTTGCCTTTTAACTCCTATTCTCCCTCTTTTTCCCCCACTGTCGCGTCCCTGTGGGGAATGTTCACATTTGTTCTTACACATATATTACTTCCTCTCTGCGAGTGAATAATTTATGAGAACATGAGAATAAGGGACTGTTTTCACTCACAGAAAGACAAAATGGCAAAGTGATGGAAAGACAATCTTTCCTATGTCATTTCTCTCTTTCTTTTACTTTGTCTTCTTTTTCCATCTTTGTTCCTGTAGATGTTTTCTTTTTTTGTTTATCCTTCTTTCTATTTATTTTAGCATTTCTGCCTCCTTTTAAAGGGCTGTGCTGTAAATCGGTTGTGTTGAAGTATATAGCCTCTCTCCTCAGCTTTGCTGGTGTTTTACAGCAGCAGTTTCAAACACTACGGGTGGTAAAATGGGAGTGGCATGAACCGCAGTTTCTATTTGTCCTGCTCCTTTTTCAGCAAGAGTGTGTGTGTGTTTGTGTGTGTTTGTGAGGGAGAGAGACAAGAGGGTGCGTTTTAAATGGGTGCAACTTGGAAGCTGAGTGTTTGTTAGTGCGTGGAGCTGAGGAGGCTTGAGTGAGCTTTAAATGATTATCTAACAAGTTTGAACGTGTGACTCATACAAATGGCAAACTGAGCTTCCGTCAAATGATTTCTTAGAGATGAAAGCTGGCATCGTGCAGCACAAGTGCGTACTTCAGCTGATCAAAGGCTTGGCAGAAAACAGTTGCTTTTGTTCAAGTTGACAGGCACATGTATATTAAAACAGGTGGAGTACGAGTTCATTTCTTGTTGTTTGATGTGTGCTTGTTTTGAAACATTTTTGTATGAATGTAAATCTGTTTATTGTTTATGCGTCTTTTAAGGTGGGTAGATGATGGTGATGGAGCTTTCTTGCTTACCAGAGAACATCATATACTATACTGTATTATTTACTAAATGTTATTGATAGTATTATCTATAATCCTCTTAAGCTGTGCTGCGGTTCATCAGAGTTTCTGGCGCATTTTGTACCATATCATATTTTGCTTAGTATCACCGTCTTTGACAAAAACAGCCATCTGGCTCAACCTTACAGTTGTGGCCAACTGAGCTATGTGCTCTATGTACATTTGGCCAGGGTGTCTAAGCTAATGGTTTCCTTAAAGCATCACTATGTAAAATGTTTTGGTTAAAACTGGAAGAATGGCCTAATTGGTGAAGATGCACCGCTCGATTGGCAGGTGACTGAAATTAACATCACCATCATCTTGCTGAATATGTACAATTGGAAGAAGCTAGCAAAGCTAACGAGCTAATACTAAGTCTACAAGAACACAGAGCCAGCCACAAGTATCATCTAAAATGCATGGCTTTACCAGGTGTAAATGCAACTTGTATTGTTCAAGCTGAAAAATTCGTATTTTCCAATTTTGGGCACCTAAACACAACATTTGTTTACCAATTGGACATCTAATAAAAGCTTGATGTCGGTGTTGACCTGACCACTCAGTGGTTGGAGAAAGACTACCTTAGTTACATCATATGTGAGAACATGTTCTATTAACTATTCTTTCTTAACTATTATATAACTATTCTTTCTTTCTGCCAGTTTTAAAAAATGCTGCACTGCATTTTTTGTTTGCAGTTTGTAAGACGAAAGGAATTGTTCTTTTACCCCGTGCACGTTTTATTTTGCAATGTGAGCATTATTTATCTAAAGAAAAGAAACAAAACATGTTATCAAAGATAGTCCTTAGAAAGAAAGAAAATTGGATTTGGCTAAAACTGGAATCAGCAGTTCAGAATTTAATAAAAATGAATAAATAATGGAGTTGGTGTGTCTCCATTGGTGTTTGTTGTGCAAAGTTGACTGTTTAAGCACTATACACTATACATGTCATGTCAATATATCTGTCAAAGTGGAAAGTGAAATCACTTTGCATGAAAAATATGCTTTTTTTTTTTTTTTTTTAAAAAGCGGTGGGTGTTAGTTCTTGTTTAGTTGTTTTTGGCAGCATTAGAGGTTCATAGTGCTTGAACCTGGCACTATGGTTATATATATATAATATATATGGCACTATGGTTATATATATATATAATATAAAATTTTTTTTTATATTATATATATATATATATATTATTATTATTATTTTTATTTATTTATTTTTTTTTCCTCATCTTCTATGTATTTCTCAAGTTCCTCACACAGTGAAGACGTACGTTAATGCACCTTTAACATTACCCATTTGTCTTGGTTTTGTAGGCAAGTGGCTAGCTTGTCAATCCATGGATAATCAGATCCTGATATTTGGGGCTCAGAACCGTTTCAGACTGAACAAGAAGAAGATTTTTAAGGGTCACATGGTGGCTGGATACGCCTGCCAGGTGGACTTTTCTCCAGATATGAGGTAAGCATTTTCCTAATGTACAGGCAAACCAAAAATCTAAAGAAGGTGTAGAAGCAAAACAGGGCCCTCTTGAACCTTTCGGAACACAGACGTGAACATGCTAGGCACTCTTTAACAAGGATACACACACTGTGAAGCACCGCACATCTGCTAAATGTGTGTGAGTGAGTTACAACCGGGGTGATGGGGTCTATGAGGAAGGGAGGAGCAGGGAATTGCTGTAATGCAACATTGCACTTGTCTCTAGTAGCAGTCGCTGAGACAGTAACCATAGACGCCTCTCCATATAGTATATATATTTAAAAACTCATCGACTGAGCTGTGACAGCCTATCCTCCAGCCAGCTCTCCCTGGAGATAAAACCCTGAAGCACTTTATCGCACAGCTGCTGGACCATGCTCCCACCTGGGGAGATGGATCTAGCGCAGATTGTTAGCTCTGCTGTCTTACATGACTTTTCCGTCTTCCTGAGCACACACTTTCTAAAACCATATCTGTTGCAGAGACCACCTATTCATTCGAATGTTTCTTTCCCTCTCCCATAGTTATGTGGTGTCTGGTGATGCTGATGGGAAGCTGAATATCTGGGACTGGAAAACCACTAAGCTGTACCACCGCATCAAAGCACATGACAAAGTGTGCATCAGTGCTCTCTGGCACCCACACGAGACCTCCAAAGTCATTACCTGCGGCTGGGACGGGCAGATCAAACTCTGGGACTAAAAGGAAAAAGGAGGGGTGGGAGGAGAGCAGAAGCAGGATTCTGAACAGAGGAGACAGGATGGATTTTTTGCCATGTCATCATGCTTTTGCTTGGCATGTGCATTCTTCACTGTTTCCACTCATCCTTCGGTTTCAACTTTCACATGTCCTCTTGGGACGTTTGACGAAGGCTTTTGTTCAGCTGTTTCATGCAAGACTAAGGTTTTAAAGTCTGTAGACTGGCATCCAGTCCTGATTTCTAGTTTTGTTTTTACCTGCCCTCCAGAGACACGCTGTACTGTGTTGAACACGAGCAGTGGAGATGGAAATGTGTGATTTTGTTCCGTCATTAATGAGTCACTCAGTATCAAAGCCGTGCTAATCACTTTTAATGCAGCGTCTTCAGTATGTCATCAGATCCTTTGTTGTTGTTTTTATTTTTCTGAGGATAATAAACATTTTGTACATTATTCCATCAGTTTGTTTTTACTCATTGGTGATGAGTGAAATTGCTGAAGGATGCCAGAGCTAAGGCTTTATAAGGATTTCTGTCTGACGGTTTACCTGGAGTTCATCTTTGTCATCCGTGTTAAAGACTGAAGTACAAAGTCTAACTGGCTGAATCACTGTGGCACATTGCTCTCCATGCCTAACCTGCCCCTGCGCATAAGATCAAATCATTTTTCTAAATAATGTAACAGCTAAACTTTATAAAAGTGGTGAGTTATTTAGACTATATGCACCAGGCGTCTTCTAATTCAGCTTGCCTCAATAGGTATTACCAGGACTTTACTTCATACCTAACTGGTGAGATACGTTTTATATTCACTCGCTTATTAAAATCAACAGCTGTTACTGTTTTGTATGGTGTTCCTAAGAGTCAGCGTCGGGTCCCCTCCTTTTGCTTAAGTATCTTCTCCCACTGAGACATACACTCATCATCAAAATAGCTGCACCCAGAATGGATTAACCGGGAATAATGAAACTTAATGGGACATGTGAGACATGCACATGATTCAACTTTCATACTTGGTCGCAGATGTGACTTGAGCAAGGACAGGGCTCATCACTGTACTTGACAGTCTTAAGGTCATCCTGTTAGGTGTGCGTGTGTGTGTTTGTGTGTGCGCGTGCTTTCCGTTCTGACTTGTGCTGTTGTGTTGGTAACATCCTTTGCAAGCCAAGTTTACCTCTGAGAAGAGTTTGAAAGCAAATTGGGAGAGTTTAAGAGAAGTCACATTGTAGGGCTCGGGGGAGCAAGATGGTCTTATCGAAGTATTGTGTGACACAGCAGCCGTGCGGATACTATCATAGCACGTTGTTGGATAGTGGATAGAAGCACTAGCTAGAAGGGTGTATAATAAAGAAGTTACACAATAGGTTTTCTCTCTCACACAAGCTACACCCAGCTTTATATCTACCTTGCCTCCAGCTACTTTCTTTACATTCCATTCTCATATCCTGTCCTTAAGTGATGAAGATGAAAATTGAATGCCTCACATTGTTGTTGTTAAATCTACGGTAATGGCGGACGTATACAGCCCAAACAAAAAGACACAGTGTTACTCTGCAGTTACAGTTGGAGTCCACGTGGATATCAGTGCTCTTTCAATGATCAGTCTAGCAGTCAATAATCAGCAGCTGTACTGATTTAATCAGCCATTGTTTAATGTTCCAGGGTCACGCTCCATAGATTACCCAAATAACTTCTATTGTGTTTTCCCGTCAAGTCAAAGTTCCTTTAAAGGCTGTTTATCTCAAAGTGCTCAGAACCCAACCCCTATACATTTTATTTACTCACTTATTTTAATTAAAAATTCTGGAATTCTGGATTCTTTGTGGTACATATTCAATATACATCTGAGGATTTGATACGGGTTTTGACTGAAAAATATGAATCTAGTTCACAACAGAGAGAGAGATCTGTTATTTATTTTTGTTTTTTTATTTATTAGTTTAATTTCACTGAATTGTGGGAAAACATGCACTCATTATTAAAAGCCACAGCTTACATACACACTAGAGTCAATGCTGGTTAACTTCCCAGTTCTCATTTGTCATTTTTATCATATTCTCTTTATTCTCACAAAGTAATGCAAGGAAACATTTTTACAAGCTACTGATTTTCCTTTTTTTTTTAAAACCATGTCAGCATGTTGACTTTTTGTAGAAATGTGTACAACTGTTACAATTGCATATCAGTGTTCCAAATCAACCAGGCACATTCAAACTCATGGTAAATGGTATCCAGCATACACCTGCCATCAGTTAAAATGATTCCAATTAACCACAAATCAAGTTCCATCCTTCTGCCAGAAACATCGTCCATTAAGAAGCGTGTATGGGTTTAAACAGCTGTGTGAATTTGTTGCGAGTACTGTTTGCTCCCAACAATGTCCCATGCTGGTCATATATCTGCACTATGAGGTAGGGTGGGAAGACAGAAGCCTTTTCCTTTGCACAAATATGAATCCGGTCTCCCAAAAAGATCATACCCCATGGTGGCGGCCGCGTTGTGTTTTGCAGCATGTTTGGGTTTTTCTTCATCTGGATGTTAAGCTTTAATCAGTCGGCCTAAACACATGTGGGATGACCTGCAGAGAGCTGTGCACAGTACTGTAGATGCCCTCATCATCTCACAGACCTAGTTCTCTGTGAGAACGAGTTGGGGAAAAGTGCCACTGTCGATGTGTGCCAACCCGATAGTGTCTTACCCAGAAAGACTTGAGTGCTGTCACAAAATGAAAAGGTGTTTTAACAAAGTGAACAAGGAAACACACCCAGAGAGAAATTCAGATTGCTGCAAAACTTGACATGCAGTTATGTCTGATTACAGCTGTGGTCCCGTTATGTAAGTGCACCCACACACACAACTCTGCCTGGACTATTACCCGGCTCTATGCCATCATCATCATACCCACACATACCCAGACTCACTTGATATTAACAGTCACACCATCTTTGTGCCATATTGTTTTGTCAATAAGGGTATTAATGTAAAGATGTGCACTAAATTTTAAATTTTGCTTGTTTTTTCCACTCTAATTTTAGGTTGACGTTACTTCAACGTTATCACGTTTAAGGGCTGAATAGACTCTTTATACCTACTGTAACTCAAAATGCCTTTTCTGTTGTCGTTTATTCTTAGCATGCTATTCATTTCTAGACAGCTGTCTACAGTTTCATTGAAGTTCTTTTTTGTGAGGGTGACCGTGACAATGGCAGAACGCTTCCTGAAGTGCAGACGACCGTTCTGGTCAGTCGTCCATCAAGACTTTTTGGCTTTGACCCTGTGAGATCTGCTAGTGCGTTACACCGCGACATATTTCTCAGCATGCTTCGTTTACTGATGAGCTGAGCCTCTTTCTCTCTCTGATGGCTCATAACTCTGTTGGAGCATATTCTTTCAGTGGGAGGCAGAGGCTCACTCCTGACTCCTGGCATGTACCCAGCATTAGATAAGGAGATGCCAGTGAATGCTTCTCTACCTATGCAATCAACCTCTGGAAGACAAACAGCCTTTACATAAGCTCCTAGGAGCAGTTAAAGCCTTCAGCTCACCTTCCCTTCCCAAACAAGGATAATGTATCCTCTACTATATAGAGACTGGAGTACTGCAATGAGTCAGCCAAGCCTCAACAATAGAGTTCTCATTAAAGTCACTTTGTTCTCGTTTTGTACTTTGCTGAAACTTGTCTTTAGCTCCCGTTTGCTTCAGTCAGCTCGACTGCTGTTTCTGGCGTACTGTATTTCCTCTGTAATTGGAACATATGACTGGCCGTTTTCTTTCACTGAGGTGAGTAGTTCGTGTTGACCCAACCCAGAATGTAAGTGCTGCTAGCATTGTGCAGGTTCTTATGAAGAAAGAGGTGTGGTTTCGCAGGATCGCTGTAGCTGTGGTAGAGGTGGAAATGTGCGTGCTCCAGCTCCCGTAGCAGGCTGAACCAGTAGCGCACCACAGATGGCTCATCACCACCCACTTCAAACCCTGCCCAGTGCACATGAATCTCAAGCAGCAGGAGGCCCACCGATGGCAAGACTCCTTCCAGAATCATATTCTCTAGAATCTTCCATTCTGCGCTCTCCATGTCTAACTTGAGCACATCCACCTGCAAGAGACAAGCAAATCGTTTAGATGGCATTTGGAATTCTGATATGGTTAAAACATCACGTAAAACTTAAAACGTCACATACAAGGTCACTTAGAGAATAAGAGTACAAGAGCATAAGGTGTAAGCAATAACAGCAGATACAAATAAAATAAATGGGATAACTGGGAAACCCCAGGGATGATATTACTGGAGATGGTGTGTCCATATCAGGGGGTATGGGCATCAGGCTGGAAAATGCCAAATAGGCCAGAAAAGCACATGCTCACATGATGCCATATTACCTGTGCAAAAGTCTGAGAGTAAATATCAAATAAATAGTGTTCAGTGTTTACGCTTCACCGTTGTTACAGCTTCCTTTCCCTTTTTAGAGACCTGCAAATCTGTCTTAAAAGTTGATTGTATTTTCTGCCATTCACTATCTAAATAATGCCAGGTTTGACTGAACAAGGTTGTCTATATCACTATTAGAAAGTGGTATCCATATAACAAAGTAAATAAGAATAAGAATACTAGAATAATACAGAACATAGAGTCGTAATATACAAAGAAGTAATGAAGTGAAAGTAAAAGGCTGCCTGACAAGCAGTAGCGAAGCATTGTGGAGTTAAATGTTGAAATATCAGAGACTGAGATGCGTCTTTCAAAATAAATATTAAACCACAAATGCAAAAAGCAAAGGTCAGTTTTTAACTTGGTCAACCCTTTGGGATAACCTATAAACGGTGACAGGGTGATGATGCTAGTGTGAGTGGATCAGACACAGCAGTGCTGCTGGAGTGTTTAAACACTGTGTCCACTCACTGTCCACTCTATTAGACACTCCTACCTTGCTGGTCCACCTTGTAGATGTACAGTCAGAGACGATAGTTCATCTGCTGCTGCACAGTGCAGTGGTGGTCAACCTTTAGTCCTTCATCAGTGAACACAGGATGCTGCCCACAGGGCGCTGATGGCTGGATTATGGTTGGTGGACGATTCTCAGTCCAGCAGTGACACTAAGGTGTCCAGGAGCACTGCTGTGTCTGGTTTACTCACACCAGCACAACACACACTAACACACCACCACCACGTCAGTGCCACTGCAGTGCTGAGAATGATCCACCATGCACCCAAATACTACCTGCTCTGTAGTGGTCTTGTAGAGGTCCTGACCTTTGATGAGCAGGTATGCAGAAAAGCAGATGGACTACAGTCTGTAACTGTTCTGTAGAATGAATGCTCCTATGTGGTCAGTACAGCTGATATAATGGACACTGAGTGTTGAGGTCTAGTGAAGCAGGCGGTGGGTGTATATTAAAGTGCACTGTGTCTGTCAATCTGATCTGTTTTGTCAAACTTTGTTGTTCTGAGTTTAACAGCCACAGTAGCTGCTGGACTGACTAAACTTTGTTTTACAGTGAGTATGGCCATTTCCAGCACACGCGGTGCATCTTCTAGTTAGCTCAGTCACATTCGTGTGTTTAAGGTTCTAAGTGGCTGTCTGGCAGAAGAATTCTCGTCAGCAAATCAGACTAAACCTAGCTGAAACACAACTGTGCCGAGATCCCCTGCCTCATTACCACTCAACAATTCCAGACTTTCATTAAAAGTTGGGCCTGGACTTTATTGCCAGTATGAATCACAATTGTTTCCACTGAACTCATTTCCTTTCATTGGGGAGCGTGGCTCCTTGAGTAGGCTCCTAATAATAATTGAATTGACACTTAACAAGGCGCTCTAGGCTTTGCTTGCCAATAGGGGGTGATTTTAATAATCCCAGCTTCTCTTTACCCTTAGGATTGGTGTATGTGCAGCACTTCTCACCAAGCTGATCTATAAAAAGCGCAAACCTGCATAAGGTCGTATTGTATATTGATGTTCCTGGGCCATTCAGTGTGCGAGCATATTGGGCCTGTACCCAGTTAGATCCAGATGTCAGTTATCAAATGTTTAGCTTTTAATTAACCATAGATTCGAAGCAGGTGTTTCACATGCCTCTCTGCTTCCAAAACCACAGGAGTCTAACTGGTAGGTTTCTTAGTCCTCTGTGACCACAGATTGCAATATTTGAATGCCTTGGCCAAGAGCCTTGACTGCTCCATATGGTGCCATCTTGCTTTCCTTAAAAAAAAAAAAAAAAAGCAGGAAATGAGTTCAGCAAAGTGCCCCTCTTTAGAGATAAATGAAGGATTCCTGGATAGGGATGGAGGGAGCGTAGGGAAAGTAGGGCAGCTGTTCTTGAGCTCGAGGAGAGAAAGGTGGACAGCATCTGAACGCTGTGGCCTGAATTGGTGTTCTCACCCAGAGGGAGATCTGGCTCAGAATGCTTGTCCTGTAATGTCCTTCACACAGCTGCTCATCCAGCATACCTCTTTCCCTCTCTCTATCTCTATCGTTCTCTCTCTCTCTCTCTCTCTCTTTCTCTCTCTCTCTCTCTCTCTATCTCTTTTACTATTTTTTTCTTTTATTTAAAGGTTCTCTCTTTAAATACTCTTTGGGCTGCCTTTATTAGCCCTGGCATTTTAGTCCTATCAGTTGTATTATGTGTAGAAGATACACATACACCAGGCCTGTGCATGGATCCAATTCCATCATTAAGTTTGTTAATGATACCACAGTGATTGGCCTCATCAAACATGAGACAGAGAAGAGGGACAGCACCGGGCCACAGGGTGTGCTGACAACAACCTGCTTCTTAACACCTGCAAAACAAAGAAGCTCATCATGGACTTCAGGAGGGAAAGAGGAGGCACGCATGACCCCATCTACATTAATGGGATGGCTGTGAAACGTGTCTTCAGCTTTAAGTTTCTGGGAATCCACAGCTCAGGGGACCTGTCCTGGACCACTAACACCTTCAGCCTGGCCAAGAAGTCTCACCGGCACCTCTCTTTCCTGAGGACACTAAAGAAATCTCCTATCCTGGTAAACTTTTACCACTGTGCAATTGACGGTATCCTGATCAGCTGTATCACAGCCTGCTATGGGAACTACACTGTTGCAGATCTGCAGGTGGTATAAACAGCCCAGTGCATCACAGGGACTCTGCTTCCACGACCTGTTCCTATCAGTAAGACAGTAGTAATTTATAGGTAAAGACACACAGACACTAACCCCAGATCAGCACTCCCACTCCGGGACGCTTTGTGAATACGGGATACTGAATGGTTTTCAGAAAATGCCGAAAAGTTCAGGGTGCTGCCCTGGCATACAAATTCCCAGGATCTCAGCACAATAGAGCATCTGTGTGATGTGCTGGAACAAGAAGTCCAATTCTCAGCGGCTCCACCTCGCAGCTTACACAACTTAAAGAATCTGCTGCTAACATCTTTGTGTCAGATGCCACAAGGACCCTTAAAGAGCTCTTGCTGAGTTCATGCCTTGGTGGGTTAGCAGTAATACCACTGGTGTATTTTCAGGTGAAAGTTTTTGGTCAGTGAGTGGTTGATGATTTTATACTTTGATAAATGTGCGTCAATACACATACCTGAGCATATTACAGGTATTGCAATTAATGCTAAAACACTGATTAACTGTATAATAAAGAGACCAGTTAGCTTCAGATTAGACACAGCTGCCAAGGCTGACCCAGTGTAGACAGGTTTACATTGGCTACAAGCTTTCTGCCCGTGTTGTATTCTCACAGGCATCAGTGTAAATCTCAGAAATGTTCACTTTCTCAAAATAGTCAACTTCGAAATTCTAGTGCCCTACATACATTGTATTCTCTCCACTCACTCTGTACATATGTATATTATATTTACATTAACATCTGTAGTTTCTACCACTCCACTGTCCATATTCGTACATATTGTGACCCTTCTAAATGAAAATTTGGGTTTTTATGGGTATTTATTAAAAGAATAATAAAAACAGGGCTTAAACAGGAAATACTGAATGAACATTGATATATATGAAATGAACTTTGATATATATACAATGTATATATATCAGAAGAAGTTAAAAAGATATATATATATATATATGCGATGAGTGTATCTTTTAACTTCCTCTGTTTTGTGTGATTGTGCAATGTTGTTGAAGGATTGGCAATCTGATGTGAGATGTGCTGTTATGCTAGATATTGTAGTGAGAAAATGCTGATATGCAGAAAAATTACGATTTTATGAAAGGTGAATTCTAGTGCACTGCTCAAAACTGTATAGTGATCAAACGACCTGTGAGAATGTGTTTGGCACATGACCGTAAAAGCCCCTTAAACTGCTCTTTAGTTCGTTAATTGTAAGACATGCAGTCCGTACGGTCGATATAGAGACTCCAGGCCACACTGTTTTGCACATCACTCTCTGCAGTGAGAAGTGACGAGATAGGAACCAGCCCGACTCCCGGATTGTGTAAATGATCGATGAGTCATCATGCGGAGAGCGTTGAGTTCAGGCTGTATGCTGAGTCATTGTTTATTAAAACCATAGGTCAGAGGATGCATCTCTCTGCCACTTTCCCATTTCAGTGGTTAATAGCTTCACCTTTTTAATTAGAAAATAAATATACATTTATATAAATTAACGCTTTCCACAGCTCCAACTGTCTGTCACAGCTTCATTAAATAAGTGACACTGCTGGTGAATCACGCCTGAAAAGGGTCCATTGTGTAACTTGATTTAAATCATCAGCTAATTATCAAGCCCTCAACTAGCTGAATAAAGTCTGTGAGAGCAATGAAAACATCCCAGAGCTGGTCAAAAGGAAAAAATGACATGTCTAATTCACATCCCAGCTTTCTCATCACGCCTGATGTTGATGGGATGTTTAATTGACGTCTAGGGAATGGCGGAGAGGTAATTTAAGAATGTGCCCCTTGAGTGGAACATTAATGATCAAGCTTTAATTACTCTCTCTTCAGAAAAGAGAATACTCCCTGAAGAGATTCCAATTGCACCTCCCCGATTCCTTAGAGGTCTCCACAGCTCTTCCTGTGTGGTCCTGAAAGGCCATCCTCTCTACACCCTCTGTATTAATTTGATTTCCATTTTCCTAAAACCATACTCAGTGCTTCCTATTCCCGACACTCTATGTTCAGCAGAAAAGGGTTACAGAGTGTTTGGGTTGAATGTGGCAGCCATGCTGGACGGTCATTTGAACATCTTGAACAAAACACAACTGCAAACACTATCATTCAAATCCCATTATAAAAAAGACAGAACAGGAGGAAGCAGTGCTTAGGAGGTTTTGAGTAGTATTAGACTGAACCACACAGTACAAAACCTCAAACGTTATCAACTTTATAATCTATGATCATTTTAAATATGCTGCCTGCAACATGTTCCAAAACAGCTGGCACAGGACTGTGTTAAGTATTTCTTCCTTTTACAACACTAAATAATCAATTCAGGTCTGCGAAGTACATTTTTGCCATTGTTCCGATACAGCAGTGAAAGGCCCTTATGCTTGCACAGCCATATGGTGCACTGTAGATTGCCCGTCATGCTGTCAGTAGGAGGCTGGCAGGTCTAGCCCTCTCTGCTTACACAACACCTGCAGAATGTTTCTTAGTGTTAATCAAGCTAAAATAAGCTTTTTGAGTGTCGCTGTTGAAAAAAACTAGAAGTCTAGAAGGCATCCCCAGGAGAAACAATATAATAAAGTACGTAATTTAAGTATACTAAGTTTACTTCCCTAAACTTATAGTTAATGTACCAATAGTGTGCTGTTTCCATATACTAACTATGTACTTAGTATATTTAATATAATCATTAGTGCTATTAAATTTATAAATACATATAACTAACTGTACTTAACTGTCCTATTCTGAGAAACACCTCTTAGAGATACTTAAGTACTATCTCATACTATCTCACCTCATAGTACATAGTACACAAAGTACATTTCTAGTACATTACAATATACTTATGTATGGTTTACGTGCACACATTTACCCTTTTATATATCCAGTTTTTAACTCTGCTGTTGTTGTTAATTAACGGAAACTGAATGTAAATGTAAATTAAAATAAAGGGTTAGATATTGGATGCCTATGTTGGGAAAATACTGTAGAGACAGTATTAAAAGCAAACTCTGTAAGGAATTAAATTACAAAATTTTTTTTACCACAGTATTTTACCACTGTTGAGAAAACATACAGTCATTTTCCCTGCCCGGTGTCATGTTACTTGTTAGTGTCACAAGGTCTCAGGTGTGAATGGGAAGCAGGTGTGTTAAATTTGGTGTTATCGCTCTCATACTCTCTCATGCTGGTCACTGGAAGTTTAACATGACACCTCATGGCAAGGAACTCTCTGAGGACCTAAAAAAAATAATTATTGGTCTACATCCTTCATCCCAGAAGGAAGCCTCTTCTAAAGATGAGGCACATGAAAGCCTGCAAACAGTTTGCTGAAGACAAGCAGACTAAGGACTTGGCTTACTGGGGGATACTGAGGGTAAAGGTAATGGACTGGTCAAGCATGTCTCCAGAGCTAAACCCTATTGAGCATCTGTGAGGCATCCTCAAATGGAAGGTGAAGGAACAATTTTCACTATTGTTAAACTGGTTAGAACACTGTTAGCTGTTTATCTGTGGAGAAATGGGCAGGTGGGAAATGTATTTCCTTTTTGTAACTAAGAGCAAAAGCTCCAGCTGGTTGTATTGTCATTGGAGACTCTTTGCTTCTCAAACTTCTCAAAGTACTACAATATATCCATACGGTTGCTACAGACAAAACTGTCTGTAAAATTAGAGACTATTTCCTATAAAAGTCCTTTTCATTAATCTGTATGCAGCTCCCCTCACCTCCACTGAATCATAAGTAGGCATGACCTTAGTGGCGGTCAAAGCAAAGCGCAGCATGATTCAGGCTCTCAGGTTGGGGTCATGTTGCTCACTCTGTCCTGCAGGCTTTTCTCAGCACGGTCACTGAACGCCTGCATGTGTTAGGCTAATTCAAAGCCAAAATGATTTTTATCCATCCAAATATGAAAACAGTGAGAGCACTGATCCATAAAACCAGACAACAGACAATGATTAATATTCAACACTCATTTTCACATTCACTTCAAAACAAAAATCAACAAAACGTCTTATTAGAGGAAAATACAGCTAATCAAACATTTACTTACAGCTATACCGAGAGTGTAAATATGTCTCTCCTGGTCAAGCCTGGTATCAGCTGGTCAGTTTTTGGTATTGGTTAATTGGGATGTATGTGTTTACAGTAAGTTGTACAAGCCAAGTCATTTAAAAATATGATATTGAGAGTTAGTATATCATATACAGTAATATATGAATAGTAGTATATCATATACATATCATATATGAAAGGTCTTGGGGGTAAGAAATTCCCTAGGCACAGGGCAAACCCTTTAACAATACTGTTCCAGGAAAATTACTTTTCATCAGAAAGTCACAAGTTGCTAAATGTAAGCTGTGGACACTAGCTTTTAAAAGTTTCTACAGTTCTACTCTTCCTCACGTTCCTCCTCCTCCTCCTCCTCATAATAATAATAATAATAATAATAATAATAATAATAATAATAATAATAATCAGGTTGTCCAGGGTTTTTCCTATGTACTGCCTGGAGAGTGCTGGGATAGGCTGCAACGACCCAAAGGGATCAGACAACAAATGACAAATTTTAACAAATGAATAATAATATTATTATTATTAATAATAATAATAATAATAATAATAATAATAATAATAATAATAATAATAATAATATCTGTGCCATTACATGAGGACATATAAAAAAGTGTTGCATTTAATTTTAGCACATTACCTATTAAACAAAAGTGACATTTTTAATTTTTTAGTTTATTTATTCAAATTTTTGTTTTGTCATATTTCATTCAAATGAAGTGGAATAATTAGGACGCACTGAAATGTTTGTACAGTTGATTATTGCAATTTTAGAGAAAATCAAAGACTAGAGATGATTAGGGATTCTTAGCCCATGTGTGTGTGTGTGTGGGATGGCATCTTCTCCATAAACTCCCTATTGTTCCAGTTTAGTCTAAACTTGGTGAAGGATGAGTCCTCTAATCATGTGGTTGAATAATCTACTACTGGAATCATTTCATCTTCGGTATGATGGTGATTTTGCATTTCAGACCTAAGCAGGATCTCATCAAGCAAGATCTTACTGACTCACTAATTCTCACTAATTTTTCTACTATCTCACAGAGTGGGAGAACACACAAGCTCTGGAGTATTTGTCCTGTAACCAGTTAATCATCACACTGAAACAGCTGAAACAGTTTTCTGAAGTTCTTGTCTGGCATCTATAAGACTCAGCAAGGCCACTCCACACTGGTGAGAAATATAGATCTATTTTCACTATCCAGTGTCACCCAGAGGATGACAGATTTCCTTTGGCTCTTTTCAGTGTTTTCCTTGGGAGAAAAAGGTGAAAAACCAGATCCAGTATATACATCATACAGGACATCACTCTATACAGTTATCTTCATTCTACATCCCCTGTTTCCATAGCAACAGATGCTGATGGTGAGCTAAAAAACAGGTGGTAATTACCTAAAGGTGGATGATATTGACACCTTTTGACACCTTTCTTGGCTTCTTTCACCTGAAAATAGTCTTGGGAAAACGAATTGATTTGACATTAGGTAGCATTGGTGTTTAATCTGTACACAGTGCTAGGCTTAATTTAAAACTAGCCTAAACTAGAAAACATGCATATTCGATATATACATACATGTACATACATAAACATGCTTCGAATATGCATGTTTTCCAAGACCGTGATTAAAAAAATATGGTCTGTGGCAGAGAAAAGGTCTGACTGACCCAACACCCACGACTCCAGACATTCTGCGAGCAGTAATGCCTTCCATGAGTCATTGTGTTAGTGCCAGCACCATTGGCAGACGGCTGCACTACGCAGGACTACATGCACACAGACCGTTACGACGACTGTCCATAAGACCACATCAGCATCAGTAGAGACTGCAATGGTGTCATGTCAGACTGTCATGGAGTGACTCAGAATGGCAGCGGGTCATCTTCAGTAACAAGTCTCGCCTTTGTCTTGGTGGAGATGACCAACAAATCCATATGTGGAGGCACCATGGTCAGCATGTGATCAACAAGCTGCATGAGACAGATTATTACACGAGACCATCGACAGGAACCTCTACAACTTGATGTCAAGACGTCTGGCATGTTGGGTTGACAAACACAGCGGCCCGATGCTATACTGAGAGACACTACTTCTGAATGTGTAACTTGATAAATATTGATCATATCAGTCTAAATTTATCATCATTTACTGTTCCTGGCAACCTTTATCTTCCTTCCAATTTAGAACTGCAATCCCACACTTCCTTCTGGGCGCAGATATTATTTTGAAGTTAAGTGTGTATAAAAGCTCATCACACAGAAATGAGTGGAGTTTAAGGTGGTAGTACCTTTAGGCTCCTGCAGATGGCACTGCACAAGGATGATGAGGCTATAAATCCCTGTGGGGTGTGAATGATGGGATTTATAGATTGAGAAGAGGAGGTACAGTGAATGTCTTGTTCCATGTGTGGAAAATGGCTCCAATGCAGATGTTAATGACTGCATTTGGCTGTGCTAAAGACCATAGTGTGAGGGAAGTAGCTGAATCTGCAGGTGTATGGAAGCGTTCAGTCATACGGATCTACCAGCAATGGCTAAAATTCCAGTCTGCAGGGAATTCTCCTCGGAATTGTGCTATTAAAAATATATATTTAGTACTGATCCTCAGGTACAGACAGTTCCTGGTTTCTCTGGAAAATCATTCATTAAGCGTAAGTTAAAATTTAGGAACTTTACTTTTCTTTTTATACATGTTCATTCTAGGTGATGTAATAAGGAAACATTATATTAATTTAATAATTAATTAATAATATTAATCTATGAAGATTTAAACAATTATACTTTTCCAATTTCCTTCTAGAATTCCATATCAGGTGTATGTCAGATATTTCTCAGTATCAGAAACCTGTTAACAACTGAAGAAAAAAATGAAATAGTCATTCTGTAAATTTCAGCTCAGAGATTTATGCTATCATAAAGTTCTGAGTTCCGTATATCAAACCTGAAGTAGGACACCTGGGTGTAATCTAAGACTCTGAGCTCGACTTTATTCCGTGTGTAAACACAGTCACTAAAGTAGCCTTTTATCATTCAAGAAATAGAGCTGAAGTTCTGTGACACTGAGAAACTTGTTAATGCACTTGTTACTGTAATGAACTGCACTGGCTGCCTGTATCTCTTTTAGGATAGATTTGAAAGTTCTGTGATGTAAGTGGGTGTGTTACGGTGGTTTAGAATCTCAAAGCCTGGCTTACATCCCCAAATATCTGTTTGTTTTAATACATGGAACAAATCACAACAATTCACAAATAATGGAGGACACTGAAGCAAAGCTGTGCTCTTATGAAGCATCAAAAGCCTGACTGAATGCTAATGGCACTTTTCCTGGTAAACCTTTTCATCCTGCAGAGCGAGCCAGTGAGTTACAAACTAGTTCCATAAGGTGCTTCTCATCTAAGAATCAAAACACAATGCTAATATATAGTGGCGCTCACAGCACAATACTAGCAGAGAATTAAAATCATAACCTGACTATACAACACATGAATTATGCTTTACTCACCTAACTGGGTGGAATGGATGACAGCATTTAGCATTTAGAGGCTGACCAGTGGTTAGCCAGTAGAGGAGTCATAATGTCACATGACCTTGGTAAACCAATAAAATGCAAGGCATTCTTTTGACATGGATGTGAACCAATGGCACACAGAATACTGTTGGGAAGTCATCCTGTAAAGAGGACTAATAGGTGTCTATCCAGGTCTTGCTCCAGACAGAGAACTGTGAGTTGAAAAAATGGACTTGCCGGCCTAAAACCGCATGTAGGGCCATCCTAATTATATCACAGGCCTTGTCATGTATCGAGATGTTCAATGCTTCATCTGTGAACGGTCATAATGTTTTGACTCATCGGTATATGCTACTATAAAGTAAATACCATTTTAAATGTCCTGATCTCAGATCAGCTTAAAGGAGTGACATCTATTAACATCAAGTGACCTCTAGACCTCTTTGTTGAGCCTTTTGATCAAGGGCCCTCACTGACTGATTAGTATGTATTCCTCATACGTTTCTCCACCTGATTCACAAAGACAAATCAATCACTCGTGCCCGTGAATCGTCAGCTGGCTAATGCTATGCACTAGCGCGTGGCTTGTAGGCTTTTCTGTTTGAGGGCCTGAATTTAATTTGCAACAATTAAACTGTTGCTCATGCAGCGAGAAACGAGAATAGGAAGGAGGAGGGAGAGTGATATATGAGGGAGTCAAAAAATTGGCAACGTGGGATATGGTGCATAAATTTGAGGCAATTATCATAAAGGGAAGAAAAAATCTTTCTGTTTCTGTCAAAAAGAGTTGCAAAAGACGTTGACGGATGAGCTGCGTGCTGGGATATTTCAGCCGTGACATCACAAGGGTCTGACTGTAGGCCTTTGACAGTGGTGGCATTGTGATTGAGCACAATACAAGAGCAGCTACTGTGCCGAGTGAGGATGTGGCTGAGTTCAGTAAAACAATGCTTTGTATAATTCTGAATATGCATGCATATAATTCTGAACAACGTGATTATGCCTGGTCCTTTTTAAGAAGATGGGAAAACAAACCAATGCTGAACTCCTGATTCAGTTAGCTGTGCCTGGAGCACTGATTTGGTATGCAGATGGTTATCTAATCGGTCTGAGAGCTATTGCTGGCAGGACTGCAGAAATCTCGTGTTTTGCTGAATGATGGCGATGATGATATGCAGGATAAATCCATGCAGCAAAGAACGTCTCCTCTCCTTCCAGCAGATGTAGGGCTATGGTTGAATGCATAATGAGCTGGACCCTGCTGTAGCCATATCCTCACAGTAATCTACCACACCACAGAGTGAGGGATATTACAATATGAACCTAAAGCTTTCTTGACTTTCAACCATTTTACAAAACATTTGAATACTGTTGTAATTGTAACATTAGTGTACACTATACACATAAAACTTTATGATCATTCACAGAGTGCAAATAATGCAAACAATGTTGATTATCCTGTTGCCATGGCACACGTCTGGGATATGTTAATATGGAACCAAACAGTCAGTTTTTGACTTACTGGCTTTGGGAGAAATTGACAGGTGTGAAGACCTGAGCAACTTTAACAAGACCCAAATTGTTATGGCTAAACAACTAGGCTGGAGCATCTCAGAAACGCCGGACTTGCTCCCAGTAAGCAGTGGTGAGCACCTACCATTAGTAGACCAGGGAGGCACCCAAAGCTTATTGATGTGCAAGGGCAACAAAGGTTATCCTGTATGTTCTGAGCCGACAGAAGGGCAAAGGTCATTTTTAATGATGGATACGGGAGGAATGTGTCAGCACACAGCATCACACCCTGCTGCATACGGAGCTGCATAGTTGGAGAGCTCGTGTTAACCTCTATCAACTGTCAAAAGTCACTACAATTGACATACTAGTGTCAAAATTGGACCTTGGAATATAGAAGAAGGTCGCCTGAGCAGAGGAGTTTCGTTTTCTTTCACTTCATGTGGACGGCTGGGAGAGTGCCACGTGTTTTTAGACTTTGGATTGTACCTTCTGCTCCAGGGGTGTTCATTCTCATACTGCGAGTTGTGTTTAGAGCAAATTACAGATCTTTAATAAGACAGCTTTCTAAACCTGCATTACTTGGTTATACCAAGATTATTTTGGACTCTTAAAATGATTCTGTTGGTCTTCTCATCTAGACAGGTCGACTAGAGCTGTTATGTTGTGCAGAACAGAGATGAAAGCACTACAGATTATACAATACATTATGTGGTATATCAGGATATGTACTGTTTCAGACTCTCATTAGTAGGAATGGTAACCGTAAGCCTGTAGAGTCTTTAACATCGCCAAACATACAATTAGTTGGGTGTGTCTAAACTTTTGCCTGGGTATATACGTGTTTGGCTTGCCAAACTATTTTATATATATCAATTCTATATCAATTTTATGAAATTATAAAATAATAGTAAGTTATAATTGTGCCCTTTAACTATGATGAAGTCATGGTTTGTAAGACTGTGTATTTGTGTGGTTGGTTAATGTACTGAACTTTACATTATCTAAGATTGAATCAATCATACATTTAAATATGTATATATATATATATTTTTTTTTTCTGGGTGAAATTATTTTACTGTTCTTTTATAAAACACCTTTCATATCTTAATGACAGCATGTTTAACACAGAGGATGCATGGCAGGAATTTATTTGTGGTCTCATGTAAAATGTGACAAATCTCACTTACGCCTCTCTAATTTCAAGCTCTCACATAATCCATTTCAGTGATGTACCAAATATGTAAATAAGTAGGATTTAGGAGCTTCCTGGATTTAGGATTCTGCATTTTGGCTGCATTCCTTTTCAACATTCATTGTAATGTGATCACCTGTCTGTGTCCGAAGTCATTGAGGATGGTGGCCAGTTTTTTGGTGGTGCCATGCTGCCTCTGAGCTGGGATAGCAGGGTTGGGGTCCCTCCAGTCCACCGAGAGCCGGTGGAGCCACATGTGAGAATCCTGCAGGTGAGCTTCCTTGATGCTGGGGTCGAAACAATGAACTTCACATCCTGCCTGAGCCAACGCTCTCTCCAACCACTTATCCTCACCACCCAGTCTAATGAGAGAGAGAGAACGAGAAGGAGAGCGTTTATGGAATAGCCCTGAACTCTAAGGCAAGGGCAGGCTTTTAACAGTTCCTAAAACTCCTACTCAGCTGCCCTTAAGAGCAAAGAAGAAAGAAGGGGTTTTAACAGCCTTAGAAGATATGCCCAGTAATTGCACAATTAAGCAACGTGGAGCCAAAGTTCAGGATGAAATTGAAGAGATGCGGATGGCTACCGGCTGAAAGAGGATCTTAGTCTGGTCTATTGTCAGGGTAAAACGCTTTAGAGTCAATTGGACGCAGTACAGAGCTGCAGGGCTATTATCTTTGTCTGTTTGGATATGATCTTTTAAGTTGTGGATGAAATGTAGACTTGTCCTGGGCTGCCTTCAGTGTGAATTAAACATTAGCTGCTAAAATATATTCATTTTCTCCCTGCAGTTTATAAGAGGTGGCTTAATTCCTTTCCCTTTTTAATCCCTTTCCAATTATTTGCTCAGTCAGCTAGTACAGATATTGATCATAATAATCTGGGATCAGAAACCTGTGCATGTAGATTAATTTGTCCCGAATGCTGTGGAGTGTTAAAACAAGCCTTAAAGCATTTCATAATGTCAAACAACACAATGTCAAACAGCACAGGCCATTTTTATAACATGCCAGCAATATACACACTATCCCCCTAGATTTCACTTCCGGTTCCAGGGGGAATGAATTCACCAATATGATGCTGCTTAGCATCCTCTTGTTTTATTATTTTTATAATTATTATTTATGTTTTTAAGTTTTATTTTGGGGAATTCGTTTGTGAATACTAGATTTACAGTCACAGCTGTAAGAATGCAGCGAAGGCAGGTGCGTCTTGGAGGATATGGTAGCCATACCTGCATCCTTCAATAGTGCTGCAGTACACTCTAGTTGCCTTGTTTAAAAAGTAAACCTAAAAAAAGACTCTGACTCTGTTATTCCAGTATAACTGTAGTCACCATCCTGAAATCATCTGTACAGTCAAGAGAATGGATAACAGAAATGACATAAACCAGGCCAACAAGCTAAAAGCTAAAAGCTAAAAGCTTTGGTAATGAAGTAAGTATGGTAACTGGCTAGCTAGATATCTAACCCAAGTTTGTTTTCTTTTCTCTGTCTGAAAGGGTAGAAATTTACCTCTGCCATCTATTTTGCACTAAATAAATACAGAATCAATAGACTTACAGTGTTACACGCTAGCTATAATCTTATCATAATCAGATTACTGGTATTGTCTAATTGTTGAATCGGTCATGTAACAGCGTACTTTGATGTCTTAGATTGTATTTCGGCCCAGAAATTCGACTAAGAAACCTGATAAAGAGAGCTGGATTTTAGCTCGGTAATTGGTTTTTCAGTGCATGTGCACCCTTACTCTGATTTCGTTCAGATTTCTTTCAGATTTGTCTGCACATGTGCAAAGTTTTCCATTATCTGATTACTCAAGTGCATGTAAACACGCTGAAGGTAATACTGTCTACATCCGTTAAGATTATTAAGTGCATGAAAATGGACTTGTTGAAAATTACTTTATCTAAATCATGAACGTACATCATGTAGAAGATGAAGAATATTCAGTAACACTGTTTTAGGATCTGCTAATGATTACTATAGTATAAGCATACAGTTTATTATGGCCTTGTATACTAATACTCTAATAAAAAGGGAGCATATCAATCATAAGCAAGTTTAGAAATGTGGGACAAATGTAGTAGGAGAACACTGCTGTGTGAAAGCATGAAAATAATATGATTATAAATAATACCACATAGCACGGCAAACAATAGCACAAACATATTATATATTTCTAGTTTTAGGCCAGACTGCCCATTTTAATGCACAGATTTTGTTAATATAACAATAGAATTATGCCTTGCCGGTAATGTTATTCCGCTGACATGCTAGTTTATGTGCTAGGTGCTTCATTATTCCTGAATGCTATAGTAGTCTCTTCACTTCTGGCTGTATAACCAAGCCTGCAGACTGGAGCACCACTTGTTCAAAACACTGAGCTTTACACAACCAACTGAAGTTCCGTCTCTGATGCTCTCCTCATGTATTCATGCCTCCCTCCCTCCCACTCTTTCTTGTTTCTGCAGTTAAACTGTAGCAAAGGGAGGCTGTCTCAGACATGATCACTTGTGGTTGATTTATTGCTTCTTTGTGCTGTCTTTTGGAAAGAGAGAGAGAAAGAGAGAAGGTAATCTGTCTCCAGCGCTTCTGAATGATTCATTTAGCTTTAGCACCAAACACCCAAAGACATTTAGATCATCTCTTGTACTGCGATGTGCCTCGCAGGGGGAGCTGGTAGAGGAGATCAGAGAGAAAGAATTTCAGAGATCTACTGCAGACTCTACACGTACCGCTGAGACCTCTGAGCAGCATATTTAATGTATAGCATATAGTTCAGCTGAACTTTGCATAGACTAATAAATGTCATGTCTAGCACACCCAACACCTAAAACAGCAAATGTTCCAGTTTTAGATTCCAAAAGATCATCATCTAATGCAGTGGCCTCACTAGGATCGTGCAGAGCTTGGTGAAAATCTATTAATTGTACCCCATACAAACATGTGCATGTTAATTTGCTATGGTTATGTTTCAAACAAGCTCATACTCACACGCAGGGCATCCCAAGGTGAGGATGTTTGATTTTGTCCCAGTTACCTCAACCCCACCGTCTCAACAAATATTTTTGTTAAATTTGTTAAAGGATGATTTTCATTTAATTGTTGTTCTGAAGCATTTATGTAACACATTAAAATATAATGTAAATTTTAAACTTTCTTTAGCTATCTTCTTTATTGGCGTACTCTTTACTTGTTACCCCTTGACCTACTATCAAACGCCAAGAGTAAAGGTTCTGCCACTTCTGCCAGTCATGGTTATGTAAATCTGTATCTAATGTAAGCCTAATTGATTACTGTGTACTACCTATGTAAGTCTTTTGAATTGGTGCAGGTTTTAAAGGATCTGTCCACACAGCTTCCACAGCTGAGCCACAGACAGATACTGTACATACTCTTTAGGGCTGTCTTTATAGTGTTATAGGAAGCTAAATGACAACAAAGATTTAAGGGATCCTGATATGCCCCAGTGCACCATCCCCCATAATTGTTATGGTACTGTTATCCCAGCTCACCTTGCTACACTGTTTAATTACCAAACGTAGCCTAGGAAAGGGAATACGTGTCTAACATAGTCTAAAGCTGCTTTTCTCTGGTGCCAGCTCAGATTGACTTTACTCTGCTCTATGTTTTTGGTTTCCTGGCAAACATGGTACCTGGGACTATTGTTTGTTACCTCTCTTGTAATGTAAAAACACTGATTGGTGGGGGAGAATCATCAGTATCACTGTAAAACACCAGGTTAGTTCACCCTTTGGTATCACCAAGCTAAACTGCTTTGGCGTCTGATTTAGTGTTTCCCAAACTCTTGTTGCCATGAGCCTGTTCTGAACAAAATTAGTCTCCTTCACGTCACGGCAGCTTCATGCAGCGTGGAACATGCTGGTGGTAGTGTGATAGTCTGGGGCTGCTTTCTGCTTCAGGACCTGGACAACTTGCTGTAATTGATGGAACCAGGAATTCTGCTCTCTACCAGAAAACCCTGAAGGAGAATGCCCGACCATGGGTTTATGACCTTAAGCTCAAGCGTACTTGAGTTCTGCAACAGGACAATGATCAGAAGCACACCAGCAAGTCCACCTCTGAATGGCTCAAAACAACAAAATGGAGTGGCCTAGTCAAAATCTGAATCTAAATTCAATTGGGATGCTGTTGCATGACCTTAAACAGACCTTTCATGCATGCTGCGTTTATTCCTCTTAATAAATAAATTCCTTGTTCAAAAACTGCTTTTTGTGTTTACTCAGGTTTTCTTTGTCTGATATTCAAAATAGTATTAGTATATAAATAAACGTAAAGTAATATAGGTAAAGTAATATAAGTAAATAGTATTTGTTTGTAGCACACAAAACAACAATGTGCTTAAATATACTTCAAAATGTGCATTAACATTTTTCCTGGTTGGTGTCACAGGCAGCTGTTTGAACACTTGTTATCCTCAGCAGGCATCAGAATGTTGTTCCGCTAAGCTAAAAGGCTTGCAACTGTTTAGGCCATGTTTTATTTACGAGGGGAAATTGTGCAAATTTGTTTCAAATAGGGGTCAGTCAACTTTCAAGCAAAGTTCAATAAAAAGCCAGTGCTTCACAAAACATGTCTATACAATGCACAGTAGAATAAATTATTTCAAGATGCACTGACATATATGCATGTTAATAGAGTTTGACTTCATTACATTACCTTACAGCTGTGCACATATTCAAAACTGAGAGAGAGAGAGAGAGAGAGAGAGAGAGAGAGAGAGAGAGAGAGAGAGAGAGAGACAGAGAGAGCCTATAGGGAACCTCTTCTTGTGCCACGTCACCACAGTAGGGAACTGAAAGCACACGCAGAAGGGAGTAACCCAACTGAACAGCTTTGTACCAGAGGTTGAATACCAAAATGTTAGTGCTCTTCACCACCATTAGCAAACACCAACTAAAGGTATACCATTTGGAAGAATGGTATTCCATCCATAAACATATACACATACACCCCCAAGCTCAATATTAGGCACTCAGCCTCTTCTGTTTGGTTTAATACGGTTGGAGAACATGCGCAGGGGTATCTGGGACCACTCCTCTATGCAGAACTCATTGAGATGCTTGGGCTTTCTCCTGTGAGTTGGGCTGCTCAGTGGAGATCAGAGATTTTCAGTTGGGTTCTGGAAACTATAACTACAATGTTGCTTAGCAAAGTTCAGATGATAGGATCTGTGTCTTGGTGTAGGACGTCTTTTGTGTCCCAGTGTTTATTTTGAAACTGTGAAACCCCAACATGTGACTAAAGCTTGCGGGTGTGAAACTGACCTCTGGGCTTCTTAATCCTCTCTTAACATCCTCCTCATTGTGTCTGGGGGCAGCATGCAGTTACTTTCGCTGTGCCTTTTGTTGTCCTGTGCCATGTGTTTCGGTATTTGTTTATAGGTCCTCCTGTCTCCACCCTCTTCCTGCCTTGTTGGTCTTGGTAACTAAAGTAATAACTCTGTTATTACTGGACTGGTAAAAATATGCCTGTACAGCAGGGGCTACATGAACAGCCACATGATCCAGTCCAGATTCCTGGGAACTACTGTTGACAAGTAAGACTGAACGATTGTTTTTGGTTGTATTTGGTTGTTTTTGGTTGTATTTGGTTGCTTTTGGTCACTATAACATCATGCTATAACCAGTTGGGCTCCAAGGTGAGACTGTTAGTAGCTAATGTTAGCAATACTGCTAGCTAACTATGAAATCTGGGACTTTATAATAAATCATACTAACTAATTTACCCATAGCCGAGAGTTTTGTCTATGCAGGGGTTTTTCTCCACCTGATTTTTATTTAAAGCTACAAGTGTTGGCTGAGTAATTGTCACATTGGCCATTTCTCTGTCTTGCATTCCTGCGTTCTTGTGTTCTTGCCTGACATCATCTTACACTGCTCAAGTACTCGGAGGCATTCAGAGGATCGGTTAATGACTTGTTATAAAGATCCCGGTGGGTGATATTACTAACCCTCAGCTGTACATTTTATAGTTTCTCTGTTTAAAGTAAACTGTGTTCTTAAATCTAAAGAAGGAGATGAGGAATAGCCTTTAAAGTTGTTAAATATTTGCTTTGGTTTGATATAAGTTATACCTAATATGGAAGTTTGCTCTGGTATTTGGTTGGGGTGAATCATTGTTTGGATTAACACTGCAGGTGGTCTCTCCTGTGTCTTTATCTCAGGCTGGTGCAGCACCCTCAGCCCAGCAGTGACCACCCTAGCAGCACCTTTTCTCTCTTTATTACTATTTTTTTTCTCCTACTCTGATCGTCCCATAGGCTAAACTTATAAGTACATATATATATGTGCTGTTACATATGTACATTTGTATAGATTCTTATTGTACTGTATATTGTATATAAGTTTTCACATGATAATTAACATTTTTTTTGGTAAATTTCTTATATTTCATATTTTGTATAACTTGAACTTTGGTGTAACCTCTTGCTCTGTTTTACCTTATTGTGCATTACCTTGCTCTTTTACCTTATCGTAGTTTAACCCAATGTTCAGTCATGAACATTTAACCTAAATTACAGCTGCCATCGTGAACATGGCTAAACTTTATTTTTGGAAAAGTTAACACAAGCAGTCAGACACTATTTTGGGATTTCATGTTAATGCTACATTTATCAGCTACTAAATGGCATCTTAATGCAGGCGAAACAGCTGGGGTTGAAGTGGGCTATTGCACAACAGCAAGTACACAGTGCATCTCAAACTCCTTTATGTGCTTCCTCCATTCTTCTGTTCTTACGAGTTTGTTCTTGCACAGTATCTTGTCGAAAGCATTGTTCCCAAGAACCCAAGAAGCCCAAGGTCTTTGTGTTCCTGGTACTGAGAAACACTTATTATGAATCAGTTCACTGCAGATAGCTGGCTAGCTAACTATTCTCACACTTTAAAGTTTTCCCAAAGGGGAAGAGTTGGAGGTAGTGGCTTTTAAAAGATTCACTATTTCAATAGTGTTTTTTCAGTATTGTAAAGTAAACAAGCTGTGCTCTGTCTTGGAGCACAAGGAAAGCTAAATGATGATGGGGACACAGACAGAAAAAGACATTTTCAACAATGTAATAAAAATAAATAAATGACATGGGAACGTCTCCACAAGTACTCGCCTGGTAAAATAAGACAAATCCATGCCTGAAAAACTGGAGCTTCTACAGTGCCTTATGATAATAAATTGTCATCCTCCAGGGTAGTAATTCAGTTCATGTAAGCCTAATGCTAATGCACACTCCTTGTGATTATAGCTATTTAGATTCTGGAGGAACTAGAGACAAAACCTTTCTTTGTGCGCCGCATAAACCATAAAAGCTTGAATATGAAAAGACTCATTAAAATCAGCTTTCATTCATTTACAGGCCAGTATTGCCCAGACCAATATGCCGGACACGTCGCAGAAACAACCTGAGGTGGCTGATTCAATATCTATATGTATATATAGGGCTATTTCTCCAGTACAGCTCGAGTCACATGCAGGATCTATACAAAGGTGTGTCAACATTCTGACAGCTCCTGGTGACCCAACACCTCACTAAGACACTACATCTTGTTTTTCCTGTAATTTGTCCTCGACTGTATCTATCACCCTGTTCCTTTTTATTCATGTAGATTTCAAGTTTGCTCAGGCAGAGTCTTACTTCATATGTACCGCAGCTCGTTGTGTAGATCTTCTATAGGCTTTGAATAGTTCTTTTAATTAGACACATGCAAAACATTTGAACATTTCTCTCCTCCTTGCAAGATGAGGTGCAGTTTAAATGATTTGGAATTTTAATGGACCAAACAGCTGAAACATCCAGTAGTTGTCATTGTGCTCTCTGTTTATGATTACCCAGCCTATGCTGCATTTTAATGCAGACACTATTATTGTACTCTCCCCATTGCCTCAACTGCAGCACCTAGAAGCTGACGTTTGATGTTTCTGCGGCACACTAGAAAAAAAAAAACGCTATTGTGTGGCTGGTCTCCTGCCGTGTGTGACTCTGTGTGTGTGCATGTATTTGTATTGCATGTATATGGTGTCAGTCAAAAGTTCTGGCACTTCTGCACATTGGGATTCTTTATGTATGCTACTTTTGCTGTTTCAGAATAATGGTGCATGCTTCGTCAACACTATGATAAGACCATTGGAATTATTCAGTGACCCAAAAATGTTAAACAAATCAGTGTATCCTCTATAGACCTTGAGTTGTGTTGTCATTCCAGAGTCTACGTCATGTCCATATTAGGAATTCTGGGTCTAAGCAGAGAATTTTCGTATCTCTTTAACTCTGTGCTTAATTAAATTGAATTATTATTATTATTATTATTATTATTATTATTATTATTATTATTATTATTATTATTATTATTATATTATATTATCCATATGTAATAAGCGCCATAACTGTGAACCGTGTTTTCAGTCATGGCCATACAATGGGCCGGGCTGGTTGAAGGGTGTCACTGAATAATTGTGTCCACAATTAAAACACACTCAGATGCTAGCTGTTCTTTTCTATATTACAACAGCACAATGTGTCAACAAAGTACAGAACCAACAGCATGAACAGCAGGAATGTAGTTCCTGTCCAAGGGTTAAAGGGTTACTGATATACTGACAATGGGGCTGAGCATTGTCTTGTTCATAATCAATATTACTAGGCGTTGTCATTCTGAGGATACTTACATGTTCATTGACATGAATGCTTATTTTGGGATTTTATTTTTAAGGTGTGTTTTGAGAAGTACATTTAGCGTTGTGCAAATATTCCTGATGCTTTGAGAAATGCTAAGAGTTACTGAGAAGAACTGTAAATTACTTTGGTGGAGAGAAAATTTGATCTGAAATTTTAGTATTCAAGTGCACATCTAAGGCTTACTGTCAGTCTCAAGACTCTTCAAGACTAAATGTGTTGCCCCACTAGTCTGCTGTGCTCAGCTATCCCAAATGACCAATAAAGATTTCTATATGTTAATTGATATGTGTTCCCTGAGGACAAAACCCTACCTGGATGTTTCTCTTCTCCATTGATGTTTTAAAACATTTGATCTAGGCCAACATCTCCTCTCAGAACTATTGTAAAATCATGTTTCAGACTTCAAGTAATGGTTTCATAACCATTTTATGAAATAGCCGTATGTAAGGTAGCTTTTACAGGTAGCTTGTACTTCTTACATCTGGTTTCTATTACTACAGTTCTAACAATTTTATCTACAGTGAGTTTGTCTATTCTGAATGACTTTGTGCACACCATATATAACAACACCATATATATGTTGAGAAATCAGTGTTTCCCTTTAAGCTTAGAGATCACGTTGGTGCAAACTGGTGTGTGTGAGTGTGTATGGTTAGTCCAGATGATGGATTACAAAGACCATTCATACCAAAATAGTTATTTGCCCACTTGCCCTGCTCCCCCATAAGCCCCTTATCCCTTACTCCATCACTCAGTAATATCATAATAGCTTCTTTGCAGCAGCTCTGTTTCTCAGGGGCAGCCCTGCGCCCGCTCTGCCAGCACACCTGCATTTTTCTCCAGCAGCCAAATAGAGACCCCTCGCTTGGACATCTACACACCTGACCCAAATTAACCCCCCTATCCCAGCTGTGCTGACCCCATTTCCCCCTGCCCAGGTGGAGTCTGTCCTTCTGGAGAATCACTAAAAGGCCCAGCCTTACTCGCCCCCAATTTAACAGGAATTTAACCCTTCCTGCATCTCACATGAATGCAGGGGTGGAATGAACAGGTGGCAGGATAGGCTTGGGAGGCTGTCGGAGGCTGGCTGTTCAGTGAGGGTTTTGTGGTGGTCCTGACAACTGATGAATAATCTGCAGAACTTAAAAGTGCACCTACATAGTAAGAGCACCTAATAAAATATGAATAAGACATGACACCTAATTAAGTGGATTACATAATTTATGCTGTATTTTTATACTGTATGTTCTATTATGTATCAAAAAATATAAACACTGTATGCACTATTTTCATTTAAATATATTTGCACTTCATTGCATCATTATGGAATGCACTTCATGGAAACAGGGTTATACAAGAACCATTAAATTCCAGTTAGATTCAGTTATTCTACTAGAGAGCCAATAAGAAGCTCTTCTTAATGCATCTTTTTTTCTTGTTATAAAATTAATTTATATCAATGTATAAATAACATAATTTAGTTATATATCTTCTTCACAGTATGTTTGATATTTTAAATCTGTTCCATGTATGTTAAATGATAGAAAGCCATCCCCGTCCAGTATTAAATTTCACTCTTTGGATTCCAAAGAAACCTGAGCTGTGTTAATGAAGTAATGTGGCACAAGCATCTGTTTAAACAGCTGTTTACCTTCACTGGAGCTGACAAAATAAAAAGTCTTTTCTGTGGGGTTTTAATATTCTTGTTCATTTGTCTGGTGAAATTAGTCGTTTGATTTATGATCATATTATGTGTTATGCATTATGATTGTGACCACACTATATTGCCAAAAGTATTCGCTTAGCATCCAAATGATTTAATTCAGGTGTTTCAATCATTTCCATGGCCCAGGTGTGTAAAACCAAGCACCTAGTCATGCAGGCTGCTTCAACCGACATTGTTGAAGGAATGGGTCACTCTCAGGAGCTCAGTGAATTCCAGGGTGGTACCGTAATAGGATGCCACCAGTGCAACAAGTCCAGTCGTTAAATTATTGCTACTGAGCTCCAAACCTCATGTGGTCTTCAGATTAGCTTGAGGACTGTGTGTAGAGAGCTTAATGGAATGGGCTTCCATGGCCGAGCAGCTGCATCCAAGCCTTGCATCACAAAGCAGAATGCATCGAACGCAGTGGTGTAAAGCGCCACCACTGGACTCAGAGTAGCGGAGATGTGTTCACTGGAGAGGAGGGATTACGGTGTGTTGTTGTTCAGGAGTTGGGCTCCAGTGAAAGAAACCCCTAATGCTTCAGCAGATTCTGGACAATTTCATGCTCCCAAATTTGGCTCTTTCCTGTTCTAACATGACTGCACCCTAGTGCACAAAGCAAGGTCCATAAAGACATGGATGAGCCAGTTTGGTATGGAAGAACTTGACCGGCCTGCACCTCAACCCAATAGAACAAGTTTAGTATGAATTACAGTGGAGACTGCGAGCCTGGCCTTCTCGTCCAACATCAGTGTCTGACCTCACAATGAGGTCAGGGTTAGGGTTAGAAATATGGTCAAAAATTCCCATAAACTACACCTTGTGGAAAGCCTTCATAGAAGAGTTGAGGCTGTTTATGAAGAATGGGAAGTCACTCAAATACACATGCATGTAAAGGCAGACGAGCAAATACTTTTGGCAGTATAGTATATGTTTCATGTGAGGCTCAAGTGCAATTTAGCTGCATGGAAGTTTCAATTAGCAAGCAACATGAAAGTTTCACTTTATAGAGAATTTTAGCTGGTATAAAGGATGTACCAATATGTACTGTATATTGTCTACTGTGTGTGACTGAGAGCGAAACTCACCCCACTGAGTAGACTCGGCAGTGTTTAGTGTTGATGCATCGGGCCAGACTGAATCGGTTATCCAAGCATAGAGCCCATGACCTCCGAACCTCCTCACCATCAATCTGTAATACTGGAAATCCAGGGTTTTCACAGGACACCTGCACATATGCACACACAATAAATTGTACATACCATGTCAGATCCAGTATCTACCTAATCTAAAGGTCACCTCAAAGTCAGAACATTCCAAAGACGGCAGCCTGTTGTCAGAAATGCACTGGATGTTGTGTTTAGGGTGTAAAAGCTGAAAGTGTTCTCGAGAAACATTAGAAGCATTCCAACTTCTTGAATGCTTACTCAGAGCTCTCTAGACCATCTGCAGTAATGCCAAATAAGCAGGCATGAAAAAATAGAAATAAATTTAGGAGGGGGTGAGCGATCATGCCCATGTTCAAGCCTCAACAATAAAGACCCATCTAGTCAAAGGACCTTGACAAAAGCAAAAGGCTTTGACGAGTTCTGAATTGTTGCAGCCTTTGCCTTATGAAATTTGGCTGTTGCTCCAAGAAGTAGCAAACCTCTACAGGTGACCCCTGTCATATTACTCATACTTGGGTAATAGGAGGAACAGATATCCAAGTCATCACAGGTCCATAAAAAGGGACATGGTGAGATCCCAAAATGTGATCAGTGACAAGAAGAAAGCTCTTTTAGTACTGGACCAGTGACTGTAATTAGGAACTGTGGTACACAAATTAAGACAGAGGGCTTGTTCCTATTTGTCTTGGGCTGCTGTTACTCAATCTTTTAATCAATCTTAATTTGGCTTAACTCAGTTTCTCAGCACTGGAATCTCACCTTCATCAAGCAGATCAATGTGGTGCGAGTTTTGTGCACTATTAAAACCGCATTTCCACTTTTTATGCTGTGTTCCTGAAGACTCAGACATTATACAACAACTTTGCACCTCCGCCTGACATGCTCTCTTCTTCCGTCTCTTTCTCTCTATCTCGCTCTCTCTCTCTCTCTCTCTCTCACTCTCTCTTTTTAACATGCACCATCCCTGTCAGTTTCCTTCTCACACTGCATTTTGCCACCTTCTCACTTTCTCGGTTCTCTTTCTCTTGCAGCTATTCTTAATCAAATCATCACACTTCCTGAATTCACACATAGGTGCCGATTTGTCGTCCTCATTGTGTAGCTTTGTTCCTTCACTGCTTGTCCTTGGCTTTTGCTTTTCAGTTCTACCTTGCCTCCTTTCTTCCTTCACTATTCTGTATTGTTTGAATTTCTGGCTATATGCTAGGGCTAACATATTTAAGTCCATGTTTCAAGTGGTGTTTGGTGCTGGTTTGAAAAGCTGATAGGGTAAGTTACAAAAACTAATAAAGAAAAACAAAGTTTGTCTGTAACCAGTGGGCACTTAGCCCAGCTGATGTTTGCACCCACTGGGAAAAAGCCCAATAGACCATTTGCGGACACTCTAAATATAGACTACTGGTTTTAAAAGTTGAGCGTCATGCTGGCAGAGTGAATAGTGCTTCTATAACAAGAAGGGCCTGAGTTTGATTTCTTGTCCAGAGCCCTTTCTGTATGGTGTTTCCAAGTTCTCCCTGTGTCTCTGTGGGCCCCTCAGTCCAAAGGCATGCTGTCAGGTGAATTGGAGATGCTTAATTGCCCCTAGGCATAAGTGTCTGTGTGTCTATGATGGACTGATGAACCTGTCCAGGGTGTTTCCTGCTTTCTGCCCAATATAGATGTATGTAAACAACAAGGGATACAGCACTGCATCATGTTAACAATAAGAACCTCATCCCAACACAATGGAGGTTAGACCTGGATGTGCGGTCATATTGACAGAACATTTACTAATGAGAATATTCCTGCCATTTTCCCACATGACTACCACATTTTGATTATTGCTGAATGTTTCTGTATTGGATTACACAGAATCCACTGGGTCGGTGCCAGTTAAACATGTTTGTTACCAGTCTCTTTGTTAGGTATGCCACCTGTAGTCCATCTGTTTCTCTGTATGTATCATTACCCTGTTCTATAATGGTCAGGACCCGCACAGGACCACCGCAGAGCAGATATTATGTGGGTGGTGGATTATCTTTATTATACAGTCTGCAACTGTAGAACTACAGAGTGCTCCCATATGGACAGTGGAGCTGATAAGATATACAATGAGTACCGGCTAATACAGGAAAACCCACTCTGCTCTCAAACACTGCCGAGCCGAAATTCCTCAGTTCTGAAAAAGGCCGGTCCCAGAGAGCCTATCTGTGAAAGAGCTGAGCGAGTGTTATATTGTGGGAGGAGTGAGGAGGTTTTGGAGGAGGAGCTGTGAGGAAAGGAAAGAGAGAAGAGCATTCATCACCTCCTGCAGCTGCAGCACAGAACGCACACTGCCAAGTTTGTTCTGTCAACAGCGTGTACACGTAGACAGAGAGAGAGAGAGAGAGAGAGAGAGAGAGAGAGAGCGTGAGAGAGAGAGGTAGTGGGTAGCCTATCATAACAATTGACCATGCCAAAACCTCCCCCTCTCCAGCAGACCTTCTGCTATGTGTTCTCTCAGTGCTGTCCTCTGTAAACCCTTCAGTGCTAGATTACCTTACAACCTGGGAATAGCCTGGGAATAGCTCGAAATGCTACACATTCTCCAGTTTCTCATTAAACATGAATTGCTGATTTTTTGCATATTTCTGCATAGAGTCTTCATGCTTGGGCATGTTTGTCAAAATCAAAATCTTTTGTTTTTGTCATTTAAACCTCAGAATTCCATTCAGTTTTACTTTATTATTTTTGACTGTGTGAATATTACATGACTAAACTGTGAAAAATTACTAATGAAAACATATACAGGATTTTCTATCACATCGATGTACCAGATTGGTTAAAACACAGTTGGGTTTTTCTGAAGGGGAACTAAAAGTCATTCAGAGTTGGAAGAGTTAATGGTTCTAAAAGCTCCAAACACAAAGTAATTAGACAATGGTGATGTTTGACATACCTGACAGCTGAGGCATCACAATAGTTTTATCCTAAAGATTTGCGCTAAATCATCTGGTTAATTAATTTATTTTAACCCCCCCCCCCCCAATAAACTTATTTGTTCACACTGTGTGTTGTTTTAAATATCATAAACTCATACGACACGACATGTGTAGATTAATTGGTGGAATGTAATTGTTGTAAATACACTCGTCATTAAAGGAATAGATACACCCAGAAGGAATCTATCGGGACCAAAACTTAGTGGGTAGGTTTGTCATTGTGAGATGTGCGAATGATTTTCTCGACCGTGCATGTGAAGTAAGCAAGGACAGGCCTCATTGCGGCACCCGACTGACCCAACAGCCATGACTGCAGACATTCAGCGAGTAGTGATGCCTCCCTGAGTCATCCTGTTAGTGTCAGCACCACTGGTAGATGACTGCACCATGCTACATGCACACAGACCGTTACAACGACTGTCCTTCACCACGTCAGCATCACCAAAACCGGCAATGGAGTATCTCAGAAGGCCTGGTGCCACTCCACCTTCAACCCTACTGCAAAATCTGCAGGAACTGTGTGAGAATATTCAAGTTACATGGGATGGCTTACCACAGGACACCATTAGGAACCTCTACATCTCCATGCTGAGACGTCTGGCATGTTGGGTTAGCAAACACAGCGCCCTAAAGCCATACTCAGAAACACTACTGCTGTATGTGTAGCTCAATAAATATTGATCTTATCAGTCTAAACATATCATCATTTACTGTGCTTGGTAACCTTTACCTTCCTTCACAATAGTGCTGCAATCCCACACTTCCTTCTGGGTTCAGTTATTACTTTGATGATTAGTATAAATATTTCTGTTACAGATGTTGCAACAACTGGTTCCTATCACCACCTCCATTAAGAGTCTATAGGTTATATATTGTTTATAGGTTCATTTTATAACAAAAACCACTTTATTCACATTGCTCCGTCCGTATTGTGTGTTTCTCTACCTTTCTTGAATTTCCCTCTGGGATCAATAAAGTATCTATCTATCTTGTGACAATGGAATTACCCATGCAAACCTTCTGAAAGCTCGGTCGAATTCCCCTCAGTAAATCCCTTTATTGGATCCTGTGGACCTTTCCCCCTGCGTTAGCCTGTTAGCATTAGCCTTTAACTGTTTAACTGTGTGTTATATAAAATATATAGGTGATTTCTCTATTCTGTGTAATCAAAACACACTGCCTGTTAGTGCCGGCACTGTGAGGTTTGAAAGGCTTTACACTTCTGATCAGTTTGTTTGGCTTGAGGCGATGTGCTCCATTGATTTATGCTCTAGAGAAAACAAAGTTACTACACACAGTGCAGCTTCTGTGTGTGTGTTTTACCTGTGGCGTTGTGATATACTTGATGAATCGTAAAGCCTCATCCTTCAGGTTGTGCCTCTCACTGGCCCAGGGCTCCAGCTCTATCTTCCACCTGAGAGACTACATGCACACATACATAGTCAGTCACTGAGATTGTACAGAGGAACTGATTCTCAGAATCTGATCTAATCTGTGGTACATACAGCCTTTTTGATCACTGCACACTTGCAGTGCAGTTTAGTACTGGAACAGTAGGACTCCAATAAAAGGCTTGTATCCTGCTACAGGCCATTTACATATATCAATCTTAAAGGCACAATAAACAAAAACACTCTTTAATTTTACAGGGATACAAGTGTCATGTAAAAATGAATTATTGTTGTTTTGGTGCATAAATCATTATAACATTGTAGCTGTCATAAAAGGAAATAATATTAACAGAAAATAAAATCACAAAAAGATTTTACTATGTTAACTATAGAGCGCTAAAACACGGCATGATAAAAATACTAATGATCAATAAATAACTAATGAAGTTATGAATATGTCATAAATAGTAGATTTCAAAGCAACAATGCAAAAAAAAAACATAGAATGGCATTCAAATGTGTTCACATGTAAGTATATCAGGTACTTCACTGTTTCATACATGGCTCAGCCAATCAGATTTTAGAACTGAAATGAGTCTGTTTTCAGAACAAGGCTGTGAGGATGTGTTGCGACGATTCGCTCTGCTCTGACACAGCAGTGCTTAATGCAGGACTGAGTAACCGTGGCTGTGGAATCGAAGTGTTCCTCTCTGCAGGGACCAATAGCCCCCTGCAGTTCCGCCGATTACCACACACACACTCACAAACACACAAACACAGTGGGGGGTCGTTGTCCTCATTGTGGATGCTCTGCTTGTCTGTACCTCTCAGTAAATCCCTTTATTGGATCCTGTGGACCTTTCCCCCTGCGTTAGCCTGTTAGCATTAGCCTGAAAGTGTGTGTGTCCTACTGTGGATTGCTTCTGCTGCCTGGTATGTGCATGTGTGTGTGTGTGTGTGACTGATAAAGCCTTGCTCAGCGGGGAAGAGATTAGGATGGTGATTGGTAAGAGGTACTGGACTTGACTGACCTCACTACATTAGGCCTGTTGTGTTGTTCTGGCTGTAGTGTTTGAGACAGGGGCTTGGCACAGTCAGTCTAGCTTTGTCAATGTCAACAGCAAGTCACAAGTCGTGTCCTTAGATGACATTAATCTACACTTTTCAAGATGCCGAAGTAAACAACTTCAATAACAGCTCAGAGGAGGTCAACAATCTGACTGACAGATTAGATAATGGTGTTCATAGACTTCAGTTCAGCATTCAGCACCATCACCCCTCAGCAGCTGATTGGAAAACTGAGCCTACTGGGCCTGAACATCTCCTCTGTAACTGGGTCTTGGATGTCCTGACTGAGAGCCCTCAGATAGTCAGGATAGGTAACACACATCTCCAGCACCATCATACTAAGCAATGGCGCACCTCACGCTTGTGCACTTAGTCCTCTGCTGTCACTCTACTGACTCATGACAGTACTGCAAAGTTCAGCTCAAACCACATCATCAGGTTTCCTGATGAGACAACTGTGGTGTGGCATCGTACAGAGAGGAGGTGCAGCAGCTAACGGACTGGTGCAGAACCAACAACCTCTCTTTGAATGTGGACAAAACTGAGGAGATTGTTGTTGACTTCCGATTATGACCCCCACTGAACATTAGTCTCTAATGTGGAAATCGTAATTAACACAAGTTCCTCGGATAACCTCACCTGGTCCCTCAACACCAACTTGATAGCCATGAGAGCCCAGCAGCACATCTACTTCCCGAGGAGACTGAAGAAGACTCATATCCCCCCCTTCCATTCTCACCATGTTCTACAGGGGGGAATGTGGAGAGCATTCTGAGCAAATGCAGTGTGGCCTGGTTTGGGAATTGCACCGTCTCTGCGAGAACCTACAGTGTATAGCGAGGACAGCTGAGATGATCATCGGGGTCTCTCTCCCCTCCATCATGCACATCTACAGCACACGCTGATTATGCAAAGCCACCAGCATTGTGGACGACCCCACCCATCCCTCACACAGACTTTTTTCACTGCTGTTGGAGTTAGAAGGTACCGGAGCAACTGTGCCATCACTGACAGACTCTGCAAAGCTTTGTTCCTCAAGCGAGCAGGATTTTAAACTGATATCACCCCAAAACACATATGTGTACGCACACACACACCCACACACACACACACCTCTTTTGATGCTCTAATTTGATGCTCTAAATCTGGAACTTCGCTGCTAACACTGTGTTCACACGGTTTAGTCTTCCTCAGTAACTGCTGTGTGTATGTATGTTATCTGACTGCGTAAACTCACAGATCAGAGCGTGGTAAATATTTCTGCCCCTTATTCTACTACCTCATGTCCGAAAATTGAGCTGTGTTGGTGCTGCGCTGTCCTGTCTGTTTACTGTGTCTGTCTGTTTAATTGATCCTATTCATTGTATTGTTTATTGTACAATTTTTACACACTTATGTCTGCACGTTTGCATTTTGTACTCCTTTGTTCCATGTTGCACCTTGTTCCTGGAAGAATGTAATTTCACTCCACTGTGTACTTGGTACATGGATGGAATGACAATAAGGGTCTTGTGACTTCATTTAACTTGAAAGACAGACAGACAAATAGATAGCTAGATAGATAGCTAGATAGATAGATAGATAGATAGATAGATAGATAGATAGATAGATAGATAAAGCAGGAACTACATTTGCCATCCTTGCTTTTCTGCATCAAGTGTTTCCTGGTGACGCATCTGCCTGATCGCAAAAAGCAGCGGATTCCACATCCACATTTAGAGGTGAGAGCTGTTAAACAGCTTTCTCTCACGGATCCTCCCTCAGTATCTAGGTACTACTTCTACTTGCACTCTAGTATGCACTAGATAGATAGATAGATAGATAGATAGATAGATAGATAGATAGATAGATAGATAGATAGATAGATAGATTTCTAGTCAGATTTCCAATAGCAATAGAAACCCTGCATGAAAACCAACTTCAGCTGCCAGTATAGGTCCTTTTCCTGGAATGTAAAGAGCCAATATTATAACTCATGCCATCTGTACTGAAGTGCCCTTCATCTGAGTATGCTTACTTTAGGATCGTTACACAATGGACCGAAGCTGGGCTCACATTCCTGGGTGATGCATATTATTCTGCATAACTGACACAGTCTGGCACTGATCATCCTCCAGCTGCTATTCTTCTTCTGGAATGGTGCTCATTCCAGTTCAAATATACCCACCAAACCTTTGGACTTTTGCCCTTGTTGGTGCAAATCCCTGTTTTTCTGACATAAATATTTGGACAGCAGTCACAAAGCCAGAAATAGATGAACATCTATCTTCTTATTGGCTCATATCACAACACAAGTAACAGGGTTTTTTATGACTGCTCTGAGTCTAAACTCATCCTATGTTGGATCTTTTTATAGATCAGTTTATTCTGCTTGCTCCAGGCTGTCAAACAAATCTTAGGAAATGTGGAGTCAGCGTTTGTTTAGAAAGAGCTCCTCTTTCTCCTCTCCCCATCACCTCCCCCTCGCTCTGTAGAAGATGTCTTCATTAAGTCTACTTTTTGGATGTGCTTTCATGCTTATGCTGGAGTGTATATCTCCATATTTTCCATTTGTCTTCCACATTTTCTTGTTAGTTTTCAGCTGTATTGCGGGAGCTGAGATGAAATGCTTTTCAATCTTTTTGCCCCTCTTGTGTGCACGCTCAGGGTCTCTACGGCTGCAGGACTCTGCAGGAGTTCACTTATTGTTCACCTGGCTGACATTTTCATTTATATCCTTGGAAGTGGCAGGGGAGCGCAGTGTGTGTTGGGCTGCTTCTATTATAAGCTTCTGATTGGCCTCAGTCAGCTACTGCAACCCCACCAATCAGACATAATCAATTACATATGAGTCATAATTGCATTGCAGATTCTCTCTCTTTCTCTCTCTCTCTCTCTCTCTCTCTCTCTCTCTTTCTCTCTCTCTCTTTAATTTCAGTGTTTTGAAATTACTGCAGTAATAACGTGAGATGAAATGGTGCCTTAGAGGTATATCATTTCTGTGCTGCGCAGCATGTTTTCAGGGCTATATATATACACATACCGAAGCATATATGCTTGGCTGTGCGTCTCCCTGATTGCAATATTTGCGGAACCCAGCAGGGAAACCATAAGAAAGTAAAAGGCGGTAATTGATCAATTAGCTTGAACGAGGGAAGGGATAGATTAATACAGAACAGAGAGGAGGAAATGATGGGACTATGACAGGCTAAACTATAGGTTAGTGCTCATTAGAGGCCAAACCTTTCCCCCAAAGAACATAGATTTGGGTTGGGGGGTGACAGGGAAGAATTGCCCCATCCCTAATCATTTGTTCCTAACACATCTAGACAGTGTGTTGTAATCTGCTTTTGGTAAGGTGCAAAGCCTTGTCCAGTGTCACATCCATTGCCAATCAAGTTCTGAGCCAAGGCTTACATCAAGACGGTCTATTAAAATCCAGAGTCCTTAACTTTGAGTCAGTATGTGATCTTCTGCGGATTTATAGTCCTCGGTCGCTTTTGGTCTCATTCATTTTGGACAAATAGCCAATGCTTTGGCATAATCATGCAGATAATGTACTAGAGATTTTTAGACTGAGTACAACACAGAAGAAGAGGAGTGAGGATGTGTGTTGGAAGGGCAAGGTGGAAAACAGTGGAAGAAGTAGAAGAGGGCAAGGATGTGGGCACTTTCCAGATAAAATAAGGGCCAAAGGGCAAGGCCAGTTAAAGGGTGCCACTGAATATTGGAGGAACAACCATGTTCTCAATAATTCAGACATATTCATATGACCCTGCTAGTCCTGCCTGAGGGGTGTTTCCCCTCTGAGATTTTATTTTTCCTTTGTGCTAAACAGCCTTGTTTTTTTCTGTATTGTAGTGACACAATGTGCTGACAAAGTACAGTACCCATGGCGTGAACAGCATGAATGTAGATCCTGTCAAATCTCTCGCACTCAATCTCCCACATACAGTAACATACATAATGGTATTCACAATGAGTAGTGCAACTAAATATGAAAAGTGTTTCTTGAATAAACATGAATACATTTCCAAGACCATAAAACTATGAATAACTATTATTCTTCTTCTTCTTCTTCTTCTTATTATTATTATTATTCCTGCTAGAAGAAACAGCATAGATCAAAATAGCAAAACTACCATATGGTTCAACTTGGATGCTGGTATGACCATTACCATGCTGGGAGACCAGCTAATAGCACCAGACCAGCACTAGTCCAGCAGAAAGCGTGCGTCATTTAAACTGGCACCTGCTGATTACACTGTGTGAGAATGCCCTGATGAATGGAGCAACAGAAGTGGCCCATAACTGCTAGGAAAATGTTTATGCCTATGACTTACTTTTACTGTGGACAGCCATGAAATTTATAAACAATAAAGCCACAAAGCTTTAAAGCCATAAAGGCCACCAGACACATTGTCCATAATTAAAACTATACACTCAGCATGGTTCCTTTTTCTCATAAAGGCACATAGCAGTTTTGCTATATTTGAAAGACATGTGTAGAAAAACAGATAAACGCTAATGTTATGTTACCATAGCTGATACTGTACCATTTTCCCACATCGTTTAGCTCATGTCTTGGTAATAAACTGATAAAGTGTAATATTTTATTCTGTTAAATGCATATATGAATATAAATTGTGTATAAACACACATTTCCATGTAAAGTATATTATATATAATTTACCAGAAATGTATTTTAATATGATCAAGTATCAGGTGTCTCAGTATAGTACAGCTCAGTACAATGAGTTCTATTTAAGTATATATTTAATAGCACTAATGATTTATTCAGTATATTAAGCACAAAGTTAGTATAATAAAATTCAGTACTGTAATAATAAGTTGAAGGAGGTGCTCTCTCTGCATGCTTTCTATGCAGCACCCTGCTATGAAATATGACTAAAGGCATCTGGTGGGTGTTGGCCTTTAAACAGAGAGGATCTTAGGTCTTTAATGTGTACTTTGCTTTACGTCTTTACACAATACTCATGGGAAATGCAGTCTGTAGGCAGCCAGCCTCTTTCATGTTGCATTACTGGCGCACACTGAGCCAGGTTGACTTTTCAAATGTTCAAGCCTCTCAAGTATATTTAAAAGTAATGTAAACAAGACAGGCTACCTGTGATAATACACTGCCCTGGATTAAAACACTGTGGATTAATTCCGCAGAGTTATTAACTCAACCCAGAAAATGCCTTCTGTATGACTAACACACAACATTCATTAATACGTGTAAATAGTTAATGAAGATATAATGAGTCAGGCTACAAGGCTGTATTAACCTAATGTGCTTAAAGGACACAGGCCCATAAGCATGATTGTGAAAACAATAGGAATCTTCACTGTCGAGGGAAACTGTGCAGGTGATGTGCAAGTTCATTCTTTGTTCATCAAGATACAGACAGTGTAATGATACTTGCACAGGCTAGGTCTTCAGAGACCCCAGTGACAGTGCAGTACCTGAGGGTGTGGTAAACAGACTTAGATTCATAGAAATCTGTACTTTTAGATTATCCTTAATTTCCTGGGCACGTTTATTTTACCTCACCAGCATCAGTTTGTCCTGTTAGTCCCTTTTAGCCTGCACACTCAGTAATGCTAACAGGTGATGTGTCGATGTGCCTGTATGGTAATAAAATCAGTAAAAACACAGAGTAAGATGTGACACAGGCCTTAACGTAGGTGTTTTTCACCTGTACATATGAATATACAGCATCTAGAAGTTGAAGTATATTTGATTCTCAGCTAAAATGACAGTTAAAACAACACCAAAAAGCCACAGCATAACAGTCCTTCATTTTGCCAAGCGTGTGTTTGATTTCATGGTTGCTTAGGAGTGTTTTGTTGGCATCTTGCTGTTGCTGTGTTAAATCCTGCTCACTTATTTTACATACTGCACTCTGTTTTCACATATGTGCAGACAGAGAAGACCAAAAAAAATCAGAGTAAGGATGCACATGCACAGTGGAGCCAGATTACTGAGCTAAAATCCCGCTCTCTTATTCGGATTGCCTTAGTCAGAGCATGTGTTTTACATGACCACTTGAAGAAGCCGATAATGATGATTATGATTGATTATAATTGATTTATTTAGTGCTTATGAACACACTTAATGTGAAGCAGAAACTATGAGCCACAACATGTCACCTGAAAATGACTGCCTTATAAGCTATTCTAAACTAGAATTGAATTCATTTGTAAAACCTGACAAATAATACTTCAATACTCTGTCATTTTTGCCCTAAATGAAACACAAACATGGCTGTTCTGGCTACTGCTTAATAAGGGGGAGCTTTTACCAGCTTAGAGTTTACCAGCAAGGGTGGGATTTTGCCCATTAGCTGACATCGTGTTGAGTGTCACAAGATGTCCTGTTCATTTTCCCATCTCCTTCATGTCTCTACTCCTTTATAATGTCTCTGCTACTAGACAGTTTGGCTCTATGGGCTGTTAAGCTACTTTCTAATCTTAATGTTCAGTCTTTAATTGTGACCATACGTCCTTAACTAGCATTTTCTTTTTGGGCCCTAAATGCATTTGGTAAATTGTCTGTTTATGCCCATGGAGCCCAATATATGAACCTTTGACACTACTCATCATTAGGCATCTAGTAACCCGGAAAGTTTAGATCACCTTAGAGCTAGCACACATCTGTCTGGTGTTTACACTGGGATGCGAGTGTGATCTTCCACACGGTTTCCACTCCACCAGCTTCCTGATGATCAGGATAGTATGTGTCAGACATTATAGGTCCCTTAGTAATACCTTCCCATCATTTCTTAGCCTGAGAATGTAGACTCATTTACTGCCACTGTCATTCTTCCAATCCTGATGGAGCAAGCATTTAGAGGCGATTGTGATCAGCAGCGAGTCATGGAAAGCATGATTTTGCAGTATGTAAAGAGAAATAGCTAAGTAACTAAACGGTTACAGAACAGGCTAAGTGACTGGAGTGTCTGGCTGGATCCTGCACTGTAGCCTTAGGACAGGCTTTGTGCTGAGAGCAGCTGGCCGTCATGTTTGATCAGACACTCAGTCAGACTCCCTCTACACACCTGCAGGACAAATGTTAATTGAGGAGAGAGGCTGGGAAATGTGGGACACTGGAGTGTACAAATCCCAGCATGTTAAACAGTTTAACATTAACGGCAGCATGACTGTTGCTCATAAGGAATAGTTAGAATAGGGTTAAAGTACCTTAAAGATATTAAATACATATGCTTGGTAGCACTATTCTATATGGCCGACTGAGCTGTCTGCTATGAGGGCTGTAACTCTAACACTAAACATCCACTGACCACTTTCATTAGCTACACCTCTTTGTATCTATGCTCAGTGTCCATTTGATTGGCTCCACCATGTAGGAGCATTTTGTAGTTTTACTTTTGCAGACTGTAGACTGCATACCTGGTTAGCCACTTTTACCTTGTTCTTCAATAATCAGGACCCCTACAGGAGCTCCAGAGAGAAGGTATTATGTGGGTGGTAGATCATTCTAAGCACTGCAGTGACACTGACGTGGTGGCGGTGTGTTGTGCTCCCTGTCCAATCTATTAGACATTCCAACCTTGCTGTTCCACCTTGTAGATGTACAGCCAGAGACGCCAGCTCATCTGCTGTTGCACTGTTTGTATTGGTCTTACTTTAGTCCCTCATCGGTGGGCACAGAACACTGTTGGCTTGTCATCGTGTTAGTGCCAGCACCATTTGCAAATGGCTGTATGACGCAGGACTAAATGCTCACAGACCGTTACGACGACTGTCCTTAACACCACGTCAGAGCCACTAAAGACTGAAACAGTGTCGTGTCAAACTGTCATGGAGTTACTTAAATTGACTGCGGGTCACCGGTCCCGTTTTGTCTTGGTGGAGACAACCTACGAATCCGTGTGTGGAGGGACCTTGACCAGCACAACGAGGAGCAGTTTGTTGTCATATGTCACATGTCCAGAAGGCCTGGTGTCACTCCACCTCCACCCCTACCGCACCATCTACAGGAACTGTGTGAGAATATTCAAATTGCATGGGATGGATTATCACAGGACACCATTGGGAACCTCTACAACCTGATGCTGAGACATCTGGCATGTTGCATTGGCAAACGTGGTGACCCGACACCATACTGAGAGACACTACTTCTGTATGTGTAGCTCAATAAATATTGATCTGCAATAGCACTGCCATCCCACTCTGCCTTCTGGGTACAACTATGCTTTTGATGATGAGTGTACATAACACAGGGTAAGTAACTAACACTTAAAGAACATGGCAACAGTTTCTAAATAGGAATAGGAGGACTGCAAAAATAAGACAGGAGGTTGGCATTAGGATGAGATCAGTCTGTCAGAGAAAGTACTGTCAGACATACAGAATTATTGTTCTTTGCAGCTGTAAAAACAGAAACTGGTCCTTTATTTACACTTCCTGTTAATAAACATTATCGCTCCTGAGTTGTTCCAGAGAGTTCAACAGAAGCCAAAGAGGGCTCATCCTCTGTGTCCTCTTGCTAGTCATGGCCTTAACTGAGATCTTAACTGAGAGAGAAGGCTAGATGAAGTCTGCTGAGCAAGTTCGATTTTTTCCCCTCACATTTCACACGGTTTTGAGTGTAGAACACTGCCCTTAAGCACAGGTGTGACATTGAGTTTGGTGAAGCATGAGTTATCCCGGCAATGTGTGTGTGTGTGTGTGTGTGTGTGTGTTTGTGTGTGAGAGAGTGTGTGTGTGGTTGTGAAAGAGAATGATGCAGGAGTCGACAGCCTGTCAACACACTGCGTCCCACTACGCTAGAGAACACATCCTCAGCACCATCAATACATCCCCAGAGAGACAGAGAGACTGAAAGAGAGAGAGACTCCTGCCAGTCCACCATTTAGAACAGTCTTAAGTGGGGTCCTGGTGAAAGAAATGAAGGGTCCGCAGCTCTAATTGGAAAGGACAGCAGTAAAGGCAGAGAGGGCAATGGCTCTTGCTGCTGGCAGAGCTGTTCTCCACTGGGCGAGTAGGAGACAGTGATGAATGTGGATTTGTCTGTCTCTGCTTTTTGCACAGCCGCCTCGTCACCCACACATCAAAATCACATCTGAGAGGTGGAGAGGCAGAGGAACTCCATTCTTTACCCTACCACACTCTTTCTGCACCCAAAGAGCCTACATGGACAGAAGCAATTTTCCAGCCTCAGTTAGCTTTATGATATCCACTGGGAGTACAAAACTTTAAAGTGCTCACAACGCAGTATCATCTCAATAGTGATGAAACCTTTTATCTCAGAAACGGGCACTTCAGGTGAGAATACAAAAAAAACCTTCTTCACTTTAACATGCGCTGAGGCCACATGCACTCAAAAAAAAACAAATAAAAAAACTTCCAACCCAACAGTCACAATTACGGACATTCAGTGAGCAGTGATGTTCTCCATGAGTCATCCTGATGCCAGCACCATTGGCACACGGCTGCACCACACAGGACTACAGGCACACAGACAGTTACAACCGGTGTCCTTACCATGTCAGCGTCACCGAGGACTGAAATGATGTTGTGCCAAACTGTCATGGAGTGACTCAGAATGGCAGTGGGTCATCTTCAGTGATGACTCCCGCTTTTGTCTTGGTGGAGATGACCAACGAATCCGTTTGTGGAGCCACCATGGTCAGCACCAAGATGAACAAAATGCCATATTAAGGACCTTTAAGGACTACAGCACAAACTATGTGCAAGGAGGCATGTCACTTCAAAGTCAGAGTTGAAAACTTTGTTGCTTTAAGCTTATTATAATTTATTCATATTCATCATATCAAAGGTTTAGCCACAACAATACCAAACCTTCATCAAATGCTGTAGTAGTGACACATTAGTTTATTTATTTATTTAATCTAGCAAAGAATTTGTCAGTACACGACACAGTTATACACGTATAAAATCATAATATTTTCATAAAAAATAGCACATGGGACATATTTATTTCATATACCTACTCATCATAATGTACAGTGGGGAAAAAAAGTATTTAGTCAACCACTGATTGTGCAAGTTCTCCTTATATAGAAGGATAAGAGAGGTCTGTAATTTTCATCATAGGTACACTTCAACTATGAGGGACAAAATGAAAAAAAAAAATCCAGGAAATCACATTGTAGGATTTTTAAAGAGTTTATTTGTGAATTATGGTGGAAAATAAGTATTTGGTCAAAAACAAAAGTTCAGCTCAATACTTTGTAACATAAACTTTGTTGGGAATGACAGAGGTCAAAGAGGTTAAGAGGTTTCCTGTAAGCTGGTATTTTGGCAGATCTCCTCTAGAGCAGTGATGTTTTGAGGCTGTCGCTGGGCAACACGGACTTTCAACTCCCTTCACAAATTTTCTATGGGGTTGAGGTCTGGAGACTGGCTAGGCCACTCCAGGACCTTGAAATGCTTTTTTTACGGAGCCACTCCTTCGTTGCCCGAGTGGTGTGTTTGGGATCATTGTCATGCTGGAAGATCCAGCCACGTTCCATCTTCAATTCTCTCAGTTATGAAAGAAGGAGGTTTGTCTTAAAATCTCACGATACATGGCCAAGTTCATTCTTCCCTTAACACAGATCGGTTGTCCTGTCCCCTTTGCAGAAAAACAGCCCCAAAGCATGATGTCTCCACCCCCATGCTTCACAGTAGGTATGGTGTTCTTGGGATGCACTCTTCTTCCTCCAAACACAACGAGTTGAGTTTTTACCAGAAAGTTCTATTTTGGTTTAATCTGACCACATGATATTCTCCCAATCCTCTTCTGGATCATCCATATGCTCTCTGGCAAAGTTCAGACGGGCCTGGACATGTACTGGCTTAAGCAGGGGGACACGCCTGGCACTGCAGGATTTGAGGCCCTCTCGGCATAGTGTGTTACTGATGGTAGCCTTTGTTACTTTGTTCCCAGCTCTCTGCAGGTCATTCATCAGGTCCCTCAGTGTAGTTCTGCGATTTTTACTCACTGTTCTCATGATCATTTTGACCCCACGGGATGAGATCTTGCATGTGGCCCCAGATCGAGGGAGATTATCAAGGGTCTTGTATGTCTTCCATTTTCTTACAGTTCTCCCACAGTTGATTCTTCACACCAACCTGCTTGCCTATTGTAGATTCACTCTTCTCAGCCTGGTGTAGGTCTACAACTTTATTCCTGCTGTCTTTCGACAGCTCTTTGGACTTGGCCAGGGTTGAGTTAGGAGTCTGATTGTTTGAGGCTGTGGACAGGTCTCTTTTATACAGATAACGAGGTCAAACAGGAGCCATTTATAACAGTAACGAGTGGAGAAGAGCTTACTAAAGAAGAAGTTACAGGTCTGTGAGAGCCAGAAGTCTTGCTTGTTTGTTATTGACCAAATATTTATTTTCCACCATAATTTACAAAAACATTCTTTAAAAATCCTACAGTGTGATTTAGACTTGCACTTTAGTAATGTAATTTTGTTCTGCAGTACTATTTCCTGAGTGGCCGTATGGGTTGCCCCAATCATTGCTTATCATTCTAAACTCCTAAAACTGTATATCCAGGGCAACTTGGTGTGTACATCTCAAATGTCAAACAAATTAAACATATTGATTTTAGATATAAGTGTTATCACTTAACATTAATCCAAGGGCATGGCAGCTGTATAAAGGGGATCTCTGTTTTAGACTCTGGGGATTCCATAAGCAGAGTTAAATCATGCAAGGCAAGTCTGTTTGATATTTGAAGGACTTATGCTGTATGAAGCCTTTTTGTATGGTGTAGGATGGTGTATGCACACTGTTCTATCATAGTATCCCATCATCCAATTGCTGCGAATGTATGGAAGGCCCATGCAAATTCTCTAAAATCTCCAGTCAACATTTATGCAAGTCTGACTAAACCTCCCTTCACTGTGCTGGTTCCTTCTGATGTATCACTCCTTCCACAAATGAATAACCATCCATCTGTCCAATTCATCTTTTGCCCACACATCCACTCTCTAGCGCTGCATTTGAAGGTGAGATCACAGCATTATGCCTATGAAAGTAATTATCTCTGTTGCATTTGCGGTTGATCCATCATCATCTCTGTATTGGCCTCTCCCGCTGGGCAGGCACAGGCTAAAAGAAATGCTGCAGTAAAACTCTTTTTCAGGAGTGACCAGGGGAGCAGTTTGGATTCAAATATATTGGCCACTTAAATATGACCTCATCTGGCTGAACTATAACAGACTGAAATGAGAGCAGGAAGAAAGGAAGAATGAAGAAAGCTTATACTGGTGGATTTCTTTCAGAGCACACCCGGCTTAATACCCTGACCCAAAATGTCGTGAGGAGAAGAGAGAAAAGGAAGGAGTTTTTTGGTTAAAAGTAGCCACTTAATTCATTAAAAGCGAGTGAATTTCCTTCTTCTGTGATCTGCGAGAGGTTAAATACCTCCTCTGTGTCAGTCACACTTACACTTATGAGATTTATTTCTTATTTCTCTCAGGCTAGAATCGGCTCAGCGCCTCAATCCCGGCTCAGAAGGAATGTACAGTAGAGACGTAACAGAATTAAGATAGGGGATTAGGCAGACCTTTTTAATACAGAAATGATCTGACAGAGGTTTAGGAGTGCTTTATGTTCAGAGTAAGGGAGATGGGACTGCATTTTCCACATCAGCTACTACTCGTAATGAAATTCATTTTTTCCCTTCTACCATAAACGGTCTCTCTCTCTCTCTCTCTCTCTCTCTCTCTCTCTCTCTCTTTCTCATAAACATCTGGAATGGATTTGGCCTTCGCTGAGTGGAATGTGGGATTCCACACTGTGTGTTTTGGGTATATGCCCGAGTAAGATACATAATATAGTCCCAGAAAGAAACTAGTACAGTACTGGTACATGTTTACAGGTAATGTCCAAGCTTAGTGTTATCCAAACTTGCGCTCCTCTAGTGCTGTTACACTGGCCTGCACATGGTGACATTTACCATTACAGTCCTGTCAAACCGGATCTGCTATCCTCAGCATAAACGGCCAACTGCTACTACAGTTCTAAATTATGTATGAAATACAGTTCTGTAAAATGTTCCTCAAAAGCTCCAAACATTCCACTTTTCTGTTTATGTTGCATCACTTTTCCACAGTAGCAGCTAAGAGTCCTTGTAGGACAGTTACTGCTTCCCTTGAGTGCAATGCAACTGGAATCACAACAACTTCCATTACATTTTCACTCGGAAAACGTGTCCTGTTCTAGTTAAGTCTTCCAAAATCAGGATGTGGCAGCCTTTTCTGACATCAGTTAAGTAATAGCATCTGTTCACATGTGAGTCGTCTTGGAAATTTCATGGGAATTGAAGATCTGATGCAGATAAGGTGTGAAGGTGTAAAGGAGTAATGATTAAAACAGCTGTCTTACATCAATACCTATAACCATACACTCCTAAAAAAGATTTGCTCGAGGAATCTTTACTAAAACAAAAGATTCTATGCAGATCCATGACTTCTAGATGAAACCACATCATCTTAGACGGCTGTTCGGAGAAGGTGTTTGATTGTATAGGTGTTTTATATAGCATCAAAAAGCTTTTTGCTATTGTTACGGTGTCTTTTTGGTGCAACCCATGTTGAACCCATGTTGTCTTTTCTGAGTCATCTAGATGATCCCCGCTGTCAGTGAGGGACAATCACCTTTCCCCTTCCCAGCAGCAGATCATGCTCTGTTATGAAAATATTCACCCATCGGCCACTTTGGTAGGTGCACCCCTTTGTATCTACAGCTCTACAGCCTAATTACCCCACTACTCTGTTTACTCTGTTCCTTAGTGGTCAGCACTCCCTGGTGGTTGTGTTTTAGGGGCGTTATGATAGTGTGGTGGTGTGCAGGTGGGGTCCTGACCACTAAAGTATAGATTACAGTCTGCAACTGTAGAGCTAAAGAGGGCATCAACAGTATATGGTAAGCAGAGCTGATAAAATGAGGAGTAAATATGTCATATGCAGTCAGTACAGTTCGTATAGTGTCCCTGTCCAATAAAAAGAAAGCACCTCCAAACTTTCTTGTGTTCCAATCACTTCCATGGTCACAGGTGTATAAAGCCAAGCACCTAGACATGCATACTGCTTCTACACACATTGGTGAAGGAATGGGTTGCTCTCAGGAGCTCTGTGAATTCCAGCAAGGTACCGTGATAGGATGCCACCTGTGCAACAAGTCCAGTCTTGAAATTTCCTCCCTACTAAATATTTCACAGTCCACTGTCTGACCTTAGAACACATTTGGCATGAATTGGAGCAGAGACTGTGAGCCAGTACTTCTCATTTAACATCATTGTCTGACCTTACAAATGTGCCTCTGGAAGAATGGTCACAACTGCCCATAAACACATTCCTAAACCATGTGGAAAGCCTTCCAGAAGAGTCTACATCACATTAAACCCCATGGATTAAGAATGGGATGTCACTCAAGTTCATGGGTCTGTGCTACCAGAGAGACCGTTTATGTCATGAGTGCATTTTCAAGATTGCCTCTGTATATGCATCATGGTAAATAGCAGGCTTGTGATTGGCCACTTTGCAAGCCGAATGAATTAGCCTTTTCTGCAGTAGTAGGAAGACAACTGGGTAAAAAATGGTGATATATTGTCCTGCACTTACAACTGCTACCACATGCCTTGTTTTGTGTCCTGCTTGGTGGTTCAATCAGTCTGCACGCAGTAGGCTGGTGCTGACAGTTCTGCGCAGTCTACTGCCTGTGGGTTATGGGCTGCTCCAGCTTCAGTGATCCTGGTATGTTTGCGCACGTGGTTTTGGTTAAACCCAGAACTGTTCTGCAGGCTCTGCAGTGCTGCTGGCACCAAGGGACTTTTCCTGTGCAAGCTCAGAAAAAGCAGGGAGGAAGGCTGATAGAGAATGCTGACAGCCTGAAGGGACTTAACGTGGGGATATGAGTACGTCTGTTTCAAACAGCTTATAATGCATTCCATATTATGATCAAAGATGAATGGGATGTCTATGGCGATAAGGTATAGACCTGGACATTTCCCAGCTGACTGAGAGACAGCGACAGAGGGAGAAGACAGGGAGAGAGAGAAGAAGGGAAGAGAGTAAGGGAGAATATCATTAACCCAAATCCCTCAAAATGTGCTAGTGGTTGCCTAGAAACCACCTTTCCACTGTCAGGCTATTCTTACTCCTTCTTCGTCAACTCTCTCGTGTCAATATACCCAGGAATGACACATTTAGCCATTAAACTGCACTGCGTGTTTAGCGGAGCGGCCGCATGGCAGCCTTTTAGACCTGCGTGTGTTTATGTGTGGGCTCTTTCTTCCTGGCACGAGTGGCTGTGACAGATGGGTGATAACTAACAGCGACTCTCTGCTGATTTGCTCAGTTTGTTAGTCTGGAAACTAGACCTGACGACGGGAGCACAGCAGAGTGAAGCATGGCCTGGGCCTGGCAGAGTAACACCAGTCAACTGCTCATACTGCTATACCAGTCTTTAACCTTTACAGCTTCATCAGTAATTAAGCTTGTCAGAAGGATCCACAGCTACAGCTACCTTTGGACTGCATTCAGCTCAGTGGAAAATCTGCTTCTAATATAGATGCACAGTCATATGCAAATATTTAACCATCTCCAGTCAAATGTTTTGTTGTTTTTTTAGAGGAGGATAAATGAACACATCTGCTAAAGAAAAGAGCAGTTAAATATTAATTTTTCATTCTACAAATTTTAGTGCATAATTTCTAGTTTTTGCTGAGTTTAGCATATTAGAAACAAATTCTAACCTAAATTATATATGATCCACAATGTTTGCCACATAGGCTACATGTTAAATTGTAATAATTATGGGGAAAACAAAAAGTACATTTAGAAAATACAAAGGAAGACATTACAGATTTGTCCAGAATGACTGCTTTGAGTAATAAGAAAATATAAAGCTGAATTATTATTTAATTTTTTTCCTAAAACTGACAAAAGCATTATTACCCCATTATGTTTAAATCTCAAATGCGATATCAACTGTACTGATAAAGATACCATCAGAATATAAGGACAACATTCAACAGTAGATTTTTCACTCACATCCTTAGAGGATAAATCCTTTAACAAGTTTCTCTTTGAATTCTTCTTCAGTCATGAGATTCACTCGGTTGGGGAAGGAGTCTGAAGCACAACCATGTTACAAAACGTTTGTCTGCATGTTGCATGCAGTTACACATTTTCACCACAGAGGACTCCAAACCACTAATCTTACATCGTGTTGCATTACATTTTGGAAAGAAATTAAACACAAATTTATATTGTACATTTAAAAACTGCATAGGCCATATTTTCTTCTTTATTTCGTCCCCCTTCGTTTAAATAATCATATTATTTGATCAGACCTGTCCACATTTCTGTAGACCTGAAAAGGTAGGTGTATGTAAGTCAAAATCTTATATGTATACTCTAGTTTGAATCTTGTGGGCATTTACAAGTTTATCATTAGAAACAATTAGTAGGAAAAAACAGGGCTGTAGACAGATGAGCCGAGCTGTAGGTTAATCTAAAATGACCTCATTAAGTTAGAATGAAGTTTTCATAATGCCTTGTAGATCAAACAGCACAATCACATTTCATGCCACATAACTTGAAAAATAATTCCTATAAGTAGATGTCTGTCTGTCTGTCTGGTCATGTCCATATGTCCATAACGCCCCCTTTGGTTACTTCAGGTTATTGCACTGTGCTTCCTGCTCCCCCTGGCTCCACCCTCTCCCACACCTGAAGCTAATCTGCACCTCGTTTGGACATCCATTAAGACCCCTTTGTTTGTCGCAAAGTCAGTTTTCCCCTCTTGAGTCTAAGCCGTGGTCCCCTTCAGTTCTTGTTTCCTGTGGTTTGTAGTGTTTGTGTTTAATTCTGAGTTTGACTTGTTCCTGGTCGTCGTCACTCTCTCTATGGAGAGATACCCACGTGTGTTTTGACCCCTGTCTCCCGGACAAACTTAAATAAAACCACTTTGCGTTTGCAACCTGCCTCAACCTTCACTTTACATAGATAATTATAGCTGTTATAATAATTATAGCTAAGTAAATCAATATATACATATAATTTGAAACTATTTAATGTCAAATAGTAGCGAGTGCTAATAGTTGACATGTGTATGTGCTCAACTCACAATTGCTACAGTTGCTAGGTAGGACAAGCTCTACAGATCAAGGCTAAAGTCCTATTTAACTTAATGAGAAACTGTAGCTTGCAATGCAGGTTTAATCAAAACATGTGCACTATTAAAAATTCTCATCATTTATAGACCGCTAGGTATTTTTGTGAATGTGCTGTAGTTCTGCAGTTGCAAGAAAAAAAGGTTTGTCAATGGGATTTCGGAAAGGTAAGTACCCTTAAAGCATGCTCTTTATAGCGCCGTGTTATCTTTCATTTTACATTTCAAAACACAAAAAGGAATGCTTTGCTTATCGTCTCTCTGTAAAGCAGCATTTGAACCTAAAATGAGGAAAAGAGAAAGATAAATCTACCTATAAAGTGCAGTAGGAAGTTCTGTGCTGAAAGGAAGGTGAGTCTACAGCAGCACCGTGTGCCTGGAGTGAGTTCTGTATGTGTGCAAATACAAACATTGTTTTTTCCGCTCTTGTTTTTTCAGGTAAGTTCTATTTACCTCAGGCTATCTTCCCTGCTCTGACTGCTGATGCTCAGGTGGAAGCACAATAGTCTGGTAAAGAAGGCCCCCACAAAGAGTCATATATTGGACATACAGGAGGAAATCGCAGAAAATACTGTTCTTAAGAATGATGTCTATATCAGGCTGAACCATGATGACGAGTTCAGCATGATGCTGCAGAACTCTACACACACTTCAGAGCGACTTCCAGTTTTTTTTAATTACACTAAAAGGGACATAGTGCCCCACTGTGGGGGACAAGGTGCCCCCTCCCTGGCATAATAAGCCCCCTTTTCTATATCCTGCATGAATTTGTTGAACAGATTTACAATTCACTGTACACTGTAAACAACAGTACAGATAACGCATTATAAATAAATGTGCAGTCTCATAGGGCATAGACAAAGTGGCAGTGCACAGTGATATGAGTATGGAACAGTGTAATGGGTAATATCCAGCTGGCGCTCAGTTAGCCTGAACTGTTCAGTGTCCAATAACATCCCGGCACAGTGAGGAGGTGTTGTACAGTGTGATCGCTGTTGGTACAATCTCCTGTACCTTTCTTTGCTACAGTGGAGTCTGAAAGTTGCTGAAAGCGCTCCGCTATCTGACCAGAAGGTGTAATGTATTGTCCAGGATAGCAGTGAGCTTGTTAAGTGAACTTTATAATGTGTATAATGTTATTTTTATATTTTGAAAGTTATTATCTAAGGTATTATTTAAGGTTTAACACTAAAGTATGTATGCATTAATACATATGTTTTTAAAATGTGTGTGTGTGTGTGTGAATGCGTGTGTATGTGCGTGTGAATGTGTGTGTTTGTGTGCGTGTGAATGTGTGTGTTTGTGTGCGTGTGAATGTGTGTATGTGCGTGTGTGTGTTTGTGTGCGTGTGAATGTGTGTATGTGTGTGTGAATGTGTGTGTTTGTGTGCGCGTGCGTGTGTGTTTGTGTGCATGTGCGTGTGAATGTGTGTGTTTGTGTGCGTGTGTGTGTGAATGTGTGTGTTTGTGTGCGTGTGCGTGTGCATGTGCGTGTGAGCGTGTGTGTTTGTGTGCGTGTGAATGTGTGTGCGTGTGAATGTGTGTGTAAATGTGTGTATGTGCGTGTGAATGTGTGTATGTGTGTGTGTGTGTGCGTGTGAATGTGTGTATGTGTGTGTGCGTGTGAATGTGTGTGTATGTGTGTGTGCGTGTGAATGTGTGTGTGTGTGTTTGTGCGTGTGAATGTGTGTGTGTGTTTGTGTGCGTGTGTGAATGTGTGTGCGTGTGCGTGAATGTGTGTGTGTGTCTGTATATACAGTAAATATGTTACTTATTTACTTAAAGTGGGAGACTATAAACTGCTGCCCGTCACTCCCTCCCTCTCTCTCTACCTCTCTCTCTTTCTTCCTCCCTCTGTTTCTCTCTTTTCTTTGTCTCTTACTTTCAGTCTTACTCTCTATGTCCTTTTTGCCTCTCTCTCTCTCTCTCTCTCTCTCTCTATCTGTCTCTCTCTCTCTCTCTCTCTCTCTCTCTCTCTCTCTCTCTCTCTCTCTTCCTCTCCCTTTTTTTCTAATTCTCTTTATTTCTTTTCACCTTGTTGGAGGGAAGTCTGTTTAGTGCTTTACACATGCAGTATATCTCAGCAGTTCAAAGTGAAAGGAGGAGAACAGGCAGACTTTATCAGGATGTCTCCTGCAGTCTGGGTGAGTTGTGGCTGAGTGGAGGGGTGAAGTTGAGAACAAGGCCAGTGAAGGGGGATGATTTTCAGCTGTAGGTTGTAAGTAGCTGTTGTGAAATGCTTCTCCAGCCTTTCTTTTTTGGAACATGACCAAAACATCCCTGACTCAGCCCCTCAGCCTGGTAGGCCCCTCAAGAAGTACCCCTGCTTGTTGCCATTTTTCTTAATGTGAGATCAACTCATTGGATATACATTCATACAACTTCGCTGTACACTGTAAACAACAGTACAGATATCGTATTATAAATAAATGTGCAGTCTCATTGGGCATAGACAAAGTGGCAGTGCACAGTGATATGAGTATGGAACAGTGTAATGGGTAATATCCAGCTGGTGCTCAGTTATCCTAAACTGTTTAGTGTCCAATAACGTCCCGGCACAGTGAAGAGGTGTTGTGCAGTGTGACCGCTGTTGGTACAAACAATCTCCTGTACCTTTCTTTGCTACAGTGTAGCTGTATGAGTCTGAAATGCTTCTCCAGCCTTTCTTTTTTGGAACATGACCAAAACATCCCTGACTCAGCCCCTCAGCCTGGTAGGCCACTTAGGAATATGGATATACATGTTGGATATACATTCATACAAATTCGACCCCCATTGATGTCATAACCAAGAAGCAAGAAAGCACCAAGTGGTCTCCCTCACTATGGACAGCTAGAATACCTTCCATTCACCCAGCGCAGTGGTGGCTAATGTAAGAACATAAGCTTGAGCTGCATTCTGGGCATTGCAGCAAGAGGCACTATAGCGACAGCAGTGCTTGGTCAAGTGTGCTTTTGTTTGGCAACTGTCATGGCATACCAATGAAAGTGTCTCCTACAAAGGTTTACTCGTATAAGTGTACATATGAATCCAGGACAAACAGCACACACTCCTGTACTGACGATCTTTAATTCTTCTAGCTATTGGGTAGATCCTGTTCAGAGATGCTCTGATCTATCCACTGTCACCCTCTCAAGTTCTGCCACAGTAATGTAAGATCACATTTGGAGTCCATTTGCAATGTGTTCTCATTTACATTTGCATACATGCCCTATGTTCCTTGCCTTAGCATTCTTTTCCAAGCGTGTTTAGCTCCCACAGATGTTCCATTACCAGCAGTTCAAAAAGATGCACATGTCTTGAAGGACCCGTATGCTAAACTTTAGCCTCACAGTATTGTAATTAAGCTCGGTGGAATTGAGAAAGAGTTAATTGGCTACAAACCTATACAAACAAATACTGAGATGGGTTGGTCAGCTTTGGTTGCCTAGGGCCTCCTGTAATCTAGAACTGGTCCTACCAGCAAGTGTATAATGAGGGTCTTGTGATCCTGAACTATTTAAGTGTGAGCAGATTTGTTTTAGCTGTGAAGCTAATGCTAAATAAAAAGAGGAGTTAAATAAGATGTATAGTCCTATGTAAAGACTCACGGGGAGGGGAGTGTAAGGCATCCAGCATATGAGGCACAGATTGCTTGTGATGGGAATATTTTTGGCGCTTAGAGTGGATTCTTTAGATAAGCACTGCTGCTGCTACATCACTCATACGCATTCACAATGTCTGCAGAAAGGAGGGAACGACACTGTGCACACTTGCTGAACATGTGTGCTTCTCGTATCCTTTTGCAGTCTGTTTTGTGGTATGCAGATTTGTTTGTCAGGTTCGTCAGATTGATAACATAAACACATTGTCACCTGTGTGTGTGTGTGTGTGTGTGTGTGTGTGAGAGTGTGTGTGTGTGTGTGAGTGTGTGTGAGAGTGTGTGTGTGTGTGTGTGTGTGTGTGTGTGTGTGCGCGAGTGTGTGTGTGTGTGAGAGTGTGTGTTTGAGTGTGTGTGTGTGAGAGTGTGTGTGAGTGTGCGTGTGTGATTGTGCGTGCGTGTGTGTGAGTGTGCGTGTGTGTGAGTGTGCGTGCGTGCGTGTGTGTGTGCGAGTGTGTGTGTGAGTGTGCGAGTGTGTGTTTGTATGATATGTCTGTAGAAGGAAGGCAATAGTCGCATTTGGTTTGTTTGCTCTCTCTGTGAGTGTGTGTGGCCTGGGTTGTTTATGCCAGTAAGGAATGAATATTGTCTGCTCCTAAATTAGGCGCTGTAGAAACATCTTGCTTCCTGCCCACACATGGACTGTACATAAACATTTTCCAAAATGTGAATTTGAAAAATGATTCTTATTAATTTTAGAAAGGAATTACGTCACATAAGCAATCACATACACAAAGTGTAGAGAAATTAATTCATTAATAACACGTTATGGGCCAGATTTATAAAAAGAGATGCTAATTACCGCCAGTCAGGGCCAGAGTGGGTTTTCTTACACAATGTATTATTTACAGTCTTTGGTGCAACTCAGTTCAGAACTGAATTCCTCAAATCTATACTGCACATCATTTTGTTATTTGTGCACATCATATGAGCCATTTCTCATTCATTTTAAATAAATAACAAAAGTAATTTGAATTTAGCTTTGTGTTCACACTCAGAGGAATTTGCCTTCCACATTTAATCCATCCGTGAAGGGGACCGCCACATACACAGACTAGTGAACTCGCACACTAGGAGCCAGTAAGCACACTTGTCTGGACCAGTGGTGGCACCCAGGGAGCAAGTGGGGGTTAGGTACCTTGCTCAAGGGCACTTAAGTCATGCCCTGTCGGCTTAGAGAATCTGATCACAAGGCTAGTGCCACAATCTCTAGCCATAATTATTGGCATCATCATGCAAATAATATTGTACAATTGCCCAACACATTACCTATTACTTTAGCCGTGTCCATCAACATGTATTACACATGTTCTCTGTTGAACACTGCAAACCCCCAAAACAGCATGCATTCATTCACTGTATAAGTCACTACACTCAAAAGTGCTGAACCAGCTGTCACAACCTGTGAATCATATTTGATACACCGCTGACCTTTTTGGCAAATGTCTCCTGAATGATGATTAGCTCCTTGGTGAATCATGACATTCACTGATGAAGAGAAATGTGCAAAGCTTTAGATCAACTAATGATCAACCAGTTCTCTAAAATAGCCCAGAGGAGCATCTCATGAACCTTCAATCAGCAAGCAGAGCGCAACATGGTGTCACAATTTCTAACAATGGAAGAGCAACTAGGATTTGCCCAATGGTGCAGCCGTATTTCGGGAGAACAAGTGTGTCCCCAATTATTCAGGGTGGGCTGTTGCTGGTTTAGCCTATTACAGTGAGGCTTCTTGGGATTCTAGGTGTGGGTTTATGCATTAGCTTGCAGTACCCAATCCAGAACTCTACCAGTCCAGCAGGAATTCCCACAACTCCCCAGACAGTCTATAACACTATGTGCCAGCTGGGGTGGTCAATTTAGAAAGCTAGTCTGTTCACTAAAATACTCCCATGCAAATAAACACAGGCACAGTTTCATAGTCAACATATAACTACAGCACAACAAAGGCCCAACAATGCCTCCACTTTCTACGAAGATTGAGGAGAGTCAACCTGCCACAGCAGCTCCTCTATAACTTCTACGGATCCAACGTGGAGCCCACATCACCACAACTACCCTCCCACCCTTACAGGACATCTACGACAAGAGATGTCTGAGGAAAGCAGTCAGCATATCCTCAGACCCCACACACCCCAGCCATCTCCTGTTCCAACCTTTGCCCTCCGGAAAGAGGCACCGGAACATCTGAGCCAGAACCACCAGGTTCAGGACAATCAGACCATAAGACTGATTATCACAGTGCAAGTCTGGCAAGTGATGCTCTGATGGTTTGGCCCTGAGCAATAATATTTTATATGGGTAAAGTGTATGGCTTGGCTCCTAAACAGTAAGAAGACCTTCTACCTCTTTGTTCTCTTGGATCTCCTACCCACAGTCTCCTACCCAAACCTCATTTCTAATTTTAAATAGATAATTTTCGGCTTCTGTTACTTTATATAGAGTAGCATATTACTGAATGCACTAAAACTGCTTAAAACTCCATGTGGTTAAACCAAAGCTTATTAACCTGTAGTAAACACTGAGGGAATGAAGAAAGAGAGGAAGAACCTTGTTCACTTCATGGTAAGCATTTTTGCAAATATGAACTTTTCGTAGAAGGTTGATTTCCAAACAAAAATGTCTGTTGAGTAAAAAACGTTCACAGTTCAGGAACAAGAGCAAAATCATTCACAGATCTCAATTAATCTAACCAATGCCCGCTCTGAACAAATACAGCCAATGCCCACTCTCAATTAATCTGACCAATGCCCACACTGAATAAATGTGGCCAATGCCCAATCTCTATTAATCCAACCAATGGCCGCTCTGAACTAATACAGCCAATGCCCACTCTTGATTAATATGACCAATGCCCACTCTCAATTAATCCAACCAATGCCTGCTCTGAACAAATACAGCCAATGCCCACTCTCAATTAATCTGACCAATGCCCACTCTGAATAAAGGTGGCCAATGCCCACTCTCAATTAATCCAACCAATGCTTGCTCTGAACGAATACAGCCAGTGCCCACTCTCAATTAATTCAACCAAAATGTGAACCAAAATGAATCCAATTAATACCTCCTAAACCCATCCAGTGCCTGCTCTTGTCCATGTTCATATGCCCGGTTATATTAAGCACAACTTATCATATCATATTACTAATATAAAACCAACCTGTCCTTTAATTAGTCAGGTCACCATGCACCACTGGACCAAGTAAGGTAATATTTATCAGTACGTTAAACACATTTCACTTCCCCTCGCCCCACCACCACCAGCTATAAACAACTGAAATGTTTTAACTAGCTCAGATAGAAAAATGCATTATGATTTACCATTTGCAATTGCAATTCTGAAAAAATACCATTTTACTACCTAGGGAAACCACCCACCCCAACCAGACATGTTCCTATACAGCATCAAAGACACAAGAGAAATGATCTTAGGTTTTCTTTGAACAGACTTTTAGAAATGGATTATCAATAATGCAGGTTGAATATGACACATGTCGTCTCAGTTTCAGTGATGAATATGCAGAGCTGAGCCCATGTGGGGCTGCTGAATGTCTGGAGAAAAAAAAGGAGGGAACAGGCATATGGTGCATGTAATATTGATTATAGCCCTTGTTCTCTATGGGCCTTTTGTTGATGTTTATGCGCAAGGCTGGGAACAAAATGAGGGCTTTTCACGCTCGGCAAGACATTGTCGGGTGGTTTGGATGAAAATTTAGCTGGAAAGAGAAAAAGGAGCGATAGAACATCCACTGATAATGGAAACCGATTCTCGTGTTCTGACAAGAGCGAGGGAACAAAAGAGTGTTTGAATGCCTGAGTGTATGTGTGAGAGAGAGAGAGAGAGAGAGAGAGAAATATGTACGAGTAGGTGTGTGCAGAAGCTCAGAAGATAGTCTTGAGGAGGGTTTCGAGTCACTGGCCTGAGTGCCCACTCAGATGGAAGGTCAGGGCCCGGGGCTGTGTGTCCCTGTGGGTGTGGAACTCAAACGGTTTAATCAGAACAGTGTGTCAATGCTCCTTTTGTCTGCCTCCACGGACTTCGGACCGGCCTAGCTGGCTAGCACAGGAAGTGAAAGCTTCTCTTCATGGGTAAGGAGGATTGAGGAGGGAAGGATAAAGCGGATAAGAGAAGAAAGAGAGCATTGAACTTTGTGTGCGTGTGTGTGTGCACGTCTGTGTCGTAAGAATTCTTAACCTCAACAGTAAGCATGTGTGAGTGAGCATGTGTGTGCTTCAGCCCTTTTATAGTCTTTTTGCAGGAAAACGAGAGACGAGAGAGGAGCAGGGCAATATCTACACAGTGTCTGAACATCAGTGTGTTAATATTAAGAATTCTCATAACTGAAACATATGTAATAGAGTTAGATAAACCTATTTTGTGTTTTTTCATAAAAAATAACCATTTAAAGCTGTGTTAGTCATGTACTAGCTAGCATTCAGTATCTACCTACAATAAACACAAGCAGTCACATTCAACAACATTCAGTAAGGTTTCTGTTAGAATTGTTTAGGTAGCCACAAAATGCATTGCTCACTTATTTTAATAAAATAAATATAATTAAATTATTGGGTCTCTCAAAGCAATATGATTTTGGTCCAAAGTCAATATCAGTTAAATCTCCAAAACGTGTTTTCACTTCTGACATGAACTGCGATGCACTCTGTTAAACGCTATATAAAACTGTGGGTGTAATGTATTGCATGCATTGCGTTCTGTCCCCTGAGAGTCTGCCTGCTATTGGTCTTGTTTGCCCAAATTGGTAGGCTAATTGTTCAGAACAACATACACTGTATTGGCAAAAGTCAATTGTCAATTGTCAGTGGGATTATAACAAAGAAAAAAAACTCAGCCATGAAGTGGTAGGCCATGTAAAATGACAGAGTGAGGTGAGCGGATGCTGAGGCGCATAGTACATAGAGGATGCCAACTTTATGCAGAGTCAATTACTACAGACCTCCAAACTTCATGTGGCCTTCAGATTAGCTCAAGAACAGTGTGTAGAGAGCTTCATGAAATGGGTTTCCATGGCTGAGCAGCTGCATCCAAGCCTTAGGTCACCAAGTGCAATGCAAAGTGTCAAATGCAGTGGTGTAAAGTGCCGCCACTGGACTCTAGAGCTGTGAAGACATGTTTTCTGGAGTGACCACTCATACTTCTCTGTCTAGTAGTCTGATGGATGAGTCTGGGTTTGGCGGTTGCCAGGAGAACAGTACTTGTCTGACTGCATTGGGCCGAGTGTAAAGTTTAAGTGAGAGGGGATTATGGTGTGGGGCTGTTGTTCAGGAGTTGGGCTCAGCCCCTTAGTTCCTGTGAAAGAAACTCTTAACCAAGAGACTCTGGACAATTTCATGCTTCCAACTTCATGGGAACAGTTTGGGGACAGCCCCTTCCTGTTCCAGTGCACAAAACAAGGTCCATAAAGACATGGATGAGCGAAACTGGTGTGGAAGAACTTGACTGGCCTGCACAGAGTCCTGACTTCTTTTCTCCAAAACACTCAGCTTTACCACCAAACAGAAAAGTCTCTTCGCCCATACAAGTTGTCTACAGATCCTTTTTAGTGGAGTGCTATTCTGTTCATAAGGTCAAAGAACATTTCATATCACAGCTGTATTGAGTATAATCTCTGGATGCGCCTTTTGTTTGTGACAGTGATTTAATCATCAGCCATCTGTAAGCCACACACATCTCCACTTTATGCAATAGAAACCAGCCAACGGTACAATCTGAAACATCTTTCATTCAATATCAGGGCCATTTCATGCTGTAGTATGCTGAAAATAACTGTGTTGTTCCATTTTTATTGCACTAAATATATTTAAGTGTCACCACTGACTCTTGCTCTAGCATTGCACTGGATGGATTATATCAATATATTATATATAGACTATGGCCTATTTACATACAGACAAATATGTCGGCTAGTAAAGACATATTTAATATAGTCAACATAAAATGATGAGATTATTTAACCTATTTCTAGACCTTTCTTACCCGTTTGAGTGTCTTTGAGTCCCTTTATTCTTATGATGTGAGTCTCCAAAATCTTCAACATGGCAACTTTACAGGAAAGGGCAAAAACCTTATTTAAAAACAGTAAAGAACAGCTGTTCTCTCGCAATATGGATGCCAATAGCAATTATCCCTTTCAGCCAAATGATGGCATCTTGAGCTAGGTAGCTGTTAGCCTGTTCTACAGTCTCTTTATTATAGTCCAGTCTCTATATTACTGTATGATGAGCTGAAGACTGTTGCTACAGATACATAGTCACAATAAGATAATCAGTTTCCTAGCTGTAATGTTAGCCATCTGCCTTCCTTCTGCCTTCACCAGCTAACAAACAAAATTACCATTTCAAAGTCACCCCCAAAAGCAGCTGAGTTGCTCCTAAAGTTGCTCCTGCCTTTAAGGTACATCATTAGAGGAAGGTGTTACTAGTCTTGAAAGGAAAATTATGTAATACTGACAGAAAGTGTTTAAAGTACTACAGTCCTAATTCTAAATATTGGACATTGGAGTTGTCTCCTGCTAATGGCAGGTTGAGGATGTTCGCCCTGAACCAGTGTAATACGAGAACAACTTTAAAGTTGATAAGTTCATGTTTATGTTTGCAATATCTTATTTTTGTAACTCTGCTAATGATAGCTAGGTGCATGGTTGGCAAGGTTTGGTAACCAAAGATTCCCATCGTTGTAGTTGTTGCACAGGTAACAGCCATGGCCTTTCTGAAAGCAGCTCATTAGCCAATATTAGTCAGGATTACTTCGGCTCAAACACACAAGCACCACAGAGTACGAATGTGAGTGATCGAATGTTGAAATAACCTAAAATGTTTATCCCCACTAGCTGCTGTGATTAATGAGTTAAGGCTAGTTAACTTTACCTGAGGCTAGGCATTGGCTTTAAAGTGCTAATGGCCTCTAAGCTGTCTCTATCTTCCAAATCCATCATCAATATTTCCTAATGTTTTACTAGGTCTCCACTCAAAGAGCTTTTTAGAAGTATTTAGTAAGTACAGGGGATGGACAATGAAACTGAAACACCTGGTTTTAGACCACAATCATTTATTAGTATGGTGTAGGGCCTCCTTTTGCGGCCAATACAGCGTCATTTGGGCAGCCATGGTTTTATGTTTTTTGGATACAATCCGGGTTAGCACCCGAACATCCCTTTCAGACAGCTTCCTCCTGAGTCCACAGGTAATCCTGTTGGATGTGGTTCGTCCTTCTTGGTGGTAAGCTGACATTACCCTGGATACCGTGGCTCTTGATACATCACAAAGACTTGCTGTCTTGGTCACAGATGCGCCAGCAAGACGTGCACCAACAGTGTGTCCTCTTTTGAACTCTGGTATGTCCCCATAATGTTGTGTACATTGCAGTATTTTGAGCAGAACTGTGCTCTTACCTGCTAACTGAACCTTCACACTCTGCTCTTACTGGTGCAATGTGCAGTTAATGAAGATTGGCCACCAGGCTGGTCCAATTTAGCCATGAGACCGCCCACACTAAAATGACAGGTGTTTCAGTTTCATTGTCCAACCCCTGTATGTTGAGGCTTGTTTAGACACAATCTAACATTGTTTCTGGAGATTTCAATAGAGAATATAGTTACCGTAGCATTGTTGTTGGAGAAGCAATATAACTTCAACTTCAGAATTAGAATTAGAATCAGTTTAGTATTTAAAAGACAAGCACGATAAAATACAATTAACAGAACAAGCACAGGCATCTTTCCAAATGGACAAACACTAGGAAACACTTTTCTTTATGACTCTGGATAAGAAATTTCCTCCCATTTGGAAGGTTATTTATCTGAACCCTGCTGTCTGCCTGACATTGTGTAGACATTTCTTGACAAATAGACCAACAGATTAATGTCTTGTTATGTTAACATTAAAGTTTTTTATAAAGGATTTTATTTCCTCTGTCTTGTTATTATAACACCAGGTTTCATTACAAGAGTCATCAAATGTAAAGGTAAACCGACTGCTGCACTGGAACTGAACTCACCTTTCTGGGCTGCCGGACAGGTGGGCAACATGTGGGCTTCGTCCTGCTGGTATCCTTGAAAACCTGATGCTTGGAGTCCTGCTGGTGGTTTTTCGGGGATACCTGGGCAACCCTCTTCCAGCTCTTCAGATCATGTCCCTTAAACTCCACGTAGACATGAGCACAAATGCACAGCACGAAGAGGAGCACACACACGCGCAGCAACACACACCTGTTCACCCTTTCCTTCAGCATGCTGCAGGTTCTCTGTCCTGCTCCAGGTCTCTCGCCCTTTCTCTCTTTCTCACTTTCTTTGCTATTCTTTCATCCCCTTTAGACAGCAACTCTGGTTTCGCCTTCATGAGTTTCTCTCTTCATCTTTGAACTGTCTTCCTCTGATCTCCTGTGCTTTAATTTCAGTTTGTTATGTTTGCTTTCGTGGTCAAAAGTTCTCGCTCCTTTCTCATGTTTTCCCTTCCTCTTCTTTCACTCTGGTTATCTTTCATCTTTTGCTCTTTCTCTTCACTCCTCTGCTCTCCTCAGGGTCTCCGTCCATTGCTCGCACAAGCTTGAGTACAGCAAGTTCTCTGGTCACAAAGTCCACCGTCTGTAAACATCCTTGTGCATGCTGGTGTGGCAGTCTGAAACTACAAGCCAAAAAAAGAGAAGCTGCAGACCTGGTTCAGAACTTTGGGAACTCCCTCCCTCCTCGTAGATACCCCTCCGACACACGCAAGCACACACAACTTTTTGGAACCTCCCCCAACATCTGCAAGACCAGACGGCTGCAGGATTTTGCTTTAGCCTCTCTGCGTGACTAAGGCGTGAGAGCAGACAGCAGAAGGAATTCTCTTTAGCCTCTCTGCATGACTGTGGTGCAGAGTTTTGACCAGCCTGCTGTAGCAGATTCAGAACAGTCAAACTATAACCAAACCTCAACCTGATGTACTGCTACAACTGAGTCAGGAGTGGAAACAATGTAGCTTTTTACATGTTCATGGTGCTACAAAACAGAGTAGCAGAATGCTGTGCCAAAGACCATAATGAAGGAAGTAGTGGTAAACAATGTGGAGCTAAAAGCTCTTTTTACATGTGCCAGAGCAGGCATCCACCAAATCTTTTTCCAGACTTTTCATAAAGGTGTTACACACTATAAGGTTTCAGTGCAGCTGCATAATTCAGATGTACAGATGGAAACAAAGTCATCGGTGGTTTGGTGTGAAACGATTCGTTGTAGAGTCTCAGATCTCCTTATAGGCTTGTGGTTGATAGAAGCAATCTGCGACTGATTTAATTCTATATCATTTTGAGTGTGATTTACCCAAACTGGACCATAGAGTGAAGGCAAGACACTACTGGTGAGACTGTAAGCCCTGCAAGAATGTCTGGTAGGCATAATTCTTACAGACAATAACTGAAACGACTGTGTCATAAGGGTCCTAGTCATTTATTAAGTTGGCTTATAAAAGCAACTTACTGTTCTTCGTAATCTTCTTATTCTTATTATTAAGTTGGCTTTTTACTGTTTTTGTTAATCTTATTATTATTATTATTATTATTATTATTATTATTATTATTATTCCGCGCTCAAAATTTAAACAGTATCTCCTCCCACAGTTTTCAAGCTACAGCCACCAAACTTGGCAGGATAGTAGATCCTATACCCGAATAGTGTGCTTGTGCTTTTTGATCTACGGTTTTCCGACGGAATCCGATCAACGGCCGTTTTTTTCCCCATAGGGAATGACTAGGATCCCCTTCAACATGTTACAGCTCAGTGCAATCCATGTACTACACAGGCCACACTTCTCAATACACACACACAACACGCACCACACGTACACCACACACTCTATACACACCACACACTACACCCACACCACACACACTGCACCTACATTCCACACACTATAGATACTGCATCAGACCCCACACATTTTACTGCATCAGACACACCACACACTGTTCACACATCACTGTACATTATGCACACCCCACTCACACCCCACACACTATACACACTTCACTCACACCACACACACTGTTCACACCCCACTCTCACCTCACACACTGTACACACCCCACTCACACCACACACTATACACACTGCACATACTTCCCACACACTACAGATATTCCATCACACCACACACACTCTACACACTTCACTCACACCCCACACACTATACATACTCCACTCACATCCTACACACTATACACACCCCACTCACACCTCACACACTGTACACACCCCACTCACACCTCACACACTGTACACACCCCACACACTACAGACACTCCACTCACACCGCACACACTATACACACTCCACTCACACCCCACACACTATACACACTCCACTCACACCCCACACACTATACACGCCCTATTCACACCACACACTCTGTTCACACCCCACTCTCACCACACACACTGTTCACACCCCACTCTCACCTCACAAACTGTACACACCCCGCTCACACCACACACACTGTACACATCCCACTCACACCCGGAACACAATATACACACTTTACTCACACCACACATTATACGTGCCCTATTCACACCACACACACTGTTCACACCCTACTGTCACCTCACACACTGTACACACCCCACTCACACCTCACTGTACAAAACCCACTCTCACCTCACACACTGTACACACCCCACTCACATCACACACACTATACACACTGCACATACTTCCCACACACTATACACAGCCCACTCACACCCCACACACTATACACACCCCACTCACACACTGTACACACCCCACTCTCACCTCACACACCTACAGACACTCCACTCACACCCCACACAATATACACACTCCACTCACACCCCACACATGGTACACACCCCACACACTGTACACACTCCACTCACACCTTACACCTTAAACCACAGTCCAAACTCACACCTCACACACCACACTGTACACACACCACACACTTTACACACCCCACTTACACTATACACACTCCACTCACACCACACACACTGTACACACCCCACTCACTCCCCACAAACTATACACACTTCACTCACACCCCACACATTATACACACCCTATTCACACCACACACACTGTTCACACCCCACTCTCAGCTCACACACTGTACACACCACACTCACACCTCACTGGACAAAACCCACTCTCACCTCACACACTGTACACACCCCACTCACACCACAAACACTATACACTCTGCACATACTTCTCACACACTATAGATACTCATCACACCACACACACACTACACACCGTGTACACACCACACTCACACCTCACACACTGTACACACCCCACTCTCTCCTCACACACTGTACACACCCCATTCGCGCCACACACACACACTATACACTCTGCACATACTTCTCACACACTATAAATACCCCATCACACCTCACACACTCTACATACTTCACTCACACCCCACACACTCCACTCACACCCCACACACTATACACACTCCACACACCATACACACCCCACTCACACCTCATACACTGTACACACCCCACTCACACCTTACACACTGTTCACACCCCACTCTCACCTCAGTGTACACACCCCACTCTCACCTCACAGTGTACACACCCCACTCACACCACACACACAAACAAAAGCCAAATCGCACTCTGTACACAGCCTGCACACTATACAAACTACACTCAACACACACTGTACACACCAGTGGCAGGACTGAATTTGAGGTGGCAGTGAATTTAAGGTGGTGGAGAATTTAAGGTGGCAGTGAAATTAGCAACCACTTGGGATACCATAGCAACGTCCTAGGATATCAACGGAAACACTTAGCAACGCCTTAGCAACCACCTGGGATATCATAGCAACTGCCTAGCAACACCATAGCAACCACCTGGGATACCATAGCAACCGCCTAGCAACGCCTTAGCAACCACTTGGGATACCATAGCAACCACCTAGCAACGCCATAGCAAACACCTAGCAACGCCTTAGCAACCACTTGGTATATCATACCCCCCGCCTAGCAACACCTTAGCAACCACCTGGGATGCCATAGCAACCGCGTACCAACCGCCTACCTTATTTAAGGTGGCATGGAATTTAAGGTGGTACACAAATTGTATACACCACACACTGCACACATCACATGTCTCTCATACTTCACAAACTTCACACACCACACATCTCTCAGACCCCACACATCACACAAACCTCACACCTTAAACCACAGTCCACACTCACATACCACATATCTTACACTTTACACAATGTACACCAAGCATACCCCACACTTCACACACAAACATCAAAAACCACATAGCTCACAATTCATACACCACGCCAATATACCGTTCCTCCCATAGAGTCCCACTCATTTTTAGACACACCTAAAGCCAGCGGTTTTGTTCGCCCAAGAGGCGCGAAACTTCACATACACACTAAGGGCCGGTCCCTAAGTGCCAATCCAAGTCGTACTGACCCGCACTCGTCTATCTGTCGTTTATTCATCCCTCATTCCTCCCATAGTGTTCCAGTCATTTTCAACCCAAACCAAGCAGTAATGCTTTTGTTCGCTCGAGAGCCACCAAACTTCACATACTCACTACAGGCAGGTCCCCAAGCACTGACCCACAGTCATACTGACCCGCACTCGTCTATCGTTTATTCATCCCTCGTTCCTCCCATAGAGTCCCAGTCATTTTTAGACACACCTAAAGCTGGCTGTATCGTTCGCCCGAGAGGCGCCAAACTTCACATACATAGATGATGCTTTATCATACATTAAATAAACTGCCACCATAGCTCTGTAGCACAGCGGTAGCCCAGTTCTACTTCTGAATAAGCAGTGGAGTAGTGAGAAATAGGTTGAGGATTTGTTCCCGTACATGTTGGCTGACAAAGAACTGCACATGCATATTTACCCCCAGTAGAAGTGGACACATACAACAAGAAATTCTTGGAAAAGTCTGGAAGCGCCAGTGCTGGAGCCACCTGTAACCTCTGTTTAACTGTCTCAAATGCCAAAAGGCCATCCTGTGTCCAAGAAAGGCTACAATGGAGTTGGGCATTCCCAGTATCTTTTAATCATAGCTCTCAATGGTCCTGTTAAACTAGCATAATCCTCTACCCATGCTGAGGAACAGCCAGCAATACCAAGAAACATCATCATCTCTCTGACTGTTCTGGACTTTGGAGCTTTGCGAATAGCTTCTAACTGACTATCAGAAATACTTCTGTGTCCGTGCGTTATTGTCTGACCCAAATAAACTACCTGCTTTTTCAGAGAGGCCTTATGCCCCTTTTCTGCCAGTATCTGTAACAGCTTTATTGAGGCCTTGTGCAGTTCAATGGATACTCTGGAAGCTTCGCATGGGGGCATATTTGCCACAATAAACTTCTCCCACATCTTGGCTGGTTCCAGAAATTCACTCAGATTTCCAATCCAAAATACTTCAGAAGCTTCACTCTCTGTTGTCATCAAGAATTAGTGAGCAATATCATCTGGCACTTCCACCGGGCAGCCGTCCAGTGTGTACTTTATTGTACGGTTCAATCTGCACAAAGCATCTCTTCTCAAGAGTGCAATAGGTGTATGTTCTGATACCACTATGGCTATTGTAGTTATCAGATTTTTATAGCAGAGCAACTGGTTTAGTTAGAGGAACCAGCTGTTTCACTCCCTCAAACCCGATCGTCCTAGTCCATTAACCAGACATGGGGAGCTGTATAGCATCTTCAGGCCAAATACAGGTGAAAGCAGCTCCGCTATCCGCCATCACTTCCAATGATTGATTATTTATTTTCACCTCGATTGTTGGATCTCTCTTCGGCCCTGATGCTCCCACCTGACACCCCCCTCTCAGGTTCTCTTGGCCCCTGCAAGGATTCACCGGTCCACCGGTCCTCTTAAGTTTCCTCTGAAGTTTCCTCCTGGCAAGTTGCGCTCACGAGAACGGTCCACAAGTACAGCATACTTCTAAGGACGGTTGGAAATTTGAAATGAAATCTTTTTCATTTCCGTGACCTCTTTCTTTCCAGGTCTGCACCTGACCCAAGATTGGTTGTGGATTGGTTGTGGATAAGACATAACTGGTACCACCAGCGATGGCTGGGATGACTGACTTGACTCGGCTGCAGTTGTGATAGTGGTTGATTTGGTGGAGACTGACTCTGTATGACTAGTGCCTGCTTCTTCTCGCTATCCATCACCTGAATTTGATTAAGTTTCCTGGGAGTCTCTTGGTCTTGCTCTGTCTGATCATGTTCCTTCTTCTGATCCTCAGTTCACGCTTAGGTTTCACACTGGCTGCTTCCTTATTACTTTTGGAACTTGGATTCGTCTTTATGGTTGTTTTCACTTGTCCCCTCTCAATTGTGTGGCCATCCTCATCTCTAATGTGATATGTACCCTCCTTATTTTAATTACATCTGGGTTAAAAGTCCCCTCTACTGGCCATGGTTGGTCAATTTCATGCCAACACTTATGCCACTTCTCCGATACCTTTACAATACCTTTAACCAAGAAATTATTCTTCTGTACTACATCAACATGTCCTTTTTAGACAATTTTTAATTTTTAATTTGGTAATTAGTTTTTTATCTCTTCTTCCTCTTTTCCAATCTCACACACCACAACTGCAGAGAGGGAGAGACAGGCAGGAATCTAACACCTAGTGCGCAACAGCCCAATATGCAATTCAATATGATTACACTCATTATCTAATTATTGTCTCCATAAAAGTTCTCTAAACACCTAATTATGATTTCATCATCAATAAAGAAATACTCAGTATGGTATGTTATACTCTAAGGACATCATCTTACACTTTATCATCACCCACAAGCCATACTTCCTCCTTTTATCTTCTCACTTATCCAGTTTACTCTTGCAGATACTCACTAAACTCTCCACTTCTCTACAAAGTCACAAAACGTCCATTTTTGGGGGCTCTTAGAGGTTAGCTACTAGTCCCCCCGAAAGAGGCTCATAGATGTTATTTCAAAAAGCTAGTCCTCATTTTCTGAGGCTCATGGATGTTATTTTAACAATTGACCAAAATGTCCCCCCAAAAGGCTCATACATTTTAACAATTACAAAACAAAATCTTTCCTTATATTGTCAACAGCAACACACGCATATACATATATATACACACGTATACAGGTTAGACACTGGCCAGCTGCCTAATCATCAAGACCCCCCCCCAAAAATGTCTTTTTTACAACTGCAGAGAGGGAGAGACAGGCAGGAATCTAACACCCACTGCGCAACAGCTCAATACGCAATTCAATATGATTACACACATTACCTAAATATTGTCTCCATAATAGTTCTCTAAACACCTAATTATGATTTCTTCATCAATAAAGAAATACTCAGTATGTTATACTCTAAGGACATCATCCTACACTTTATCATCACCCACAAGCCATACTTCCTCCTTTTATCTTTTTCCTTATCTTCTCACTTATCTAGTTTACCCTTGCAAATACTCACTAAACTCTCCACTTCTCTACAAAGTCACAAAACGTCCATTTTTGGGGGCTCATGGATGTTAGCCACTTGTCCCCCCAAAAGAGGCTCATAGATGTTATTTCAAAAAGCTAGTCCTCATTTTCTGAGGCTCATGGGTGTTATCTTAACAATTGACCAAAATGTCCCCCAAAAAGGCTCATACATTTCAACAATTACAAAACAAAATCTTTCCTTATATTCTCAGCAGCAACCCCCTATGCCTATTCTAAAAAAAAAGACATTCGGGAACACAAAGGGTCACTCAAACAGGCTCCCCCACACACAAAAAGCAGCGCTATATATATATAAATTAAATAAACCGGCCGTTGCAGGCCTCCTACCTGAATTCAGATGTTTCAGAGTACTCACAGTCTTCTCTACAAATGAGTCATGAGAAGGTGCGGGAGGAGGAGAAATGGACGGCGCCTCTCTGACGGCCCGTGACCTGAGGTGTGAGAGAGAGAAGGTTCTGGGGAGAGAGAATTTATAATGGATACTGTGGTTTTAAAGGAGTTTCTCACCTGTTTGTTACAGCATGCCGGCAGCCTGCCACAAGTCGAAGGACCCGAGCCCCGAGTTCTGCTGGGATATGTAGTCTGGGGGGTGGGATCACAATTGGATTGTTCCATTTCCCATGCTAAACAGGGGGCGCGTTGGGGGGGGGGGGGGGCAGGTTATATGGATTCTTTGGAAAGGTTAAGGGTGAATGTTTCCAGTTTTAAATTTACCTGTAACTTACCTGTAGTTGGGCTAATCCAACATCTTAATGGCTATTTAAATAGCAGACTGCAGCCATTTTGGAGAAGATTGGCTTGGTGGGTGCATCTGTTTTTACTTTTTTCTTTTCTTTTAGTTTCTGGGTTTTTCCCCATTTGATTATTTTTGGGGTTTTTTTTTTAATCCACTGCACTTGAAAACTTGGACACAATAAACCACCTGGCATTTTCACTTCTAGTTTTCTTTGGTTTTTATTCCAATCGGCACTCAGCTGTCCTGCAACACTTGGCTTACTCACTGATACGCTAGGTCTGTGTGGACCTAAGTCAACTTTTGCCGACGTGAAGTCAACAAAATCTGTCTGAATCTACCATTCTATTTCCTCTCGTCTTTCTCGTCTCGTCTTTTCCTCTGACTGCTCATCCGTTCCAAGTCCCGCCCCCCTACCAATCAGAAGTACAGAAGGCAAACTAACAACTAAACCAACCAATAGAAATATAAATAAGGCCCAAACTCAAGCTTGACTGAAAACGCACAATGACCACAGAAGCACAGAAAATGCTTCAAAATAAAAGTGCCTTTTAATTATTTTAATACTACTAATCAACAATCAAGTGCTGTCTGTTTTTAACATTTTATTCACATTTTACCGGTAAAATAGAAACTTTTCAATTTTTCAACACAAACCTGCCAGCGGGCTTATTATGTTTAATGTTCGGGCCACAAATCAGAAAAGTGGATATGTCAATTATGCAGTAGAAGCGTCTGGTGAAAAAAGAGAACTGCATCAGATTTTTTTTTTCTGGGAAGTTTGATGAAAATTGAATTGAAAAGATTGAAAGATTTTAATTAAATATAAATAAAATCAGTCATGAATCAATCTGTCCTGACAAATGCATTAACAGCAAGTGGCATTAAGTGCTACACTTCCAAAATGTCTTCAATTTCAAGAATGTAATGATCAGAATACTTCAAAATAATACATCACACCCCACACATTATACACACCCTGTTCACACCCCACACACTATACACACCGCACTCACACCTCACACACTGTACACACCCCACTCTCACCCCACACACTACAGACACTCCACTCACACCCCACACACTATACACACTTCACTTACACCCCACACATTATGCACACCCTGTCACACCACACACACTGTACACACCACACTCACACCTCACACACTGTACACAGCCCACTCTCACCTCACACATTGTACACACCCCACTCACTCCACACACACTGTACACACTCCACTCACACCCCACACACTATACACACTCCACTCACACCCCACACACTATACACACTCCACTCACACCCCACACTATACACACCCCACTCACACCTCACACACTGTACACACCCCACTCACACCACACACACTGTACACACCCCACTCACACCCCACACACTACACACCCCACTCACACCACACACACTGTACACACTTCACTCACACCACACACACTATACACACTCCACTCACACCCCACACACTATACACACTCCACTCACACCCCACACACTGTACACACCCCACTCACACCTCACACACTGTACACACACCACACACACTATACACACTCCACTCACACCCCACACACTATACACACTTTACTCACACCCCACACATTATACACACCCCACTCACACCTCACACACTGTACACACCACACTCATACACTGTACACACCCCACTCTCACCTCATACATTGTACACACCCCACTCACACCACACACACTGTACACACTCCACTCACACCCCACACACTATACACACTCCACTCACACCCCACACACTATACACACTCCACTCACACCCCACACACTGTACACACCCCACTCACACCACACACACTCTACTCACACCCCACACACTATACACACTCCACTCACACTCCACACACTATACACACCCCACTCACACCCCACACACTATACACACCCCACTCACACCCCACACACTGTACACACCACACTCACACACTGTACACACCACACACACTGTACACACCCCACTCACACCACACACACTGTACACACACCACTCACACCACACACACTGTACACACCCCACTCTCACCCCACACACTACAGACACTCCACTCACACCCCACACACTGTACACACCACACTCACACCTCACACACTGTACACACCACACTCACACCCCACACACTATACACACTTCACTCACACCCCACACACTATACACACCCCACTCACACCTCACACACTGTACACACCCCACTCACACCCCACACACTATACACACACCACTCACACCACACACACTATACACACCCCACTCACACCACACACACTGTACACACCCCACTCACACCTCACACACTATACACACACACCACACACTGGACACACTCCACTCACACCCCACACACTATACACACTCCACTCACACCCCACACACTATACACACCACACTCACACACTGTACACACCCCACTCACACCACACACACTATACACACCACACACACCTCCCACACACTATACACACTCCACTCACACACCACACACTTCACTCACACACTATACACACTTCACTCACACTCACACCCCACACACTATACACACCCCACTCACACCTTACACACTGTACACACCCCACTCTCTCCCCACACACTATACACACTTCACTCACACCACACATACGTGCCCTATTCACACCACACACACTGTTCACACCCCACTGTCACCTCACACACTGTACACACCCCACTCACACCCCACACACTATACACACTCCACTCACACCCCACACACTATACACACTCCACTCACACCCCACACATTATACACACCCCACTCACACCACACACACTGTACACACCCCACTTACACCTTACACCTTAAACCACAGTCCACACTCACACACCACACATCTCACATTTTACAAAATGTACACCAAGCATACCCCACACTTCACACACAAACATCACATCACAAACCACATAGCTCACAATTCATACACCACGCATTTCACACTCAACCAAACACAAATTTTCACCTCACACTACTCTCCACACACAGACCACACATCTCACACGTCACACGATTGTCAACGTTCTTTTACAAGCCAACTTAAAGTTCGTTCACGAACTTTCCCTTTCTAGTTAAGTTGGCTTGTAAAAGCCAACTTACTGTTTTTGCTATTCTTATTATTATTATTATTATTCTACGCTCACTTTTCGAAACTTTTCTCGTCCCACAGTTTTCGAGCTAGAACCTCCAAACTTCACACAGTTGTAGACCCCATAGCGTAGATTTATGCTTGTGCTTTTTGAAGCGATCCGACTTACAGATTCCGAACAGTTTTCCTCGGAAAACCGATTTTTCCCATAGGGAATGACTAGGGCCCCGTTCAACAAACTACAGCTCAGTCAACCCCATTCACTACATAGTCCTCCTTACTGTACCGCTCATTACACACACACAGTACACACCACACGTACACCACACACTCTGTACACACCACACACACTATACTCACACCACACACACCACACATCACACTCACACCACACAAACACTCCACACACCACACACACTCCTGCACACACCATACAAACTGTACACACTACACTCACGCCCCAGACACTCACTGTACACACCTCACGGCACTCACACACCCCACACACACACACACACACACACACACACACACACCACACACACCACACACACACTACTCACACCACACACACACACACTGCACTTACATCCCACACACTATAGATACTCCATCACACCTCACACACTTTACACACCCCATTCACACCACACATACTGTACACACCCCACTCCTACCACACACACTATATACACTCCACTCATACCCCACACACTATACACACTGCACTTACATCCCACATACCATAGATACTCCATCACACCTCAAACACTATACACACTCCACACTGTACACACACCACACATATTGTACACCCCCACACACTATACACACTCCACTCACACCCCACACACTATACACACTCCACTCATACCTCACACTCAGAACACACTCCACCTATACCCCACACACTATACACACTTCACTCACACCCAACACATTATGCACACCACACTCACACCTCACACTGTACACAACACACACACTGTACACTCCC